>NW_010586755.1:260963-278794 GCF_000705375.1 Tinamus guttatus
TGAGTACCGCCGCCTGCCCCGTCGGGCCGAACCGGGCCGAACCGGGGCCGTCGAGGCCCGAGGGGGCGGGCGGGGAGCGCGGGGCGCTGCCCGCGCGGGCTCTGACGGCGCCTCTCGCCCTTGGCCGCGCAGATGCAGCGCACCAGGAGGTTGTGGCTCTCGGTGCTGACCTTGGCGCTGTCGCTGCTCGTGTGCCTGGGCACGCTGGCCGAGGCGTACCCCTCCAAACCGGACAGCCCCGGCGAGGACGCGCCCGCAGAGGACATGGCCAGATACTACTCGGCGCTGAGGCACTACATCAACCTCATCACGAGGCAGAGGTAGGAAGGGTGAGCCCCGCGGGGCAAGAGCAGGTGGCCCTGGCTGCGGACACACAGCTGGCTCATCCAGCATGCAGGAAAATCACCCCTGGGGAAAGAACTGGCCTGAGAGAGCGTCTCCCTATAGCGCAGAGTTGCAGCCGTGCACCCCTGAGCAGATGCTGGAGGTGAATTTCAGGCAGCTGAGTTGGCAAAAGGACCTGGTGGAGCGGTATCTGCGCCGTCCCAGTGCTCTCAGCCCTGTGCAGCTCTTGTGCGACAGGCTTGGCGTGTGAGCCACCAAACAACACAGCGTGTGGGGTGTTCCCCAAAAGAGAGGGGAACACTGACAGCCCTGGGAGCAGGAACAGGCAAGACAGGGCAGCGGGAGCTGTTCCATAGTTTCACACTTTCTTCAACACCCGGGTCTCTTGAGTGGTTCACTCAGAGAAAGCGCTTCTCCGTCCTTGCCGAGGAGTTACTGTAGTAGTTCCGAAACTTTGTGTTTTGTTAGCTACTTAATACAGCAGTTATGGGCCAGAAAACTTGCTAGTCCAAACAAAAAACTTTCTCCAGCCCACAAATAAACCAAGCAGAAACCAAAAGAAGATGCACAAGCTAAACCTACCTTGCTCCAAACTGGGTTTCTAGGAATGCACATTATTGTTAGAGTAGTACTAAAAGCTCGGTCTGAAAAAAAAAGGAAAAATTCTAATATAAAATTCTTTTGTTTAGGAACATCCGTTCAGTAAGAGGCTATATGATTAATAGAAGTTTCCTCTGAGGTCCCTTGCATACTGTGTGATCCAGAAAAGCTTTGGAATATTTCCTTATTTGTTCAATATCAAAAACATATGAGAGGTCTATAATTAGCCTTTCATTTGTCCCTGTAAAAGTTGGAATAATTAAGTTAGAAGGGAGGCTATCATCCACCAAACCCATAATGTTGTCTGTCAGGGCACTGATATCATAAAACAGATGAAGAAGCTGATATAGCTGATGTAACTACAGTTCTTCAGTCCTGGACTTTTATAGAAATATTTGCAACATGTTCATGTGTATGGCATGCTTCTATGTATTAGTCAGTGCTCTAATAACTTTCTTCTTTTATAAAGTACTGCTAAAATGATTTGTTCTTCACATTTTGCCCCTCCAATCCTTTTCTCTTCATTACAGTGGAACTTCAGTGCTGGTTTCTCATCTCTTCTTTTGTGCCTGTTGGGTAGTCCCTATCCAAAAACAGGTTATAGGAAAAAATAACTTCCTTATTCAACCTTCCCTTCTTGCATACTTTATGTTCCTTATATGCAGCCATATGTGCTCACTTTAATGTCAAATTTCTAACTTTTCTCTCTCAGTTCTGGGGTGCAAGCTCAGAGATTGAGACTTTCATTCTTGTCTGTGCATAGGATTCAAAAGTGAACCAAAGTAATTATTATTGCTGATGGGTGAAGCAAGGCAGAATTTCACTTTTGTTTCCCAGATTTCAGCTAGCAGATTTTCCCCCTTCCCTCTCTCTTTTCAGCTCCATCTCCGTGAGCTCCATCTCACTTAGCTTTGGACATCTGTGCCAATCATCTCAGTAGCCCTTTGAGGTTAACTGAGAGTGATAGGTACTTGTAGCGTGCAAGCCACTTGGCCCCTTTCAGAGGTCCAGTTTCAGGTGAGATCAGTTATTCCCCGGGTGCCAGATCTTCACTGGCAATGAAGAGAGCCAAGGGCGATCAGCACAGATGTAGGCTTCCATACTGTAGATTTCTGTGTGTCTGGATTAATTTCACCTCTGTCTTCAAGATTGTCCCGTGGTCCAGCCCTTGCCTCATACACCTCTACTGCAGGGGGTCTTTTCATGGCCAATCTCTCCGTGGATCCCTCATTCTTCTCCTAAGCAGTTCTGACCTGTTACTTAGTACTAGCCTGCTTCCTCAGCTGGTCAGACCCACTTTCTTTCATGTCCCTATCAGCTTGTTCTTACATTCGTGTCTGTTCTGTGCTGCAGCAAAGCAGTTCTGAAAGTGTGTCTGACTTAGGCAATACTCATGCTCTGACTTTATTTCAATACCCGTTAGTGTGGAAGGGAGCAGATATGGAGAGCTTGGGTGTTTTGGGCACCTGGCACCTGTCCACCAGATACTTCTGAGTCTCTCAGCTTCCAGCCTTGGACATTGATAAGATTTGACTCCCAATGCTGAAATTTTTAAAAGAAATTTTAAGAAAATTTGAGACTTGTAAATCTAAGATACCATGGCCCTAATCAAAATAAGTGCTGTTTATTCCTAGATCCTTACTGCCTGGCTTCCTGTGTCAATGGTGTCTCAGAGGTGTGTGGGACAGATGAGGAGAAAGCACAAGGCAGCTGGAGCAAACATCCTGCAAGGTGTTTGCTTCAGCAGGCAGCTTCTACATTAAGCTGTTACTTTCAGGGCTGTTTATGTCCTCTTTTTATTAATATTGTAGCCTGCTTGTCCTGCAAGTGACAAATTCGTGAGTTAGGCTCGAGGCTCAGGCACATGGGAAGAGTGGGCACCTTTTGGCCACTCTGTAGGTCGCAGCCAGCAATCGCCACCGTCAGAACCTCTCTCTATGAGGACAAGGTCAGTCCAGTTGTGCAGACAGGTTTAGCCAAGCACTAGAGCTGGTGGAGCTGGCTGCAAAAGGCTCTTTCCAGCAGAGTCCTCTTGCTCTGACTGAGCCTCTGCACTGCGGCGGCTGCTCCCCGTTCAATGCGCAGGCAAGACCTTCTCAGCAATGAGCGCAGGTTTGGCCCAAGTGCAGCTGTCAGAGCAAGTGGTTGAGTTGTTACAACAATTTCTTTAAGAGAAAAGTGAAATAGATTCACCCTCAGTTAATACCCAAATCGCACCCATATTAAGTGGAGGAGGGAGCTAGAGAGAAGTCCCTTTGCGGTGGTGGAGTGAAAGACGCTGAGTTCAGCATCGTGCCTGATTGCATTATTGTAATAGCATTTTACTATAAGCAGCCGGTTGTTTTTAGATACTTCCACTTACTTTCAATTAAGAAATTTACTTTAAAATTCTGAAGCTTCGACTTTCTGATGTATTAAAATGAATAAGGCAATGCAAAAGTACAATTAGTTAAGTAAAACGATCCACTTTCCACTTTTCATGAGGGCATGGAATCGACAGGTAAAACCGTTAACTTTTTAAACATAGTTGGTATTTTCCAAGACTTGGATAAAGTAATCAACAAAATGTCTTGATAGTAATGGATAAGATGTAAGTCCTTAGTTACACCTGTGACTCCTCTGGATGAAGAATTTCACTTAAATGGCATTCAGAAAGAGATTATCTCTTAAGGTGGTTTGTGATCCAGACATATATGCAAGTTATAAACCGTGATGTTATGTGTTATTTCTTTCCAACAGCATTTGCTTATAATTACCACTGCTGAGCTATTGAATATAGAGGTGTCTGTCAAGCTGTGTGCTCATTGTGGCTTCTCTTTTCAGAGGAAAAGAGAGCAAATTCTTTCCCAAGAAGAAAGAATTGTGGTATTTTGAGCTATTGAGCAATGTATAGCAAAATAATCAAGATTTTAAAAAATGCAAATTGAAAGACAGCCACTGTGTGACTATAGGACAGAGGTAGCCGGTGGAAGGTAGCCCATTTAACAACAACAACAAAAAAATCTGATGCAGAAAATTCTCTCTCTCATAGCTAAGTAGTTCAGGAATGATTAATAGCTTGGGGAAGCTCAGTTTTCAGTCCCTAACATAGTGTGTGTTGGACAGCCCAAATATGCTACCTATATTTATAATGAACGAAATACTGAAAGCACAAACGTTCTCGCATTACTAAATCAAGTTAAAATACTTGTTGGGAAGTAGTCTTCATGTCTGCTCTATTGAGTTTTTCTGAAAAGATTTACCCATTGGGTCTATGATTAGTCTTGATTTTTGAATACTGAGATATGCAAAAACACACTTTTTCTTTTCCATTCCTTAGATATGGAAAGAGATCAAGCCCAGAGACACTGATCTCAGACCTCTTGTTGAGAGAAAGCACAGAAAATATTCCCAGATCTAGGTATGTATGAAGATATTTTGCAGCGTCTCTGATTTCTCACCTGGATTTTACAGTTTAATTTATTATCAATAAATGCATTCACAGGTGAAAAACTTACACTATAATAGCTGGATGAACATGTCCTTAAAACTGTTTTAGTTTCTCTGTTGTTAAAAACTGGAAGAATGCTATGAACACAAGAAATGCTTTGCCAGTTCAAATGTAGTCCAGACCCTGTGTGGTTCCTGATTTTGCGAGCAAAACCTGCTGTTTGGCTGGAAGGGAGGCAGTTCCAAAATGCTTCCCACTTACTGGGCTTTATTAAGCAGAATTGCTCACTGATATCAGATGATGATTCACAAACATCTTGGAACCCCCAAAGTGGCCTGTTTCTACTCAGTAATTTCTTAGGTTTAAATTCTTCCTCTAAACAAGGGTGGTTGGTAAATATGCAGATGAATTAACATATGTGCAGATGCAACACTATGACTCTCTTTAAGATGCCGTATTTTACATAGCTTTTGAACCTAATATTTTACAAAGTAAAAAAGACTTTAACATTTCTGTTTAAAATTGGTTTAAAAGAAAAGTGATGCTTGAAGCAGTAGTGGGATTTCAAATGTACATAGTATATATTCAGGTAAAGACACTTCAGCCAATATATAGAGTGCTAGTGTACTGACTGATTTTACAGCTGTTAAAAAATTAACTTCCCTTTGCCTGTGTTGAAAATATAAAATCTGTTTGTTTTGGCTGGAGAAGGAAAATACTAATTTTAATTTTAGTCATAGTAAGGCACAAAGGGGTTCAAGCCTTTAGTGCACATCTTCGTAGTTATTTCTGCTGTGATCATCTCTGGAGTCTACGAACAAGTGCAGTGCATTTTGTTCAGTTATACAAAGGATCACAGTTAAGTATAAGAGTTTGCAGCATGGAATTTAGAGCATGATCTTGTAAAGGAAAGGCGACAGAAATTTCCACTGCTCTCAAGGAGGGTCATCCATGAGACTGGCGGGTTTGCACAAAAGGAAGAACATTGCCTTGTGGCTTGATGACTAACTGCAGCTGGTGTGATACAGTTTTCTCTGCAGATGCTTATGTATAAAATTGCACAGAGCACAGTGAAATATATTAGAATACTTTGTGTTTCGTAATGACAAGGCAGAACCCTGACTTAATGGGAAATTTCCGCTGCCATGAGTTTGAGGCAACACACAGGGTAGTGCAATGTCTAATCCTCTGTCTAATTTTCCCTCCTTCACAACAAAACTTTATGGTTGATATTATTGTTTCAATAATGCTATTTATAACACAGCAGGAGGTTAAAACCCATGAGCAACCCATAACAAACTAGTCTGCATTTAAGATCCAGAATTAATGAGAAACAGATTTTTATTTTATACCCCCTGTAAGAGCACTTTAAACTGAGAAAAAAATGCTGGTGTTTGTCATTTGTTGATGACAATTATGTGAGTACTGGGAGCACTGATGCCTGGTTTCCTATGGGTGTGTTTTCTAGGATAAAAACCCACACAGATTCTGAATCTGACTTCAGCTTTTTCCTCCATGCGAAGAAATAATTAAATCTTCTTTCTGCACAGTCCTGTGTGACATGGTACATTGCAAACTTAGTATGAGTGACAAAACTCTCTCAGGCCTGGCTGAGATTGTCCCAAAGCTCATAGGGAAGTTGGGGGAGGCGCAGAGGGGCTGGTGCATGGAAACCAGCACCGAATTTGCCCAGTACAACATTGCTGCATAAACCTTCATCCTGGAGGAAACAAGCTAAAAGAATTAAAGACAGGCTGATAAAGGCAGGCTTTAGACCAAATTCTGTCCTCGGAACACTCTTCAACAGATATTTCAAGTGTACAATATTGAGCGGTGGCCAATATCACTGTGATATGCTAGGAAGGTGGCCAGGGACTTCAGTTTTGTTTGAAGGCCCTAACAGCAAGTTACAGTTTTGTTTGGCGTAGTGAATTCTCTTTGGAAGCAGTTTACTCCTTAATAAGAGCGAAAACTAGCTCTTAATAATATATTTGTATTTCAATGTGTCACAGTTATCTAGCTGAAATTCATTAAATGTCACATGTCAGCATAAAGCAGCCTCACCTCAAGTCTCAATGGTATAAAGACATGTCAGGGCAGCAGCTTGGAGGGGTTAGTTCCAGTGCCAATGCAGAGATTTAGCTACCCAGCTTTGTTTAAATGGGAATTGCACATAGAGTCTTCAACTGCAAATTTGATTACATATTCCGTGTTACTGATATTACTACAATGAAAATTGTAAGCAGTTTTAGCTATGGATTTTTCAGAAGGGGCTTTTCAAATGTATTTAATGTTTGTTTTATTCATAATATGTTACAGGTTTGAAGACCCCTCGATGTGGTGACAGAATTTGCAGAACGCCATCAAACTTTTCCTAATCTTCAATTCATGCTCCACTCCTCTAAGGCGAATCAGAGCGCATTGTTCCCAGTGCATGCAGTCATTGTACGGAATTCTGTAGAGATTTTCCTTCATCATATTTGTATATACCTTTATTTAAATAAATTATTTGTGCATTCCAGAATATACCATACTAAATGAAGACACACACCCTGCTTTTGGTATAGCAAAGAGCTGTTTTAAGCTATTAGAACTGTATTATAACCTTCCTTCAGTCTAAAGTAGTGTGGACAACAGTAGTGCTGCAGCTGTTACAGCAATTAACTGCAAAGTGAGATAATGATGTCATTCACTCAAACTCAGCTCAGCTTTTTGATTTACACAAAATTGTTTAAAATAATTTATTATGCACTACAGAATATAGGAAAGGAGTATTCTAAAAGGAGCTTTTTTCAGAAACACTATATGAAAAGCCTATTTGCTGTTTATATAGACAAGTATGTTAAAATTGATAACATTTTCAAAATACAAATTAAGTAATCCCTTCCCTTAATTCTTCTAATTCCCTGAAACTGATTTGAAGCTTTGATGTAAGTTTGCTTAGGAGTTTTAGTTGAAACAAATGTAATGTCTTTGTTTTGGTAATAGGCAAAGTGGCAGAAAATAATATGCAAGTGAGCTCATGACAGGATAATTCTACAGTTATCCATGCCAGAAAGGAAATGTCTAATATTGCCTAAGTGCTTATGGAGGAGCACGGTGCTAATCACATGAACATCCGGACCAAAGCTTTAGGTACCTGCACTCGAAATGTTCAGAGCTTCTCTCCCCTGGAGACATCCATGGTGCCTGTTTCCACCAGGGACAGGTGTCTGGAACAGGGAGAATGGGAACAGTCTTCAGGTTTTCATTTTCTTTTGCTGTTTTTTAAGCATTCCATCCCTAGCTTAGTAGGAGAGTTACATAGTGACCTCAGAGAAAACTCTCGACTTTTTCAGTTAATGTTAACAAAATATAATGGTAACACATGTTGCCTTTGTTTTATTTAGTGATTTTAATTCCCAGATAACTCAGCTTTCAGTACAGTCAGGATCTACACCAGGCCTGTAGTGCAGCATGGCACAAGTTCTGGTCTTAGGTTCCTAATGTGTTAAGTGTGATATCTTGTATTTAGACAGCAGGAACATGATTGACCATTGAGAGAAGACACATATAAAAGCACCCCCACCCCCAATATAAAAGGAAATGTGAAAGTTTAGTGCATTAACATCTCACTCCTCTGTTTCGAATATGTTCTCATAGGTGTTGCCCACTGCAAAAAGGCATCATTGCAAGTAGGTTATAGATCTCCACAAATGCACTTGGGGTGTGTTTGTGGTGTTAAAATTTTTCAGGTTGCCAAGATTTTCAGGATTCCAAGATCCCAGCCAAAATATTTTTCCTTCTAATAAAACCCCTGAGTATCATCTGAATGGACAAATTTTTGCTTTCAGTGGTGCTATTTTCACTAGAGGATTTGGTAGTCGTTCCAGAGTACAGTAAAGGAAATTGTGAGGATTAAGAGCAGTGCAGTAGTTTATGAATGTTTTGGGCCTGCTGGTATAAACCATTATCACACGAGGCAGTAAACGATGGCATTCAGTGGGGCTCTGAGACAGCAGTGGCTTTCAGGGGCTGGTGGGAGTCCATCAGCCACAAGCCAGGAACTGCTGCTTTCAAGTCCGTGTTAAGTTCTGCTTGGAATCTTTTTTCATTGGAGATTAATGATTTATATGCTATATAATAGCTCTAATTCCTAGTAATTCCTGCTAACTAATTTATATATAGGCATATTAATGAGCATGTAAATTATAAAATCAAGAGTGTAGATAGATGATAAACTAAACACATGTTGCTTATCACTCTGTTTATAGAATTACCTTAGTGGAGGAAGAAAGAATTAAGGCAGAATTAGTGTATATTAATTGCTTGTACTGTGCAGTTCCACTCAATTACTTGAATTTTCTTGAACTTGAAGGAAAAGAAAAGCTAAAAGAAAATAGAAATAGAAAAGATAAGAAGATCCATGAGATGCTATGTTGGTTACCTAATGAAGTGAGTGGCAGAGGCAAGGCAAAACAGTCACACAGCGTATTTCTATCCATACAGAGCTGTGATTTTCTACCAAAACACTGCTGGTACTCTTGATGGCAGAGAGTCGTGTTGCATTAGAAGCACAACTTATGACTTACTTTCCTTGTGTACTTCATACGCCACACCTGATGTGCCACACTGTTTAGAATACTGGATCACCTCCCTAAATTTCAAGATAGGCTCAAAAATACTGAGCTCTAAGGTGAAGATAAACCTGCTAGATCTGTTGTTAGATCTAACTTCTGCATTTTGGCTTTAGGGTTAACAGTTTAATCTTTTTCTCTGTAACTGTGAGAAATAGAACCTTGTTTTTAAAACAAAGGCTGAAATGTGCAACAGGATCTAAGAAAGGTTCTGAGAAACCAAGATGCTTCAAGGATAGCAGTGAGAAGTGAGACCCATTAAACTAGGTGAGAGTATTTTCTTATTTATTTATTGAGGTTTTGAAATCATGAGGAATGTACATAGACAGGTGTAAAACATTTAAGAGACAGTCTGTCTTTGCCTTTGGCAATTTCTTTAAAAGTTATGCCAAACTTTTATTTAACTAAAGAGGGGATCCTAGATGATCCCATAAATCTGTGTATTGTTTTCTCTATCAGGAGAGGAAAAAATCTCTATTCTATTCTCTATTAGTATCTAGAAACCCAGCCTTTCACAGGTGGCCCGGAAGTCTTCCATGACAAAATGTACACATTCTTCAGTCTTCCTCTGAAAGGTGTTTCCCTTCTCTGTAGTCAGGGTGTGAAACCTCTGTCTGTCGTTGGACCAGATGCCATGAATTCCTGCCATGTGTCCTAATGGTTGACTGTCACTCTCCTTCCATAGCAAAGGGTAAAGAGCGTTCGTCAAGTTGGATTGCATCTGCAAGTTATTAGCTAAGTGGCAGAAACCACCCCGGTGGTGGGAAGATGGCATGGGCAGCCCTTACAGAGAGGGCAGCTGTTCCCTGCCAGGCCACCCTGACCATGACTGGTCAGGGAGGAGACAACAGCCCATTAAAGTTTCTGTGGTCATTAATCAGAAGGCACGAGGAGGCCCAGGAGATGCTGGTGGTGTAGAGGTGGGGATGACATGGTCACAGCATGTTTGGGAAAGGGACCAAGAGTGCATTGCTTTAGCAGGGGATGTAGGAATGAACTCAACAGTGACACAGACATGACTAATTGCTGGCATAAGGTCCAGAACTGGCAGCTGTCATGAGAGGCAGCCTGGAGACAGCAGCAAGACCATGGATCAGGCACAGCTTCCTGTCCAGACAGCTGGGGCAAGGGAGACCCTGGAACCTTGGTATTTGTCTTTGAAGTGCCTTAAGATGCTCTCAAGGAAGGTGCATGTGGGAGGTGGCTTTGGGGGAGTCCATCAGGATGTTAGCCACAGGCAACTCATCATGGCTTCCCTCAGCTATATCATCAAATTGTATGCCCACAATTTGATGATCTTGTACATATGGCAGATTTCCAGACCTTCCTGGAGAAGGAGAGGAGCCTAGCTTGTTCTGAGGTACCAGAGAACCTGGGTGTATTCCAGCTCACAAATCCAGATCATGTGTCCCTCATAAATCACAGCTGAGCTGCGGGCTGGAGCTTCTTTCCACGCAGATCCAAGGGAGGAGGGTGTTTTCAGACAGATTACCTCCTCTGGCAGGACTTACCAAAGTCTTTCCCTGGAGCAGCCTGCAGCCGCCTTGTGCCACACTTGTGCTATAGAAGCAAACACACGAAGCCCGCTGGTAGCCAGCAAATAAATACCAGGATTCATAGCATAAAATGCTTTCCGTAACAGTTTGCACCTCTTCCCTGGCCCCCTCTCACCCCCTGTGTTCTGCCCATGTGTGGCAGGGGGATATTTAAGCTGGGTGCTTGGCGTGAGACCTTTTTCCCCCTTGTCACCCATTCCCTGCACTCCATCATTGCGGTATTACCCAATGGTTGCTATCCGCTAAAAGTCAGCTAACCTTTTAAAACAAAGTTCAGAAGCAGATGCAAGAATTTACTGTGACTCAGGCAGGAGCTGCCTTGTAAAAGCTTCATGTACAGCTTGTGAATAGGTGAGGCTGGACCATGAGGCACAGCAGACCACCACAAATGAGTAGTCATGGCTTTCTAAAGCAAAAGTCAGGGGGAGCACATGCCTTGCTTACATTTCCAAAACAAATCATAACACGATGGGTGGGTGTTCTTTACTTTCTTGGAAATCAGGTCTTTTTCAGCATCTCCTTCCTTTTTCAAAAAGAAAATAAACAAACAAACAAAAAACTAGGCTAAAAGCACACAACCAAAAGATCTTATAAAAGAAAATCACTTTCAGAAAGGCTTCAATTTTTCAAGAGTTAAGGAAACACTTAGGTGTTATTAAGAGATGTTTTCTAGTACTGCTTCTCTTTAATTAATTTGTTTTTCCTCTTGAAATCAAAAGCGCCACAGGTTTCGATTACTTCCAGGGTAAAGTCACAGTTTCAACAGTTCAGATCATTCTTTCCTACGTAACAGCTGAAAGGAAAAGATGCTAAAATATTCCTTCCCACTCTGCACACCTGAATTATTTCATGAACTCAGTAGAACCCTTGCTGGGTATTGATAACATTCTAGTGACATTCAAATACTTTATTTTTTTTCTAAAATTAAATGAAAGCTTTTTTTTTTTTTTGTGTCAAAGATCCAGAATTTGTCCTGAGATCTGTACAGTATGTGTAAGGAATGAAAAAAGGTTAAGTTTTATAATTGGTGCTACCCTCATTTGTACAGCTCTGAAAAACCTTTCATGGATGTGGAGGTGTGTCCTTTAAAAGAGACACGATTTAGCATAAATTAACTAGTCTGTATCAATCCCTGAAAATCACACTATGCTGCTGTCCCAAATAAACTGATCTCGAAAGCAAACCCACGTTACAACAGCTATGTCATAGCTGGGACACTCGTGTGTGATCCAGACAGATGATGACCAAATAAAATGGGTTTCCTCACACATTTCAGTAAAGTCTGAAATCTAAATGCAAAATCTTTCACTTGGGATAGCATATGAGCTTGCAATATTTTTCTGAAAGCCCCAGGGTTACAACTCAGCGTCTGGTCTCAGTTAATATTTCAAAACTCTGGATTATTACATCATAATTTGAAACAATGTCATATCTGGTTGTTTAATTTTAATATTTAATTATAGCTTACTATTAATAAATGATCAAAGAGTGATTTAACACAAATCACTAATGCAAATAATAATAAAAAAAACTCCTGCTTTGCTTCAGTGTGTTAGAGTCCTGTGTGAGAAATCACTACTGAGCGGAAATTGCCTGTGTAACTAATTCAGTAGTTCATATCAGGCTCGTGTATTTTATCATCTGGCTGCATTGTTATCAGTCATTTATTTATCTATATTACAGCAGCACCTGGAGACTTCAGGGGCTCATTGTGCTCCAGTCTCTTTAAAATAAGATAAATCTACATTAGAGAGCTTGTCCACCCCAAAGCAAAGAAAGCAAGTGGGAGAAACTTGAGACAATAAATAAATATGATGAGCAGGATAAATAGCAGTCCTAGCACACCTGCAGCCTCCTCTCTGTAGACACTGATTGCAGCAATTAAGAATGTGCTATAAAATACATAGTCCAATGTTATCTTGTTTCCAGTTTATATGTTTGCTAAGCAATTCCTAATTCAAGTTATTTGCATCTCACTAATGACCAAGTACCTGCCAGGCTCCACAGTCTTCCAAGCTATATTTAACCTGGGTTTACACATGGTCCTTGTCTACCTGTGATCAGTACCAAGCTCTGCACTGAGCTGTGACTATATTCAATATGATAAACTTACCCCATGCAAGCCCTATCTTGAAGGCTCAGAGGAGTCCAGCACCAATTTTAGCCTCAGTCAGGGGCTAGGTTACTGATGCTAATCAATGGGATTTGGACTATTTTAGGAATATGGATTAAGGCAGGGTTGGAGCTATGATTTACATGCAGATTAGTCAGTAGTATGAATCTGAATTAAGGGTAATAACTGGGCTAGCTTAATAAAGTCTAATTCTCAGACCTAAGGAAAGCACCTAAATGCTAGGTTAATACTGGGTGCTGGCTGACTCCAGGTCGGTGAAACATAGATTCGAAATAAAGGAAAGGGCCCAAGATAGGATGAGTTTTAAGTGTAAGTTTACACTGATGGCAAGGGCAGCAGAACACCTGAATTACTTCAGACTTCCATAGCAGAACCAAATCCAAGTTGTAAAACATACTTATTTTCCTAGACATGCAGAGGAATGAGTGGTGGAGGTTTTTTTAGCACCCATTTGCCGAAATCCCAGGGGGTCATGGCTGCTTAAGTGCATGGGAAAATCCCATAAGCCACCTTGGTCATATGATTACACCTAAATCCACAATAAAAGCTGTGGATTTTGGATCTGAATAAGTTTTCTCTGTCCAGAGAACAACTATTAGGTCAGATGATCTAAGACTTCTTTGTTAATGCTGTTTTCTCAAGCATTGACTGGACGTCCCAGGGCCACGGGCTGGAGATGCCATCAGCATGGGAGGAATCTGCACTGCAGAGCCCTCCAAGGACCACGCTCCTCTGTGTGTCTGCCCTCTGGTCTGAATCTCCAAGCATCACAGCCTCTGGGAATGTGGCTGTAGGCATCCCGTCTTTGCAGAAGTGGTACTGATGCGAGCAGGAGCCACAGCCTGCAGCTGTGGGACCGGCTGATGGTGACTAGTCCTGAGCTGCCCAGTAGCCTCTCCAGAGGTGCAAGGGTCTGAAATGCTCTTTGTCAGAGAAATACCTTTATACCAGTTAAGAGTGAGGGTTTAAGAAAAATCTGTGTTAAGTAATTGACTTTACTAGAGCCTTGTCTCGTTTTTAAACCTGCTTCCCTCATAGTTCTAGTCGCTGCACTTGGTTTGGTGGCCCTTATATGGAGAAAAACATGAATTTTAATTTTGATTTTTTTCTCCATTTATGATAAAAATTATTCTTACTTTCAGGAATGATGTTCTTGAATTTATCCTTTCGTGTGCTTGATCATGGTGATTAATGTGGCATCCCTTTCTTTCTCCAGTCTTTTACAAATGCTGTTAAAGCATTAATGACACAGATATTTTTTAAAAACAATCTCATCAGTACTTCGGCACTTTTATAAAGCCGAAGACTGGATTCTAATTAGACGATCTAAACCAAGAAATAAACTTCATCAACTGAATAGTTCAAGGGATATTATTTGATAAATCTGTTTTTTCTGGGCAGGGACAGTCAGGGTTAAACAATCAGATCAATCAGAAATGGCAACTTGCTTTTAATGCATACATATTTAAAACATCCTAGCTTTTACCTTGGTCATTTGCTGCCTTTCAGCAACATCAGAAAATTACTGACTTTTGACGTGAAGCTTTGCATCAATCACTGCATCACGGCCTTCATACAAACCTACTTTTAAAAGATAAATTGCATTTAGAACTCCTTAAAAGCGCATCTTAAATTGGCTGCCTTATCTGTCATAGCCAGAAACATGTAGTTTCACATTTCCTCGTGCTCAAACAGTGGTGCCCGTGTTTGCTGCAGCCTGCGGACGTCACCGTGTTTGTGCCTCAGCACGCGCAGTGGCTGTCACAATAGCATACGTGGACTCAAATATACATCCCGCACGGTGAGTCAGACTTGGTTACTAATAATGAGCTACATTTAAGTGGGAAGAAATCATTTTTCATTTCATTTAACTGTTCTGCTCTACTATCTTCCCCCACCCAAAAAAAAAAAAAGAAAAGAAAAAGAAATTCACCATCACCAAAAAAGAGTTTCAGCCCTGTGTTCAGTCAGGGAAATATGCAGAGACAATGCGATGCTATATTTAAATTTTCCTAAATGTATTTCTTTGTAACCAGGTGCCTCATATTTTGTTCTGGGATTCACAGGAAAACTCTAGTTACTCCATTATGGTGATTCACTGTGTTGCCCTCCTGCTCTCCTCAAATTACTCTTGTTTTCCCTTTTATATCATTTAATTAGGGCACCAACCCCAAATGGCAGAGCTTTTCGAAGGGCTGTTGACTGAGGTTCAGGGTTGGTGTCCTAATTAAAAGATATCAAAGGGAAAAGGAATGTGACAACTCACACCAAAAAATGTCTGGTGCTCCACAAGCCAACGACCACAAATATGCAAAAACACGACTCTTTCCTCTTGAAGAACACCTGGCAGGGATAGCTCTGCTTTAAACTTTAGTTAAGTCCCCTTGGATCAAAGTTGCTCCTTTCTTCCCCAGCCCAGTAATTATTTCCTGGCAAGGTTGCCTTACAGTCATTTCCTTTCCAAGTTGTAATTGCCCAGACTGCTTCCTTGGCTGTCCGTCACCACGCGGCTCCTAACAGAGCAGGCAGCTGCTTATATCTAAAACAGTATATAGTATATTTCTACTATGCTCTTGTAATGTCATTTTGAGGTAAGAAGGGTTGGTCACGCGATTTAAATAGCCACACAGGTACCTATAGCAGAGTGGTATTTTGAACTTCCTTCTCTCAGCTTGCAGTGCAGCAGCGGGGAGCGTTTGCCTGGTGCTTTTGCAGTCCTGATTGTGCCTCTCCTTTGGTAGCTCTGCTCAGAGATTGTGCTGTAGCAGCTCCCTGTCAAGTTTCCTTTGTAATGATAATTTCCAGTAATTGATCTAGTTAGATAACACAAGGCAAACCTAAATGAGGTAGAAACTTAGTCATTTGCAAGTATTAGACATAAATGAGTTTATGCGATTTATTTGTCTTCTAGGGGCTGTAGAGGATGATTATGGATCTGGTGTGAGTGGAAGTCTGTGTGCTGTGTGAAAACCATGTATTGCAGGACGCAAGAACATACTGTTAGGGAACTGTGTTGGCTGTAGCGAACAGGGACCTGCAAAGTTCAGCTGTGACGATTGCTAGTTGTGGCAGAAGATCAAGTCTTTGCTGTTAGATCAGCAGAAAGTGGATTCCTTATGTCTTACCAGAATTTTGGCTTACTCTTTCTGGGGAGAACTCAGCTGGCCAGTGCCAGCCAGCGGGCACTGGAGCAGTATACCAATAAGCATGATAAATATGGGTTGCTAGCGCCTCTCTCCAATTTGGAGTGAAGAGACTGTGGAGAGGCCTGGAAAAAGTCCCCTGAGCTTTAACACAACATGCAGCCCTTTCCCGAGCTGAAGCTGCGCTGGTCATGGAAACCTTGTAAGCAAAGCTATGCGGGAGCTTGCAGAAAACCCATGAGTATGGTTATGAGACAATATGCTCATAAAAAAATAACCTGAGAAGCCATAATATCTTCTGATTTTCAGGGAGCACATGTCTTTTTCCTGGAGAGCTATCTCATAAGAAAAGAATAAGCAGATGATGGATGTGAAAATGAGAATAAATGGGAACTGGGGTCACATGTGCTCCACCTATGTAGAAAATGTTTGCTTACACTGCTACAAAGCAGCTGCCCAGTGGTGTCCAACGGGTCCAAATTACCTCTGGCCTGTGGCAGGGGATAACGTGGAGTGCAAAGTTCAGGCTATTGGAAAATGCCTGGCACCCACCTGCCCTGTCCAGCCCTGCTCCACTGAGTGCTCACAGGGAGGGTTTGTGTGGGGTCATGTGGGTGGGGTGCCAGGGTCCTCACAGTGGCCCACAGGCTGCAGATGGGGCTGGAAAAGTGGTGAGAGAGAGTCTGGTGTGAGAGTTGGATGAGGAGCCCTTCCCCTTCTCTTCTGCAACACTCCTTCCTTCCTTGTCCTTCTTCACCTCCATCTCCATCCGTCTCCCACACGGCAAGACTCAGCTGACAGTGACTGAGCCGGGCAGGAAGCTGCCGCTTCCAGCATGAGCTTGCTG
This sequence comes from Tinamus guttatus, assembly GCF_000705375.1. The sequence goes on from NW_010586755.1 coordinate 277,635, forward strand.
TGAGAGGAATGGTGTTGGCAAAGCCCCAGAGTCTTTTCCCATCTTTCCATGGTGGGACCAGCAGGGGAAAAAGGAAGGAAATAAAAGGGGAAAGAAAATGTCATTCCAAACTCTCAGGGAAAGGGGAATACTGGTTTTACCATCTCTTCTATCTTCTAAAATATGATATTTAGTTTTTTCTTCCTAGAAGTGCCAATGTCTACAGTTCATAGGACCGTATCAAAACTGAAAGACTGGAAGAACATAACCAGTCATTCCACCTTCCTAGGAATGTTATTCCTAGCTCACATGGTTGTGAATGAAAATGCCAAATGATCCCCTAGATGCTTAGACAGGAGAGGCATTTAAAGAGACCCTATATGATACTAGAAAAAAAATCTTGATATTTAATTCAATAAAATGCATGGCGAAAAAGAGGAAAGGGATCTGATTAATAATTTTTATTGCTCAGAGCTGGAATACTGACAATATCATTTTGTACTGCATTAGGAAAAAGAGACTTCCATTCTGTCTTCTTCCCCCTCTACCACTGAAGACTTCTGACCAGTTGTAAAGAAAGAAATCCATCATAACACATTAGAGGAAATTGTATGCAGCTCCAACATCACCAAAGTGGTTCAGCTGAACACCCTGGGACCTTCATCTTAATACCAACTAATGCTTTCAGCTCTTTGGTCCTGGCTTAGGATATCACCTGTGGAAGAAAGTGAGTATAAAGCTCATGAGAAAAGAAGAAAAGTTGTCCTGAAAACTGCAAAAGCAGAAGCCACATCGCCCTGGACAATCAGTACGCATGTCCTGAAAAGAGCGTCTATTTCTTCTGTGGATCTCATACAGCTGACTTTCCTATTAACAAGGTAGCATGGTAAATAAGGGGATGTTCATTTTTTGATTATGCTATTGCTTGTTTACAAAAATAATTCTGTTGAAGAAATTTTTGTTCAAAACCCCAGTTGAATCATTCAGTGAATTGACTAGAGGCTGTAAAAACATATTGGCACACCTCAGGGGGTTTATGCCTCCTTCTTAATCTATCTAGTGTAGCCAACTATTACAGACATAGTACTGAAATCAATTGACCATTTATCTGTCTTGTTGTGGAAATTCCTTTCTCTGCCTGGGTAAACATTTTCATTACTACTGTAAATGTACTGTGAAAA
>NW_010586755.1:278851-307135 GCF_000705375.1 Tinamus guttatus
AAAGTACTAAAGAGAACCTCTCACTATGCTATAACACAAATGGCACTGGGAACATTTCCATGATGAAGGGATAATTCCAAAAACCTGTGTAATGACATATAAAAGCCACTACATTATGATTTTTCATGGCCTCAAATATTCAGCCTTCTGCTGGACCCTAATGGGTAAGAAACTTCACAGCATGCCATGGTGGATATGCCCTTTGCAAGCCTGAAGGTTTCAATAACAGGTGGTCTGAGGGCCCCACACCAGAACAAAGTCCCCTGACATGTAGTGCACTTGGGTTTTCTGTGGAAGAACCTACCAGGACTCACATTCTCAGAAATTACAGACTTGAATTTCATTTACCCCGTGTTTTGCACTGATGCTTTTTCCTTCTAAGATTTTTACAAGGGATGGATAGCAGATAATGTTCATTCCTCTTTTTAGCCTTGATTAAGCATCCCCCTCTGACTGAGCTGGACTTGCTCTGCTTGCACTTCTGCGAGAAGCGAGGTTGTTGCAACAACACTGCTGCTCTGGAGAGCCCTGAGTGTAAGGATGAACTATCGGAGAAGAGTGTGGGTGGAGAGGGATGGAAATTTTGGATTCATCTGAGGCTCCTATTTGGACGTTGGGGGCTGCAGAATGAGGGATTTCAGATGAGACAGGTGAAGCATAAGGGACTTGCGTCATTTCCAGGAGTGGGAAGAGTGTAAAGAGGCCAGCACATTTGATGGGTGCTCTCTGTCATTTCTATGGCTGGGGGAACTGTCAAAGAATCACAGAATGATTAAGGTTGGAAGGTACTTTCAGATATCATCTAGTCTAGCCCCACTGCTCAACCAGGGTCACCTAGAGCATGTTGAACAGAATCACATCCATGTGACTTCGAGTATCTCCAGAGAAAGAGACTCCACAAACTCCCTGGGCAACCTGCCCCAGCGATCCGTCACCCCCATGGCCAGAAAGTCTTTCCTCAAATTCAGGTGGAACTTCCTGTGTTTCAATTTTTGACTCTTGTTTCTTGTCCTGTCATTGGCCACCACTTAAAAGAGTCTGGCCTCATCCTCTAGACACCCTCCCTCAAGGTATTTATACACATTGACAAGATCACCTCTCGGCCTTTTCTTCTTTAGGCTGAACAGGCCCAGCTCTCTCAGCCTTTCCTCATAAGAGAGATGCTCCAGTCCCCTGATCATCACTGGACTCTCTCCATCAGTTCCACGTCCCTCTTGTACAGGGGAGCCCAGAATTGCACACAATACTCCAAGTGTGGCTTCACCAGGGCTGGGCAGACGGGGAGAATCACCTCCCTTGATCTGCTGGCAACATTCCTCCTAATGAAGGCCAGGAGACCTGGCCTGGCTGGCTCATGTCAGTTGGTTATTCACCAGGTTGCTCAGATCCTTCTCTGCAGAACTGCTCTCCAAAAGATCAACCCCCCAGTCTGTACTGGTGCTGACGTTCAAAAGAGTGTCAAGGCTGACGCTCTGCCCACCTGAGCCAGCTGATGAAATGCAGCCTAACAGGGAGCCTGAAGTAGATTTTACACAGCTTCAAGGTGGATATAATAGACGCAGCCCATCAGCACCAGTTCAGCTGGCACAGCACTGTCAGTCAGATCTGTGTTGGGCACCATCCAAGTGATCCTCAGGGTGACAACTCCTTCTGCTTCTCTGTACAGCATATCATAATCATTACCACCAAGATAATAAGATATGCTAGTCTTCATGCTTGCCTACTTTTTTTTTTTTTTTTTTTCCCCCAAATCTCAGTAATGAGCTGGAAACCGTTGTCTGGAAAAAAAATTAGAAAGTGTGTTCACATAGCCTGGAGCTTAGCTTGAAGATTTTTGGTGGTGACATTACTCTAAGTGATGCTAACAGGATGTGGATGTTACACCTCACTGATCATTGAGTGGGTAGCATATTTGGGCAGATTTATTCACTTTGCTTATGTCCCTGAAAAAAGGAATGTGATCATACTTTTCTTCTGTATTGTCTAGAGAAAAGCTCAAAGGGAAACACTTAGAGAGCGTACTGACCTATTAAGTTGCCTGATTTGTGTCCACAGCTGTTCCTTTTGTCTGAGCACGGCCATGAGCTGTGATTCATGTACTGAGAAAATGAGTGCTGCATTTGGTGGGGCATGAGTTGCTCTTTCCATACTCCCCGTCACTCACAGTGGCATGGACAGTTTTGGGGCACTCCCCCAGAGCACCTCAATGAGCACAGCAGTGGGAGGCATAATGGGACTCCGTCCTTGGGAGAGCTCTGTAAAGGCATCAAAGGAACTGCTCACTACTGTGAAAAATGTGGGGTGATGCCTGAATTTTACTAATCACTTTAAACCAGGAGAGCAGAAATGTCACTGTTTAAAGAGTATCAAATAAGTTTCTGTGCTTCTAGATGCAGATCTGGAAATCTGCTTCTAAAAGGTCACAGAAGACCCAGCCCATGCAGAGCAAGCATCACTGCAGATGTGCTGCTCCCACTGCAGAGAAAGCAGGACAGGGGATGGAGGTATTTATGAACTTAGGACTGAATTTGACTCAGAGTTTTGCACAGCCCAGTCCTGGGTACTTGATTGATTCTGGTACTCTTTTTATTTAAAACAACAAATCTAATCTAGTAAGGCACTGTCATTGCGGGCAAAGTTGTGCAAATCACTGGATTGTACACTCAATGGTAGAAGATCTGGATGACTTACAAGGACATTAGTAGAATGGCACTCTTTAGATCATTTCTGGAACAAAAACTAAAAACTGCTAAAACTTCAGGCAAATTATAACACCCACCTTCCATTTTAATGCCACCCTAAACTGTATTCTGCAACAGTCAACTGTGGGAGGAGATGACATAAACAGACAATTAATGTTTCTTTTCACTTGCCAGTTAAGATTGAAAAATGTGGTCACTGAGCTGTCTTTTTCTAACATTTTCTTGACAGCTTTACGCTTCACAGAGGAGTTGTCTTCAGTCCTCGAGCTAGATCTGTGCAAGCAAATGAGGGAATCTCTTGCCTTTGCTGAGAGGACCATCACCTTTTGCAAGCATCAAATATGTTTCTACTGGCCATGAATCTCCCTGCTTGATTTCTGGGGCAATTTGCCGGCTGTGCTGGTGGTCGGGGTGTCTGAGGTGCATGGGAGGGCAGGATGCGAGTTCTTCTGGTGCAGGTGTGCTCCCTGGATTGGCCCTGTCCTGCATCCAGAGCCATTCAGATATAGACCAGGGCTAGGAGAAGACTTCTTCCATGTCAAGAAGCTATGATACACCTAAGAGTTAGTTATACCAGCTGCCAGCTATTTTAGTGTTTTGAGCAGAACTCTTTAAAACAGTTTCAGGTTCCAGGGCTGTAACCTGCACTGTCAGCAATGACTTTATGGGTAGTGACAAGCTGAACTCAAGATATATTGTCTTACAGGAAGTGGGTGGTAGGGAAAAAAGATCTGTCTTTTATAAATATATTTGGATAATTGCATTTACACAAATCGCCTTTGTGTCCTTTCCCACTCCTTTCTGAATAAGAGAATATTAACAAAAGGAAGTCTGATATTTTATTGCTATTGGGATAACGAGATTTCTGACTTTTCAATCATAATTTAGAGTGCTTAAAAATGTCATACATATTGAGTGTGATTGAATTTCTGCCAGAATTTTATTAGATAATTGGCACAGTACTTCTCCCATCAGTGAGACACTGAGGAGAACAGATATGAAGCAAAGCGAGGAAAAAATAGGAGGTTAGATAAAAAAAAATAGGAAGAAAAGAAAAAGCAGAAGTAACAGTCTACAATCTAAAGGGCAATCATTTTTTTAGTAATGGGGAGGTAAAGCACAGCCCGGTATCAGCTTTACAGAATCTCTGTAAGTTAGAGCTATGTAATTCTCCACGTTAAAAAAAAAGCCTCCAGACGTGACTTGGAACTGTGTTAGTTCCACTACAATCCAGACATTTGTGTTTTTAGTTAAAGCAGTCTTATTTCTGATGATGAATGCCTAAATTATACATAAATCAGCATGACTTCCATTAAATCAAACTTGAGCATGAAACACGAATTAAATCTCCCAAAATCTGGGTGTGTGCTGGTAACACTGTACAGCAACCCGTGTATAAAATGCGTTCTTCAGCATCCCTGGTGGAACTGGGACAAGCTGCCTCCTATAGCGCATGCTATTTAAACTAATGTAGAATAAGGCAGAGGGAGCTGAAGCCTTGACAGGGAGGGTAAAGCAGGGTGTAAATTTGCAGCAAGTCAGCTCTGCAGCAATGGCCCAAGCGAACGTTTTAGCATTTAATGTGTGGGCAGTGTGGGCAGCATGAAGTAGCCTCACAGCAAAAGGGGAGCTGCCTTCTGCAGGACACAAACATGCCCAAAGCAAGTCACAAGGGTCCGGCTGATGCAGTTGACCAAAGACACTCTTCCTGAGTGAAAGAAAACAAAGTGCCCTGGAAGGATTTGCTCTAGTCAAACTACACAACTCGGCCATGTCCTGTGCAGCAGGCTATGAAATCTGACCATAACTGATAGCATAGGTTTTGCTAGTGCTGAACTTCATGTTGTGTATACATTGGGGAACATTTTGCTGTGCTTTGTGTGTGCATGCTTGTCCAAGCACACATATGTGTCCATGAGTAGGTGTGCAAGTATATGCATTTTATATTAACATATGTATGTATGCATACAGACACACAGATGTGCTTACAAATATGTATGTAGGTAAGAATTATTTTATTAATATTTAAGGGATATACACTTCTGCTTCTGTTTGGTCTTGTAATTGTCTTCTTACTCTCTTGTTTATTTTCAGGATAGCAGTAGGTTGCTCCTGGTTCGTCTGATCCTGTCCTCCTTGAGGGTGCATCAGAGGAGCTTTTGTACAGCAGGAGAAAGAAACGGAAGGAATACTGAACAGTTCTAGAGAAAAAGTGGTTTTCATAGGCTCTATATATCCCAGATTTCCTTCTCCTCCTTCTTTCTCTACCCTTAGCCATGTTTTCTTTAGCATCGCAGCGTTGAGTATCTATTTCGGGTGTGTGTGTGTGTAGAGATTATTCATAATAAGTAGCAAAAATATTTATCATATTATTTTAGAAAGTCAGGCCACAAATTCCAGTATTTTCAAAGATCATGTAATTGTCTTGTTCTTGTTCCCTGCCCCGTGAAAGGAATCAGACGACTAGACACCTCACTGCACTACTGGCCTGCACAGCTTTTTGTCAGTCTTTTTATGGTGAACTTCTTTGTCATAATATTGATCTTTAACAAAACTATCCTCTCTACCTTACTTAACTTTGACGTGTCACAGAGCCCTTCAACTATGGCTATCTTTAGATCATAGTCTAAACTTAGTATCTGAAATCAATTACTATGTCTAATCAGTTTTTCCCAGAACTGATGTACTAAAGCCACATAAGGGAGTTATTAAGAAATTCATCTGACTTCTGTTTTGCCTCAGACCCCCAAGTTACCAGGAACACTTAGTCTAGTCTAGTTTTGGCAGCCTCCCTTTCCTCCTCCTCTTCTCTGCTTCTCCTTCCCACCTACTTTTGAGGGGTAAGACAGCCTGAGATATTGCAGGGGTGGTGCAAACAGGAGGCAGTTTGCAGTGTTTGCCCGGAGTCGTAGGGGCTGCTTTACTCAAAACCTTCAGGTGCTAATGCTGAGGCACCCAGGAAAGAATCAGGTGTCAAAGTTGGATCCTGAAGGCTGTGACTTTTCTCCCCTGTCTCTTCTCGCCTGAAGAGCATAACCAAAGCGTGAGCCTGCTTGAGGCTGACAGAAGCATTTGTCACATGGTGTCACTGGTGCAATCATGCTGAAGCCACGAGAAGAGTACCACAGGGAGGGACTGCTCCTGGGACATGTGTGATGGATATTCTCATCATTTGGAAGACACCTGGGAGTGGTGTGATGGACATGATGACTGCTAGTTCCTGAATAACACCTGCTTTCAGGGGCTTCCCATGCCCTAGGGAAGACTCCATCCACTTTACCACAGAGTGCCCCAGAGAGGACTGACCATGGCTCTGCTTACACTGGGTTTCTGGGAGGCCCATCATGGCATGCAGATTTGGTGAATGGCCTGTATCTGTCCCTGCAGAAGCTATGCTGTCAGTGTGATGGTTGCCAGGGACAATCAACTCTACATTACGGACTCTAGCCCAGAATTCCTGGGATATTGCTTAGATGCCAACATGCAACTAGAGTAGGGTCTCAGCTGGGAGGCACATGTGTCCATGGAAATTTTGCTCACAGCAATGCACCTCAACACTTACACTCTCCTTGCAGCTCAGCACAGGCCTCAGGAGCCAGTTGCAGGGACCAAGTGCCACCAAGTACCATGGATTGTCCCTCTGCTCCCTTCTGCTTCTCTGAAGATCACACCTGCCATTTGTCACCCAGGCCACTCACCCTACAGGTACACATGCACACCAACACTGCACTCAACCTGTTCTGCTCGGTAATGGCCTGGGAGTCTCGAAGGATGATCTAAAGAGGTAGCTGCCATCTTGGGGCATGTGAGTAGTGCCCTTTTCTCACCTGATGGTGAGCCGTAAATTGCAAAGAGTTTTGCCTCATGAGATTTATGTCCTTTGCAGCCTGAAGCCCTTGATGTGGTAAGTGGTCATTGACAACTATCCTTTTCTTACCCAGTAGATGATAGGTCACTCAGGGACCTATCAAGGACATTCTAACCTGGTTGGCCTCAGGAGTTCACTCCTACTCAGTGGAAAGTACTTGGTCTGTGGGAAAAGATAACAGCTCAGGTATAGTCTCCCCAGGAACCTCATGGGCCCCCAGTGAAGTTGTGATCTACAGTTTCTGCAGCTCCATGTGGGGCTGAACAATGGCTTTAGCTGGAAGAGGCTGAAGAGCACAGATAAAGTAGCCCCTGGGGATGGTCAGAGGGCAAGAAAGCTACAGAGCACCTCAGTCCTTCAGCATCCTTCTGGCTTGCACTTCTGATATGAAGGTGGTCAGAGGCTGGCCCCAGGGCTATACACAGGGTCCCATATCCTTAAGATTTTCTTTAAAATTTGTTTGAATTTTTCTATTCACCCAGGTGGTCTGACCTGCAAATGAAGGCAAAATCCAAGAGAGGTGAGGTGAGGTGAGGTGAGGTTTGGTGAGGAAAAGAGAGGAGAAGAGAGGAGAAAGGAGAGGAGAGGAGAGGGGAGGAGAGGAGAGGAGAGGAGAGGAGAGGAGAAGAAGAGAAGAGAAGAGAAGAGAAGAGAAGAGAAGAGAAGAGAAGAGAAGAGAAGAGAAGAGAAGAGAAGAGAAGAGAAGAGAAGAGAGAAAGGGACAATCTTCTCTCTCCTGCTCACTCATCTTCTCTTTGTAACAGAAGTTTGATATTGACAATGCGGAAGAATGGAGAAGAGCATCGGGCTGGCTCCTCTGTGTGCTGCATTTGCCCTGTGTACGTTGGTAGTGCAGAGGTGACGTTCTGCCATGCAGGTAGCCTGCATGCACACAGGCATACACATACTCACATGCATGGGCAATGTACTGTAATCCTTTAGCTTTATAGAGGCAGTTATGTGAACCCCTGTTATTGCTGGCTGTGTCATTACCAACATAAGCTCTGCTTTAGCGTTCTTCTCCAAGGAACATCTAATTAGGAGTGACAAACTTGCTCACCAGAAAAAGGTATTGCATCCGTTCAGCAATTTGTAAGCATTTCTGACAGAGCTATATACTGCATTATAAAATGCTGGTAATTAAGTCCAGATAATGATCCCTCTAGCCCTTAAGAACAATCAAACAAAATGTTAATTAAACAATCAGTGTCTTCCATGAAGAAAAAAAATAGTAGTTCAGGTCATGTCAATTAATTTGTCTGCATTCCACAAGCAATTCTTCAGCTGTGGTCCGGGAATAGTGAAAATAATCTGGTGATGACTGACCAGATGGCTAAGGGGTTTGAAAATGGCAAATGCTGCTTTTCTCTTCTGGATTATGCAGTTCATTTGGGTGTTGTTGCTTTTGCTGGTTGTTGAACTGTCTAGATGAAATGACTTGGTAAACTGCAAAATTATCCCCAAACAGGCCACTTTGCACCAGTGAAGAAAATCTCAGGCAAGTTCAGGAATAATTTAGAGAGGATTATAATTGGTTATATTTGGCTACAATTAATGATTTTAGGCACATCTTTATTTAAGGATTATTATATTTATTGTATATTTTAGAAATATATTATTTTAGAAATAATTACATTATTCATAAGTCATTTCTAATTTTTCTAATTATTGTTAATTATTCTTACCTATTTAAAATTATTAATGTTGATTATTTTGAATTATTTCTAATTATTTTAGAAATAATTATCTTGATCTCTAATTTGGACTAATTCTGTGGAAAGACATTCCCTAACTTACGTGAATTTTACATCAGTCTCTTAAAAACCATTATGACTTACACAGCCATTCAAATTATGAATGCGTATGTATTTCTTAGACTACAAAATGTATCTTTGTGCTCTCCCTGTCTTCCTGAAGCTTCAATTTCTAATGCAGAATCCTTAGTATTTTCTCAGAAAAATGTATTTTAAAAAGACAAAATAAAAAGTGAAGAAAACCAGTCTCATGCAGATAGTATCAAAGTGACAGATCTGTATGGTGTTAAAAAAAAAAAAAAACAGAAAGGGGCAACGCAGTCAGTCTTATATCCAGACTTAACTCTTCATTAAGGAAGAAATTAGTGTGGAGATATTGGAGCAGGTCTTCTTACTGCAATTTTAAGATCACTTTTTGAAGGCTTCTAAGACTTTGAAAGGGATTATTCCTCCCTGTTGCTCCAGCCTGAGTTTCTCTGTGATTGAATGAAGTGCATTTAAAATATTGATGAAGGCATGTACATGTTTCAGGGATGTTTAAAGAGGTCATGGTCATTCCAGAGGCTCCTGCTGTGCTTGGAATGATGCTTCTCCCTTCATTACTGAAGCAACGGTGCCTGGTCTTAGCACAGGTAGCATCCTTATTAGAAGCAGCAGAAAAGTGTTGATTTGTTCTGGAGCTCTGAGATAAGCAGACCTGAAGTGCACTGAAGGCTGGTTCCACTCCTCTGCTGTTTCCACACTCATACACTAAAGAAGTTTCATTTAAAGGTGACAACTAAAAATAAAATACAATTTCCTGACAAATATGCTTTCTTTGAGAAGCCAGTAGCAAATCTTTCACAGCCAGTATTTTGTGAAAAAGTCAGAGTGTAATAGCAGCAAATGTTTAAATCACTCCTCTACTACTGCATGAGTAATTCCTACAAACAATCTTTACAGTAGTGATAGAGGAGAACTAAATGCCAAGTGTATTTGTCAGCTCTTGTATTCTGATGAGAAACATGATTATGAAGCAAAGCTTCTTTCCATAAGAAGAAATAATCACAAATAAGGTATTAGCAATTTGAACTACTGAGTTCTCTTGGTAGCATCACCACTCTCCTTAGCACCACCACCCTCCTGTAACTTTGGAAAGGTTGAGATTCGGTAGAAGTAATTTAAGAACCTAACAGACTTGCTTAATTGATGAATATCAGTACTTTATTTAAATGGTTAACTAGTACTTTGGAGTTGCCTCTCTGTCCTGGTTGCCAAGACCCATAGTGATCCAAAGCCTGATGTCCAGACAGGTGACTGCAGGTCACAGCCTCTTCAGACCTTAGCTACACCCCACTATGCAAAGGAGAGGGGGGTATTTTTATATATCACAGAGCTATTGTGAGGGTTGGCATTTGTGAATCATTTCTGAGCTCCTCAGGTGATTTTTGTATTGATCATATGATTCTCTGCGTAAACCATGACATTTATATATAAATTTATAGGCATAATGGTCTTTTTATCTCAGGAATGATATTCAGTACATTTAAGATAGCAATCCTTCATAAAAAATCAGTAAGTATGATTATAAATCCTATAACAATTCTGCTTTGACTCTTTTGTTCTCTTTTTTTTTATATAAGTGCAGAGCCAGCAGTGCACAATAATTCTGTGACTTTACATGGAGACGTGCTACCTACAGGGATGTCACAGTTTCTTCTGTAAAAATGTCCAATGAACCAAAACATTAATTTTCTCAGTAGACTTGATGATGTCCATGTGATTTTTCCACTCATGTATTATGTAAAGTCTGTCATTTCTCAAGCTGTGTTGCTGCTAATGTCTGATTAACAGTGAAAACTTGTTGCCCCTAATATGGAGCTCTGAGTTGTCAGTGATGACAGCTAATCGAACAGCTCTTAGAAGAAGTTCATCTCCTCACCTTTAGGATTAATGCAACTTCGGGTGCAAATCCATCAGGGACGTTTCTGCCATCTGGCACCTGCCCAGTGCTCAAAGATCAGTCGTCTCCTCAAAATTCAGGTGACTCTCTTCACTCCTTAGAAGAGGAACTGTCCTTTGAGGCATGCGTGCAGCTAGTGACTATATGGAGGGGCTCACATTTCATCCCAGAAGCTGGATTCTGCCTGCATGAATTTATCCTGCCAACGAATAACTTGCAACTAATTCAAGAATTGAAACATGCCCACATAAACTAACATTGAAATATTTTTAACCAGGCAGAAATTTGGAGACATACAGTATGTTCATTGACAATTTTCATGCAGAAAAAATCTCAGGGGAGGTATTTTCAGCATCATCTTACATTGTTCTACTTTTTAGGAGATAAACAAGAGGTATATTGCCATTGAGCAGGGATATGTGATTTCAATAACTGTCTTGCAAGACTAGATTAATTTTTACTTTCACCGTATGGATAAAGGAGGCTTCATATGTACAACTCCTTGTGCTCCATACAAAGGAGGCTTCATACATACAACTCATGGTGCTCCATACACGATCATACAAATCAGAGTATACCTGACATATGGAGAGATGGGCCTTTTTGTTCCTAAAGATTTTCATAGAATACATATTTTTTCTTTTTTCTTCTGCTACACTTCTGAGTTTTTGTTGGTAGGATGTCCTTCTGTTTTGTCTCCATACCTCAATAACATGTTTTATTTTGCAATAACCTTTCTGAAAGTAACTTCACAACCTTGTGCAGTTGTATGGGGTTAAATTCCTTTCAGTTCCTGAGGACATCTTTCCAAGACTTTTTAAAATAGTCAGATCTCTTCAAGAAGTCATAAGACTACAGGTGTCAGAGGCTATTGGGTGTTTTTGAGTATAGGTTAAGAAAATGTTCTTCCTGTGAAGAAAACAATGACATCTCTTTTCATCCCATAGTTAAGAGAAAGGATTGGTGATATTACCATCCTGTCAGAAATATCTTTGTTTCAAAGTAGTTTAGCAATTTTCTCTTGTTTGTATTTTCCCCTTAGCATTCCTTCCTAAAATATTTGTATTGTCAGCTTCTGGATGAAACAAGCTGCTGAGCATCTGGCTGATTACAGGATCACCTGAGTTTAAGAATCTCTTGTTTTGAAAGCAATACCATAGCTTTTTGAAAATTTGGGTTTAAATATGAACAGCTAGTGGTTTCTTGAAGTTCAACCAAGGAAAAGGCAAAGAATGAATATGGGATGGAGGAACCTCAAGCTGCACGCTGACTGGGTATAAAAGGGGTTTTGCAGAAGAGCCTCTGGTGGACAACAAGTTGAACATGAGTAAGCAGTGTGCCCTGGTAGCGAAGAATCCAACTGCAAACTGGGCAGCATCCGCAAGAGTGCAGTAAACAGGTCAAGGGAAGCGATTCTCCCCCTCTAGACAGCATTTGGGAGATCCACATCTGGAGTACTGTATCCAGTTTTACTGACCCCACTGTAAGCAAGGCATGGACATATAAGAGTGAGTCCAGCAAAGGATCATGCCAATGAACAGCCTGCCTGATATTAGAGGAAAAGTCAAGGGAACTGGTTTTGGTCAACCTAGAGAAGGGAAGATGAAACGTGGACTTCATAGCTGCATTCAGCTACCTTGTGGGGGTTTGTAGACAGGACAGAGGCAGATCATGGAGGTGCACAACAACAAGAAGCAATGGACATAAATGGCAACAAGAGGTATTTCAATCAGATAATGGGATGGGGAAGGATAATCAGAAGGAGAATATTCTTGAGTGAAGTTGGTTATGTGTAAGGATAATCAAACACAGAAATAGGCACCCGGGCTATGAAATCTCCATTCCTGGAGATATTCAGAGATAAGGATGAGGCTTGAGAGACACTGAACAAGGTTCTGAATAATCTGATCTAAGTTGTTCTTGTTTGAGGGAAGGACTGAAGAATGGACCAGGTGACCTGTGCAAATCCTTTCTGACCCAAACTATTCTAGGTTTCTGTGACTCAGATCACCTTTATCCATACCTAAGTTCACGAGGGGCACACTGGACTTAGAGGCAGGTAGTGCCTCCCTTCCCTGAGCTGTTGCAGGTCTTCACTGCACGATGGCTCTTACTGAAAAACAGCAGCAACAACAAAATCCTTTCTGGGGATGTGAAATGCACAAGCATCTTTGTGCAAAACATCTTTGTGACAGTTCATTCCAGAGGACATTGCAGAACTGATTTCCACTGCTGAATTATCTAAAAGACACTTTATGTTCTTAACATTTCCTGTTTCTCCTGAAGCAAATTATTTCCCTCCATGATTGTTGTTGATTGTCACCATGACCATTTGGTACTTTGCACCCTGCAAAAAGTGTGAGGTCTCTCTTCCTCTGCAGAGACGAAATCTGTGGTGTGCTGCTAAATGAACAACATCTTGCAGCAGGAGGAGAAGAAAGTTAAAGAGAAAAGTCCATAACTACCATCTATCTCTTCAGAATGCCAATAAGATTGTTCGTTAATTGGTACAAAATGTAAATGGAAATTACCTAAATGAATAATAAAAATAAAAAGGAAAATCCTTCACTTAAAGGAACCATAACTTCAAGTTTATATCCACAAATATCTATATTATTGGCAGTTTGAAAAATTCCATCAAAAAGGACATGAACTTGCTGAATCATCTAAAAATTACATCAGTGTTTGAAGTTACAAAAAGATACTGTTACGTCCTTGGCCACTCGAGATGTTTCAAAGTAAGAAATCATTCCCTTTGTCTTTTTGACCGATATTTTAAGGAACAACAACAAAAAAGGCTTTCAAAAGCATTACCGTTTTCTTAAGCAAGTGGGGACTGCTAACTGTAAGGCAGTAGTATTAATCTCTTCCAGTGACCTACCACCAAAGCTACAAGTATTATAATTCTTCAATTTCTTTCCCAAAACTAGAATAACCACAACCTTGGAAATGTATTAGTATTTTTCTCTTTGGCAGAAATATACTCTATGCCTTACTCTCTTGTAAGTTCTTTTTGGTACTTTCTTGGGAGACAGGTTTTGAAACGAAATTGAATTGTGAGATATTGCAGGATTATACAAAACAATTTTGTATGGGAAAAAAAAAAGAAACAATTTTTACTTCTATTTGTGGGCAGCTACAGCACACAACAGTCTGATTTAGTGCTTTTTACTTTTTATCCACTTATTCTTTTTTTTTTTCCTGGTGAATGCATTGGAAGGAAAAAATCCCTGTTTTGAGGGTTGCATATTCTTACCAAAGAGACAGTGAGAGTTACTCCACCATCATGCCACCAATAAATACCCTTTTGAAGCCATTACGTGAGATGTAATGGCGGAATAGGTGCTTAGCTTCAGTTATCTTTCTCCTTGAATGCTACTTATTGCAATACATAAAATGTGCCCAGCCTTTGCCTGGCACCTTCTTTGCAAGGTGAAGAATGATCTTCCACCTTTTCCAAGGATGTTAGGTGGCACCTAGCAAGATTAAATAGGAGCCAGACTTCGTTCTGTATTTTTGGGAATCAGAATTAGGGGAGATAGTGGGAAAAAAGGAGTCCCACTTCTTTGGTGGAGTCAAAATTAATCAGCTGCTATTTCAGCTCAGCACCCAGGAAATTCTAATGCTCCATTGCTGTTGAAATGCTGCAAATTCCTAGCTTAAAATTTGAATGGTGATAAGGCAACAGGTTACAAAAGAAATGAGTTGCTGCTGAGTGAATATGTACTACATTTTAATGACCTGCATCAAATTTTAAAGTATTTGCTAAATCAGTCATATGCTATGAAGCAATACTCCATTGAGAACAAGAGGAAAATCCACTTAGAAAGCACATAACGAGATAAGCTTTCTGATGGTGTACATTGCCAAGGAACAGAAAATTGTCAAGATATAAAACATTCATGAGAAACACGAATGATAAGGTTCTTGTTCAAAACTGTAAAATCAGTGTTTCTACTCTGAACGCTATTTTTGGAAGTTGTTACCTTGTTCCTGAAAAATTGTCTTGTGCTGTGATGTAGCAGTGAAGATCTTAGTCCTAAAGCAGGATTTTCTTATTCTTCTGGCTTCAATTCCTGTTGGAGAAATATAAGAAATTACTACTTGACAATTTCTTCTAATGCTTTTGCCCAAGGAATAAGTATTCAGTTTCTAATTACACTAGCACATTAGGCAGGAAAACATCTTTAGGAAGAAATGTGTATGGGAATGTCACCCAGCATGACTACGATGGTCAGCTTCGGCCCTCTCTGTGGGTCCAGCCCTTGGGCACTGGAGACCATAAGCCGCTCAGAAGCTCTTGGGCTCCTACGTGGCTCCGTTTCCTCTTCCTGAGGGGCTTGGACAGCAGTAGCGTTTCATGGTGCTCAGCAGTTTGTAGGCTCTTGGTGATGCTTCTCAGGGAAGCACCCTGTGGAGGATGAAGCCACTTTGCAAGCTGGTGAATGGAGTCTGCAAAGCCTCAGTCACTTTTGAAAATACTGCAAAGCCACATGCATCATTTAGGACCAGATGCTTTTTTTTTTTTTTTCCCTAGAGCATTTAGTTGTCTTAATGTGAGCAGTGAAGCTCCAAGGCCCTCATAACAGATGCCTATTTACAACATCAGTTAGCGCAGCCCCTTGTATAATCTGTCCCTTTGGCAAATCAAGCAAAGCCTAAATAAGCCTTTGATTTGGGACATATTGTGACAGGAGCCAGGTTTGTCTGGAGCCTGTTCTCCTCCTTAAGACTACACTTCCCTTAGCATCAGGCCTTACTTGGTCTTACTGTACAGTGCATTGTCTGCCCCCCACATTTCATTTTATTTGTTGAATAGCAGTAGAAATTTATTGCTAACACAAAAAACCTTGGAGCATGTGTGGCAGGGCGCTGGCAGCGAGGTGCTAAAAGGTAGAGATGTCTCACAGCCTGTGAAGCTGAAGGTCTGAGAATAAGTCAGAGGCAAATAAAATCTTGGCCTGCCCCAGCGGTAGCACAGAAGAAATCTCTGCAGATCCTTTAATTTGGCAGGTTATATACATTTATTCTCATAAAAGTCTATTGTCTAGATATTAATATCTGCAGCAGCTCCCCTTAATTTCTGTTGTAATGATGCACTTTTATTACATTAGAGTGACCTGAAACTGTGTCCTAATCTCATAGATCCCATTTTCACAGCTTGCACTGTAGTTTTAATTTCACAGTTTTTAGTTTCCTAGCTTAAAAAATATCAACAATTTATGGAGCAAAATTAACAGTTTATTAGAAATATCAGTCACTGTAAAAGTCCTAAGGGTAATTCATAGCTCTATAAAAGGTCGTGATATAAATAATTGCTTGATGAATATGGACCATGTCTGTTTGTCATTAAACACCAGCAGAGAGTTAATGCACTTTAATAGCCCTGCTAACTGTTATCCGACAAGCGTAGAAATCACAACCAAATACAAAAATTAGGCTGAACGGTTGCCTCTTACCATTTTTTTTCTTTACACAAAAGGTAAAATTACATACACTGCTGTCTTCACACTTCAGTAGTGGTCACGACTTATACTCCCCCATATAATTTTGTAACCAATAGCTTAAATATTACATTGCTGTTGTGCTATTTTTCAAACAAAATGGCACACTAATTCCAGATTCTTACATGTTAACACTCTGTGAAAACTATTATTTCCCTTTGGATTTGTAAAGGAGAGACCATATACAAGGTCCCCAATAAAATCAATGCTTTTATAACTTAAGCACAATGATGGTCCAGCTATATGCTACACTGCTACACCCTGGTGATCCACACAGATTCTGCATATCTCTCCATTCAAGGCAGTATTCTAGGAAGGTTTCTCTAATGAATAGACACAGTGATTTTTGTTTTCATTAAGGGGTGGTTATATTCAGCTGTGTCTGAATTTGAATCAGATCTGCTCTGGTGCCCCACTTGCCCTTCTGCAGCTGTCCCAAGCTCCAAGACCCGCCAGATCCCCTTGGAGAATCCCATCCCAACACCACAGCCCACCTTCAGCTGACTTGAAATAAGGGTTTAACAAGAAATTTCATCATTATAATCAAATCCTCAGATCACTTTTGGCACCTAAATCTTGCAGTGAGTTGACCCCCAAAGAGAACAGCACCATGGAAAACCCATGAGAAAATGAACAAATCCATATTCAGTTCAAATTCCTCTGTGCATGAGGACATACACTGACTGATGCATACAAAATTGTTCATTAATTGATCACTGTCCATTTGGGGCAAGTCAGCTAGGAGTCCTGTGGAAAAAAAAGTCTATGGTCTTGTAATTAAATGGTATATCATGTTGAGAGCATGATAAAATGATGTGGCAGGCATGTCCTCAATTTTAGAGATATTGGACTTTGCAGGGTTGTTGGAGCTGCGCAGTGCCCTTCTTGGATATAGCTAGAAAATGCAAACTTTAAGACAAGTGTCTGAAGTGAATTCTTCAAAGTAAACCAAACTTATTTGCTTATAAGTGAACTAGTGATGGAATGTAAAGCTGGTAATTACAGGTAGATAATGTTATTTCTGATCTTTATTCTAATCAGATAAAAACACAGTTTCATGAGAAATTGACCTGGCTGCAGAATCTGGTTGCTCCACCATAGTTTGTTCAAACAGAAAAAGCAGTGTAGAGAAAAGTGAGATGTGCACTTTTAATGAAAACATTTCTTGGACATTAATTATGATTAATTAATTAATGAAAACCCTCCCTGGCAGGATACCTGATACAGCACTTGAGAGGCTGTGCTCCTGGTTCAGGACACTGCTGCTAGCAGTTGAGTATAGCAGAGAGAAGCAGGAACCTTAGGGCTGACCAGTCAGAGATGTTAGGCCAGTGTATGCTAGTTTAGTTGTCAAAACATAAGAAAAATGCATTAGCAGAAGTATTTTGCACAGTGGCAAGTGGCATTTTCCATGTCTGGTGCACAAGAATTCCCCCCTTTACCCAGGAGGGAAATGTTAGCTACATTCACCCTGCAGATCCAAAGTCTTGGGGTTTCCTCAGGTAGTATTTTTTAGTGCACCTTAATGTATGAGAACTCTCAGAAAACTGGGCTTACTAGGTATCTTTAAGAGCAAGAGAGCATTTCCTTGCTCCAATCAGTGTGATTTAGACTTACTTTTTTCTTGATAGGTGTGTGCCAAAAAAGTCCTTCAAAGCCTTGAAACAGTCTCCAGCCTCTCAAAGCACTCTGCCCAAGGGGTTGTTTGCCTTTCTGTTTTTCCTGGTATCTATTCTAAATCTCTGTTATTTCAACCCCTTGCCTGTCTTTCTCAGGATAAGTACAGCAAACAGTCTCCTTATATTCTATTTATGATTATCCTTTAATATTTGAGGGTGTCCTTCAGCCTTCTGACCTCTGGACTAAACGTTTTCATTTGCTTTGATCGCTTCTCATAGTGTAGCTCACTCTTACTAGGCTTCTTCTCACCCTCATTCTTCTCTTCTGGTCCCTTGCCAGATGGCCAGTATTTTCATGACTAACTGCTGTCTGGACCAGGATATATTATTTCATACCAAATCTTATTATTACCAAGTACTTGTTTTTTTTTTGTTGTTGTTTTTTTTTTCATGTAGCTCACAGGCAGGACTCTTGCTGAGGTGTACCAGGCTGCTGTTTGCCTGTTTTGCAGCAGCACACTGTTGTTGACTCATTTTCTGATTCACTGTAAATCTCAGGTGCTTCTCTGCAGTACTGCTGCCTAGCTAGGCATTTCCCCTTCTGCAGCTGGAGAAATAAATGCATAACTTTTTGAATTTTCAGCTATTATTTTCAGGCCATTTTCCTGATTTATCATGCTTTAAGCTCTAATCCTGCCCTCCTCTGTGTTCCCTCCCCTCCACTGAGTGCCTCTCTCCAACTCACATGGCCTGTTACCTCTCAACAGGAGAAAATTAACTTGCCTTGACATGATTTACTTTTGACAAATCCATACTGGGTGTTATTTATGTCTTTAGAAAGTTCCAAATTGATTGATTCTTTGCTCCAGAATTTAGAAAGAAATTCTGGATACACTGACTAGACAAAAATTTATTTGTCCCTGTTTTTCTCCCTTTTCACAGATAGGAGCAGCATTAACTCTCTTCTACGGTGAAGTCCCTTTAAATATCTAAGCTCTGAAAAGCAAGTGCCACCAGTTCTGAGGATGCCCTGGCTGGGTCCTGATGGGCCAGTTTGCAGCAAGACTTCTCAGTGGCATTTGCAACCACAGCCATTGGGCGCAACCAATCAGGGAGCTGCACCATGGACTGTGAGCTGTCCCTAAAACAGCCTTCTCTATCGTGAGGACAAAGCAGCAGGAGGGTATGGCTCAGAGGGACAACAAATGCTGATGCTGGTTTGAGCAATGCTGCCTAGATGGATATGCGCAACCGGAGTCCAAGTTCCTTGCTGGGCTTGCAGAGCCTCTGCCTTGTGTGAATACCATCTAACTGCTCAGTGTCTGGTGTAGCCCATTTTTTTTTTTCAGCTGCTAGTGTTAATTATATTAACTCCCTCAGCTGGCCCTTTAGTGACCGTCGATGACATTTTTTACAATATCATCAGCAGATCATTTTCCACTCACATAAAGGGACTGGATGGATCTTCTCATAGTCGTTTTCATATTGCTAAAGTATTAATACCTCCTGTTTACCTGATCTCCTGAGAAACTATGCCTCATTTTGTGTCTGTGCTTTTATAGTTGCATCCTTGCACAATTATGGTATTTCCATATATCTACTCATAGTAGAATATACTTTTTGGGAGCTCTCTTCCTTCTTCCTTGAAGAGCTTCTGGCTAGTTGTGCTTATCTCTGGCTGTGCTACATAGCCTTCCTCCATGTACCTTCTCCAAGGAAATGCCAAATCCTGCAAGCTCATTTCCCTGCCTTGTTGCCCATATTCGAGAGGTTTTTGTCTGCTAGCTCTCTAGCTTGCTAATTTCTTTTTCTGTTAAATCTTTTCTCTTTATGGTATCCATTCCTCTATCTCCTTTTGTATGAATTATATCCTATTGTATCACAGGCTCTTTTCTTCCACATTGCCATTTGCATTCCCCATTTTCATCCACCAGCTTCTGTCCTGAAATGATTTCAGAGCACTTAACTGTGTGCCACTGGTGCAGCTGGACAAAGCCCAACAGTTAGGGAAGTGTTTTAAATAAAAGAACGTCTAGCTGGGGCATAGCCATGGAGAAAGACATTTTGTGTCTCTAGAATGGAGTTGGATCCCATTTTTCCCCTTCACTGGAGAAGTTCCTAGAAGAGCCCAATGAAGGCAGATACGCCAGAGAACTTCAAATTGACTCTTTCTTGTCTCTTCTTGAGGCATTCAAAAACATATCCAATGTATAAAAAGTGAAGATCACATTCCTACTCATTTAGCTCAATCCTTCCTAAAGTTAAAATATTTGCACACTGTATTTAATTCTGAACAAACTTTCACACTTGTCTTCAGAAACAAGGTTAGTATTAATTGGCTTCTTGCAGTTACAGCCCAGGCAACCATGTGGCAATAGCAGCACACTTTGCTTGTGGGGCTAAACGACAGATTTGTAGCTGACAGTAAAACTGCCAGCAGTCTTATTACTTCTCTGTCACGTATTTTGAAAGCTACAGTAGAGTGAACTGGAACAATCACTCAGCCCCTGCTTGCTGTATTTACCTGACGATAAATGTGAGGCGTCACATTGTGTCGTGAATTCCAACAGCAGAGAAGCTAATGACAAGCAAAGAGGTTGGTGACCACAGCATCACCAAAAATCTACCTCTGTGTGACCCACTGTGCAATTTTTCCTGGCATGCAGAGATTGACCATGATACCAGCAGTCACTCCTATGACATGAGTTAGAGCAGAGTACTTTCTTCCATTCTTGTGCATCAAGGATCTCTGGATAGCTACCAGGATCATAGAATCATAGAATGCTTAAGGTTGGAAGGGACCTCTACACGAGACCTGCTTATATTTGACTCCTGAATTTGAAGGCTTAGAAGTATAGTTCAAACTCGACTGCACAAAATAGATCCACAGACGTTCACATGCTTCTCACTGATGATTTCAGAGGTCTGTATTTTCATCTTTGAACTTTGACACTTCTAAGAAAGCAACATGCCATGAAAACTGCCCTTTAGAAGCAGAAAGGAAAAGTAAGCCATTTAGTATCCAGATGCTTGTAGTGAAATTGTGGAAGTTGGTGGCTTTGCAAATCCTATCAACAGTAACTGAGATTATTTGAATATAGATTAACTCTTATGTTTGGCTCTGAAGAGCTCACCCAAGACACCAGAAAACTGATAAAAATGAAAACCAATATTGAAAGATGCCAATATTTAAAGATGCAATGCAAAGCATTAGATACTCTTCAGTAGCTTAACTTTCAAAAGGAAACTCCTAATAATTGTTCGCACTTATTTGTGTTATTTGCATACTTATCACACGGATGCACACGTGCAGCATCTTGGATCCTTACAGCAAAGTTTTTCAGAGCATCTCAAAAAAAACTGGCAGTCTTCAATATGTAAAATGGTTCTCTAGCCTGATGATTTTTTTACGAAGTGTATGTAAGATTTATATTGCCAAAGCACCCTCTAGTGGGGCAATAACAGAAGAGTTGTTTTTACACATACATGCAATCTACTCTACATGTTAAGAGTACCAAAATTTTGGATACTGGTGAAGATAGGAAAACTCATTGCATCTTGAGATTAGTTAAGGTCTTTGTCCATGCAACAGGTTGCATTCACTACATCACTCAGAAGGTCCTTAGGTGGCTATGCACTTTATCACAAGGACTCATTGAATGATAGAATAATTTAGGTGAGATGGGACTTCAGAGATCATCTACTCCAGTTTCCTCCTCCAACAAGGTTCAAACAGACCATGTGATTTGTGGCTTTGTCCTGTTGAATTTGGAATATCTCCAAGGATGGACATTGCACAACTGCTCAACTGCTCTGTGAAACATCTTCTAGTGTTCAACAAACCTCACTGAGAAAAAAAAAATATCCTCATATCTAAACAGAATTTTCTTTGTTGCAACTTCTCCCTGTTGCCTCTTGGCTCACAACTGTGTGTCTCTGAGTAGACCCGTATTGCTCAGGATATTTATTATGTCCTCATCCTGAAATACTCTAAAAAATATTCAGTCACCTCTGGGTATTTTATGTTCATAAATGCCTCCATAAATGACAATGTGTTGTTGGAGATAAAGAATGACGCTATCAGATGCAATACTCATAGCACAATGAGCTAGGTTACTTTCTGGTCTTACATAGGGACCCTGGTTCTGCAATAAGTTCTTCATGCCAAGTTATTTGGAACAAAGTTTAGGAGATGCATTAAAACATCTAGGACATAAGCTTGCACAGTTGCTTGTGTGTTCTAGAAAAAAAATATCTTAACTGCAATAATAATATCAGTATAATAAAACTCCCTGACAAGATTGTCATTTATTAAGTGGGAGAAAAGAGAAAACTCAAATATTAAGATAATTACATGTAGTACTAAAAATGGGTCAAGCTTTATGGAAGCTGGGGAATAGAGCTGGCATCTTTGCACGGGTGTTACATGGGGGCCAATGAGTGACTTTGTATAATCAGATAGTTAAACCAAAAGGTGCCACCAACCATGTGTGGCCATGTGTCAGCAACAAACATAGCTGTCACGTAGGAAGACATGAAAAGGCACCCACTGATGCCCACTGTGGTGGCATCAAGAGCAGCCTGAATAACCACTGGGAATATGCACTGGAGTAATGAGAGGAGAGAAAGAGCTTTTGGGCCAGGTGAGGACTGAACGTGGGTTGGAGCTGTACCAAATAAACCCCTCTTCCTTATCCCTCTGGTCAGGAAAATGACATTTTGTAGGTGATTTGTAAAGAAATGCAACCGCATCAAGGGAGCTTGCTAGTCTCACTGTTTCTTTTTTTCAAATGAAATAGCTGCAAGGCTTTGAACAAGAGGAAGCCAGGACTTAACCTGGCTCTAGGCAAGCAAGGATAGGAGCATGACACAGGACTTGGATTTTTTTTTTTTTTTTCTGGGAGGAAAGACTGGTAAGGCAAGACAGGGCACAGGTTTGAGGGCATGGATTTTAGGAAGATTGAAGCCTGCTGCTCTCTTTAACTTACTGGGTACCACACTTTGAATGGGAGAGGTGGATGCTGGAGAAGTGAGACCCTGACACCCCTGGACCTCCTCATCACCTGTATCAACCTCAGTCTGCCCCTGCCTGTCCAGAGTCGCAAGGGAAGCACTGGGAAACTCCTTTTTTTTTTTTTTTGCCAGTTAGTGGGAAATGCAGGCTGTCATTTCTGCCCATGACTTAAAAGAAGTGTGCTTGGAAGAAGAAAGCTGCAGAGCATGGCTCATGTTCCACCCAGTGTAGGACCTTCTGTCCCAAGGAATTGCCTGGTTGCCCAGGGGCTGTGGGACATGGACACCCAGGGCTGCAGCAGCTGGCAGAAGGAGGGCTAGAAAAGCTCTGAAATGAGGACACATCCCAATGCACAGAGGAAACTTGCTTTTCCTCGCCTCCGGATTTCATTCAATTTTTCTCAGAATTTCTTCCGACTTCTCTGGCTCTCCCCTCTCAGTGCTTTTTCTTTGGGGTACAGTTTGGCTTCATGCTGGTTTCCTTTCAAATTGGCAGTTTGTAACTGGAATTAAAAAGGGGGGGGAAAAAAAAAAAAAAGAAAAGCCTAACCAGAAACTTGGCTTTATAAATACAAGCCAGGTATTTACAAGACAAGCACTTATTTTACTCCACTGCTTTAATAATAGATTTATTTTCTATGGCTGCAGTACTGAGCAGGCAGAAGGGCAGCATGTATGGCTGTTGTTAATTTTATATATCACTATAACTTATTAACCTCGAAATGTGGGGAAATGAAATTGAACCTTACTTAACATTTATAGCAACACTTGATCAAATGTAGTTTAAGCCCATATACAATTCCTGACACTAGAGGGAGTACATAATTTATTTTATGAAAGGAAAAAATAAGTCTTGCTTTCTAAATAGGAAACATGTCAAAGACAGAAAAGCAAAAATATTCAAGGGAGACCTTCATTCTCTTTATACAAGGCATACTAAAAAAAAAATACCTGAGAGTCTGTCTTGTATGTTACCTTATTTAGTTAGGTGATACAAGTGGTGTCTGTAAAAGCTACCGTGGGCTGAGTAACCACACAGGAGGCTGTGTTCAGTTTTTGTCTGTGCGTCTATCAGGTCTGAACACAGGGGTGGAGTGAGCAGCCCACAGGATAACGCAGACAGACATCTGTGCCCACAGGTTTCTATCTCCAGGGCTGCTATATTCTCACTCCTTCTGCCCCCCACGACGAGCGCGGTGTCCGAACAGCCACATCCTTCCAGGCATGTTTATCCTCACAACATGCCTGGAAGGGAAGAGAGAAACACCATCCTCTTTTATGGCTGTAAAATCAAAGTGTGGCGAGAACGAGCAATGCACCCTCAGCTCGGCAGGGCAGGGAACCCAGGCCCTGTCCGTGGGACGGGTCATGCACCCTCACGCAGGCTCACAGCTCATCGCGGGCTATGCAGGGCTGCCGTTTTGTGGCTTGCTTTTCCAAACCACAAAGACTGCCTAGCACCCTCTGCACAGAGCTTTCTGTGTCATTGAATATGTATGTGATCGTGGCTCTCTATCCCTTTCTCTGGGCTGAATATGCATCAGGAGAGCCACGCGGACTTGAAGACCCTGCCCTTCCCGGGCTGTGGGGCACAGCCCTCACTGCCTCAGCCATGGGGGCTGTCACACCAGGCGAAGGCGATCCTCTTGTCCCCATATTAGAATATTCATAGAGCTGCAAGGAAAAAACAAATGCAGTTGTCCAGGGTGACAGGAATAGCTTTGCAACCCAGGCATCTTGATTTGCATTGCCTGGGTGATCTCTTTGACTTGCAGCATGTTACAGAGTTTATTGCATCCTTATCTTAGGTACAATGTAATTATCTGATACAGAGATCTCTTAAAAGTCTCTTTATCATAAGGAGGATTTCTTTTAAAAGACAGAAAGGAGAAGTCGATTCCGAAAATGTTATCACCTCGTTATCATTGTACATGCCTCCAGCTTTAGTGACTATCTTCTGAAGCCCTCCACTGAGCCCTTATTTTGTCCATCAGTGACTACAGTTATAAAATCAACATCTTAAATAACTCATCCTATTAGTGAATATTATGTAGTGAAATTGCACTATTTTAAAAATATTTTCTAAGGTCTTTAGCCAAGATTACTTGCTACTCGGTGATATTGGAGATAGCAGTTCAAGCCAAGTAGAAAAACACCGCACACATTTGTAGGCGGATCTTGTCCCCTGCCAGCCATGGGCACCAGATGCTAAAGCCACCTCAGTGACAGGCTGTCCACCATGCTCTAGTCCACCCACAGACACAGAGATCCAGGCTGGTGTGTACCTGACTGAATAAAAAGAGAGAAATAAACTTTCCCATCCTCCCACCCACTCCCTCATGCCAGGCAGCAGGTCCCTTCTTGGTAAAGGGTCGTCCTCACCGTCTGGCCTTCCTGGGAGACGAATCTTAACAGCCCCCTCCTCCTGGGAAGATTAATTCCCACAAATGTCAAGCACCTTTATTGAGATGGTGAGCCTGTTCCTTCTGGACCTTGAACAAGCCCAACTATCCACTACAACCACTACATTTGGAGCCTTTTTTCTCTTTTCATACACAAAACCTATGATGAGCTTTGCATTTACAAGAAAAGGAATATCTAAGCTGTGTAGAGAGCATGTATTGCTAAGCATCACAATCTTCCTGTCTCTTTCACTCAGATATGAAATAATTCTCTCCCTTTCAGATGCTATCCTTTGAAAAGATGTTTTTTTCTGACCTTAATGACATATTCAGAAAGAACAAAAAAAAAAAGTCATAAACATGTTCAAACACATTGTTCACTGCTTACCTGCACACCAGAGCACATTAAGTCTCCTCACCTATGTCAAAGCTTCACATGGAATAAACAGAAATGAACAGCATATTTGGAGAACTGGCACCTGTTGGCTTCCCTTGCACCTCCCTCTCCTCCTGGCACACAACAGGAGCTTGGATGTAAGTGAAGGCTTCGTGTCTTTCTGGTCTTCCACTTCCACCCGGGCAGTGAGTGCTTGTGCGTAGTGCCTTTACAGATATGATAATCTTTTGCCCCTAAGAGAAGAGTGTGTGAAGGGTAATGGTCCATTTAGATAACTTTTTTTTTTCTTTTTTTTAAGCATTAGACAGTTTCTAGGGACACAAAATGTATATTCCTTTGGAGTAGCCAGACCTTCTTCAGTGAAATGGCAAGAGTCAGCAACTTCACAGTTCCCTTCACTGTTTTGTTTAAAAGAAAAATTCAACCAGTTCCCAAATATGTCTTCTTAATGTTGTGGTACATAAATGAAAACTGAAGTGAAAACGGAGAAGGGAACTATCTCCTTTTGCTTCTCTGCTTTTTAATTTTTATGAACGGAAGTGCAAAGGCCAACAAAAGAGCTGAAGAGCCAAGGAAATGTGAGAAAGAAGGGTGACTCCACTAGCAAAAATCTTTGTTGACCTGGTCTGGGCCAGGATGTTTTCTTGTGCTCCCGAAGGAATCACTGAGACCCCAGACTGGGAAGGAATTGAGGGAGTTTCCTTCTTGTTGCCCTCAGCGCTCTCTGTGTCTGTACAGAGTTTTGAGTCACACTTTAGCCTGTCATTTGTCAAGCAG
Source organism: Tinamus guttatus (assembly GCF_000705375.1). The sequence goes on from NW_010586755.1 coordinate 304,830, forward strand.
GGGACATAGTTCTCCACGTTGTGGGAATAAACCTATTAAAATATTGGGAGACACTGGGGTCATATGACTTTGGAAAATTCACAGAACCAAAATCTAAATTTGAGTAAAGAGAGGGCAGGAGAAGAGAGGAGGGATTAAAATACTGAACAGGGGAGGGGGCAGAGGACCACAGTTTCAGAACCAAAAAGAAAAGACTCAGCAAATAAAAAACTAGGAAGAGCAAAAACCTCGGGGAAAAAGCAGAATGCTTTCATGTAAAACTGCATGTGCAGAATATTAATGAAAAATACAGCACAACTGCCAAGGGACCTGGCTGCTGGGGAAGCAGAGGATCCAGCAGTGGGGATATGGCTCCAGAGTCCTGGGTTCATTAGCCCAAGGCAGAGATGTTCTCTTTCCACATGGTTTCCACATGACACCACAAAAGCAGACTTTTGGTGTGACTTGATCCATTTAAATATGTACAATGATTAGGAGAATGTGCAAGATTGGCACTTGCTGACCTTTGCTGTGCCCATGATGGTAAATTCACAGCCCCTGGCTGGGAATCCCCCCTGGGTGCACTGAGTCTTTCAGCTTGCCCTCGCTGCAACAGCTCCTCACCGCAAAGGGAAGGCACAGCCCACCTCCCCATCGTGTAACATGTCCTGAAATTTTCCCTTTATTTTTGTGATATGCAAATTCGCCTATCTAGGGATATCAGTATATCTGCATATCTGTCTCTCATGGTGGCTCTTCAGATTCATTTCTTCCAGTTTCTAATTTTGTTCAGTGTTTTTTTCTGCTGTTGTAATTGTCGGTTTCATTGGGCGTATATTGTAATACATGTGTGGACTTACTTTTGAAAAAATCAATAGTAATTAAGTTAAATGGGGAGCTGTTAGCATGCTCTAGTCTGCACCAGCTAGCCCAAACAAAGCTTCCAGCTCTGCCAACAAGCTGCAGGATTGTAATTTGGGCTAAAATAAAACAGGATATATAACTTTTGCATTTTTTCAAAGATGTTTGAAAGGGAAAGACATTGTCCCTGTCGCATGCAGCCTTTGTGATCACTTGCAGCTCTTCTTTTCATTGTGGAAAGTTAGATCATGAAGAGCTTTTTAAATTTGTTGCTGGATTTATTGCTCATGCAAGTATGGAGACAGGCCAATGCAGTGACTGCTCTGTGCAAACGCCTTTCCCAGGCTCCTACTAAAGGCCTGCTGGTTGACTAAGCCGCAACGTGCCTACTGTCTAGTCCTTAGCACTTCTTTGGTAGAAAAGCACACATTAAACTTTGGTGTTTAGCATTTAGATTGAAATGGGAGAAAGCAACTTACCTTTGCCTGCTATTATCATGTGATAAAATTACACTGACCCTGACCATACCTTTTATGTGCCTAGAATGCTCTGAATTCAGGAGAACTTGGGATGCACGATGAACACTAGGTCGTCCCTATCATCACAGTTAAAGTGAAATACCTGAACAAACTACAAGGGAACTTCTTTGCTGATAATTGGATTCTGCAAAACAGGCTCTTCGAGACAGCTTGGTATCTTTACTCCATGGCTTTCAGATAAAATCATCTCAGATGAAAAAAAAATCCTTTTTCTGGTCATGGACTGCCTTTCATACAGTGCTCACATGGACTTTTTGCTCTGCATGCAAAACTTCATGCTGATATTTTCCTGATCTAAATGCAAAATAAGCCTACCTACCCAGTGATGTATGGAAATATGTGGGGCTGATTCATAGAAACCCAATTTACAGATAAGAATTTCATTTCCTGTAGCCAGGAACTGTTCAATAGGAAGTGGGGGTGAAAGAAATTGGAAGAATTAAAATAATTGCATTTAGCTATTTTCTTCCTCTCCAGATACCCCATTATCTAATCTCTTGCATTTCTAATAAGCAGTAAGTAGGCATTTAGTTCGACCACAGCTGATATTCTGTGGAAAGATTTCAAGAAAAGGACAATATAATAAACATCATAAAATAGAGTCTTTAAAAATAAGATTAGATATTTGATTTCAACACAAAACACAATTTGCTTTTACGGAAAAAGGTTATGAAAATTTGCTCTTAATGTCAGAACTGACCACATGACAGTTTGACTTTTGCAGGCAAAAATCAACACCCCAAAGTTTTCGGCCAAAGTCTTTTGTCTGGAAGCTAACATTTCTGAGTTGTCCTTCTTCAGGTAGAAGGAATATAAAAGGCTGCAGTACATGGGAGCTTGACCAAGGGGAAAAAAAGCAAGAGCATAACTTAGAAGATATTGCTATATGGCAGCAAATGGAACAGTGAGTGGCAGGATCACTTTTGG
>NW_010586755.1:307153-349601 GCF_000705375.1 Tinamus guttatus
CTTCCCTACCTTTTAGAACTATGAATTTGTTCTTAGGAAAGGGAATGAGAGGAACATTAGACCAAAAAAAGATCTAAGAAAGACATGATTTTCAGTAGGATTATTTTAACATTATAATATTTATAACATGCTTTTAAATGTAAAGCTGGTTAATGAGAAGTTCTCATTTCTCACTTTAAGATGAGTTGATGCACTGTATTGTGCAAAAAACCTCAGGAGGGTATACCTGTAGTCAGAACAACCTAAAAACTGTTAAATTTGCATGAGCTAAAGATTGGAGGTTTTTCAATCATTTGTGGGAAAGAAGCAATTTGGAACTGAAAGACTGCTCAGAGAATACATCAAGTATATGACTCAGTTTTATTTTCTATGAGAAATTTTAACTTCTCAACAAGGTAAAAAGAAATGAGAAACAAATAACTTACAGTTTTTTGGATGCTCAGAATTTAATGAAAAATTAAGTGTCTCCATTAAGAGATCTTTTTCACACATATAAAAAAAAGAAGATATGTATTTTACTTAAAAAAAATCCATTGCTTTTGAAAAACACTTCCATTAACATCATCACCCCTGCCAACAGTATCCATACTCTTGGCAATGGAAATAGCAAAAAAAATCTCCATCTAGTAGAATGTCTCCCACCCTTAGGGTGAGAACTTTGCTCCTCTTTATGCCAAGGTTTTAGGAAGAGGTATGGTGAAAAGCACCTGATACATCGGGCGTTGAGGGGTAGGAGCTGTTATGGGCTCATAGAGGTTAATTCTATTATCAGAAAGCCTCTTACTCAGGGCACTTGATCACTAGTGTGTGATAAGGCTGGAACAGAAAAGAGCCCAAGGATCCTTAGTGCAGGAGCTGGCTGCCATCATGGTTATTATTTAGCCTTTTGCAGCATGATTGCAGCTGATCACCTGCCCACAAATGTGAGGGAACGTAAATCTGGAATTTGTGAACTCATTGGTTGTGTTTTGACAGGAGAGAAGCTTTTGGCAGCCAGTGAGTAGAAATAAACTCTATCCAGGGCTCGGAGCCATGTTGCAACTGCTGGAGTGTATTTATGCCCTCTCATCCCTTCTTTTCTGAGCGGCTGTAGCTCACCCAGCTGCAGGGCTCTAAATCGCAAGTACTGTTTTAGAAAGAAGGAAAAGTCCTTCAGCCTGAGAGATGGAGCTGCTAAATAACTGTTTCTTAAGAGCTAGCTATCTGGTTCTGGACACAGGCTCTTTTCAGGTAGTTTAAGAGGATGAGGATGCAAAGCTTTAGCAACCAACTTCAGATCAGGTTCATTCCTTCATGTCGTCAGTTTTGTTTCATGCATGGGAAGATTTCATGCCGTTTTTTTTCTTCAAGGGGAAGCACAGAACAGGCTACTTCTCAGTTAATTAAGTCTATGATTACAAGGCTACATGCTTGGTACTGCAGAGCAGTATCATTTGAAGAAACATGAAAAGCTTGCCAAGCTTAGGTCAAGCAGATAAGTAGCCCAAGCCTGGATGCTAATCTGAACCACTTCTCAGCTAGTTTTAACCACTTGAGATGGAATATGAAGTTCAGAATTGCACGAGAACAGTCACTTCCAAGAGAGTTCCCAGGCTTCAGCTTCCAGGAAGAAGGGAAATCCCAGAGAAACTAGTCCTGCACATTTCAGCATCTGGTTTCCCTTTTTTCCCTTGAAAAATGAATAATACTCTTTTTAAAAAACCATTAGACAGTTTGGCTCTGGTTAAGTTTACCTTTTAAATAAAGCTCTGTAGGGTGTGGAGCTCTGATATCCTCAGGGCTTGTTACAGTAAGATATAAGATACAGTACTTCACAATAAAGAATGTTCATGGGCAAACTACACTCTATGCAAGCCAAAAGAAAAATGAAGAAGAAAGGTGGAGTCGATTCAAAAGGCCAAGCCTGGGCCTGATTTGAGCCGTATGTCAAAGTCTGAGGTCTCCCAGTGTTCTGTCCCTAGCAGCTGCCATTCGTAGAGGTCTGGGGCTAAATAGGAACAGGACAAATATGAATGATATTTGCTCCCAAATACCCCAAATGGTGTTTTCCTAAATTTCGTGTTATTGCCTTTCAGGGGCTTCCTGATGTGGCTTCTCTATATTCAGTAATTCCCAAAGGGTTTCCCATCTTCCAGCTTCCCTAGGCTCCCTTGAACTTACTGAACTTTTAACTGCTTATTACCCTGTGCCCCTGCTCAGCTTTTGCCTTGGGAACAACAGTGAGTGACTGTTTTTGATGCACCCTCATCCTGCCACTCTCTATATCTTAACCCTGTAAAAGAGAGCCCTAGCCTAGTAAGTCATTTCTCATCCTGAAGCTGTTTTACAGATGATCATTAAAGATCAGGTATAGATGTACTGAAGCTGCCTTTTTCTGAACTTTCTTCAGTTCCGCTGTACCCTTTTTAACATGAGAAGTCCAGAAATGCACAGATTATTTGCAGTATGGATTAAACATCTTTTTTTTTTTTTTTCCTTTTTTACTAATCCCCAACTTTTTTTTTTTTTTTTTTTATAAACACCCACCACCAAAATCCTTTTTTTCTTCTTTTTGTTCACTCTCTCTACAGCTCACTTATGAATACACTGACAGCACAGGCTGGGCTTTGCTGATCTGCAGAATCCCTCTGGTCATCTCCCCTCACTGCATGAGCTGAGCATTTAGCTCCGTCCTATCCTTTAACTGTGTAGTTATCATGCAATGACTTTCCCTCTCAGGCATAGCTACAAGATTCACTTAAAAAACTCGTAGTGAGGGATCAAGGGACAAACTTGCTGAAAACTTTGGGAAATCCAAGAAGGCTCTGTCAGCTAAATTACTCTCACCTCTGTGTGCATAGACCTTTTCAAAGAACTCAAATTCATCACAGAATCACAGGACACTTAGGGTTGGAAGGGACCTCTAGAAATCTTGTCCAACCCCCCTGCTCCAGCAGGGACACCTAGAGCATGTGACACAGGGTGGCATCCAGGCGAGTTTGGAAGATCTCCAGAGGAGGAGACTCCACAACCTTTCTGGGCAGCCTGTTCCAGAGCTAGGTCACCCTCACAGTAAAGAAGTTCTTCTTCACATGGAGATGGAACTTTCTGTGTTTCAACTTACATCCATTACTACTTGTCCTGTCACCAGCCACCACGGAGAAGAGCTTGGCCCCATCCTCCCTACAATCACCCCTTAGATACTTGAACATGCTGATCAAATCTCCTCTCAGCCTCTCTCCAGACTAAACAGACCCAGCTCACTTAGTCTTTCCTCAAATGACAAATGCTCCAGTCCCTTAATCATCCTCATGCCTCTGCACTGTGCTGGACCCTCTCTAGAAGCTCGATGTCCCTCTTGTACTGGAAAGCCCAGAACTGCACACAATACTCCAGGTGCAGCCTCACCAGAGCTGAGCTGAGGGGCAGGATCCCCTCCCTTGACCTGCTAGCAACGCTCCTCCTGGTGCAGCCAGGATCCCATTGGCCTTCTTGGCCACGAGGGCACACTGCTGCCTCATGGTTAAACTGTTGTCAACCAGGACTCCCAAATCCCTCTCTATGGAGCTGCTTTCCAGCAGGTCAACCCGTAATCTGTACTGGTACCTGGGATTATTCCTCCCCAGGTGCAGGACCCTGCACTTGTTGAACCTCATAAGGTTCCCCTCTGCCCGACTCTCCATCCTGTCTAGGTCTCTCTGAATGGCAACACAATAGAAGGCAAAGATAATACTGACTCTTCCTAAGTAAATAAAATTTACTGAAGTGCCTGTGAATTTTGTTCTTCATTACAGCTTCTACTCATTTGCCTTGTACAGATTTCAGACTAAAAGTCCTGCAGTTTCCCACATTCCTCCTGGAACCTTTCTTAAAAAAAATTGGCCTGACATTCGATATTTGATACCTAGTCTCTGAATATCAGGGGAGTTTTAATCATGAGATTATAATCTGCTATTAGTCATTTAGTGACTTCATCCTTGAGCTCCATTGAAACTCCTGGTGATATCATCTGTTTTTTTAGCAACTGGTTGCTATTCATTTTAAGATGTCCCCAAACCTGATTTATGGTCACAGGTACTTCAGATGGACTCAGTGATGAGAGTGTCCCCACCCAAGAAGGTTTCTGATATGGGAATCACCTCAGTTTCTTCCACTGTGACCAGTGATACAAAGAATTAATTCAGTTTCTCTGCAGTACTCTCATTTTTTCTGAGCACTCTACCTTAAACTCTGATCATCACTTGACCTCACACATTCTCTGGCAGGTTTCCTGCTCCTGATATGTTGAAAGAAAAATTTATTGCTAGTTCTGATTCCTTTTCCTTGACACTCCTCAAACCACTCTTTGGCTGTCCAGTTGTTTTTGTACGTGTAATCTGCCAGAGTTTCTGTTACCTTCTAACTTCACATTTTGTACATTTTGAAATTATTCTTCTAGTAATCTCCCTTATCTACCCTCTATTCTAATAATGTCCCTTGTGAAGCCATCATATGTGGCCCATTCTCAAGAATTCTTGATGGGTGATATACATAGGCCTTGTGCTTCTATCACATTGCCTTTGGTAGACGCCTTGCACACAGGGAGCATTTAATTGTCGCTGTTGAGCTTTATTTTAATAAATTTCCCCTTTTATGTGTGTTTCTGCTCCAAGATAAGTCCAAGTTGCCTCCTTTCTACTTGTTCTCCCTAACCAGCTGTTCCATAAAATAGTCACTGACTGTTGTTTCATGTTATATCTTGTGCACTATCAGATCCATTTTCATGGAAATAATTGAAGTATCCATCTTCTGCTTCTGTTGCATTTTGGAATTCCCCTCGTATGTGGCAGCTAGTATCACTATCCTGGTTAGGGAGACAGTAATATATTCAATATTCATTCCATGTTACAGTGATAACATAATATTATTTCTCTTTAGGCCTGGAATTTCAATATATGCATATCTTATGTTTCATACTGAAGCAGTTCATGTGTTACTTTGACTGATTCTAGGCAATCTTTAACTTGTAGCATGGCCTACTCTAGCCATTTGTATCATGTATCCAGTGTGCCCCACTGACTGCCTTTCTTTCCGGATATTTCTGATGTCTGTTAGGTTGGTGTTTTCACTTCAAATACATATTCCTGTTCCTTCATCTTATTTCATGTCCAGCATTAGAAGTTCTGCCTCTCTTGGGAAGTGTGTGGGCTCCAGGAGCATTTCAGAGACATCTACTATAGAAATCCAGTTGTCAGTTCCTTGGAGCTTCATCTTTGCCTCCAGCACTTCTCTTTGCTGCTCTCCTACTCTCCCCTCTCCTCGTCTTGTCTTTCCTATGGTATTGCTATCCATATGGACCACAACCATCTGGTCCTCCTCAGCGCTTCCTAGGAACTTATCAAGGCTCCCCATGACGTCCTCCCCTTTTTGCTGGGTGCCATCTCCACATTGAGAAAGCAATTCTATAAAACAGCTTTCTGGCCAGAATGATACGCCTGGCTTTTCCTTCAGCTGCCGTCCCCAAGCAGGAGAGGAAGTCTTCTTCCACTTACCAAACAGTAACAAGCGTGGAGAGAGAAATGTGTTGAAGAGGAGGATAGAGAGAGGCCGTGCGACTTTAGCTTTTTTTGTGCCCTGGAACATGTCCACCTCCACATGTCCAAAGAGCAAACAGGTCCCTCCCATGCTTGCTAACCAAGGATGATCAACATCGCTTTGTCCAAACATCCCCCTGTGGCTGGTGCCAAGGGAGCTGCGGGAAGATATTATGGAAGCACCAAGACACCTGGGGCGCTTCCAAGAGGGTGCAAGTAGCTCTGTCGTGGGAGTATCCATCCAGAGCAGCTCAGTCTGCCAGCCACAGCCCTCCAGGGGCTGCTCAGGTGTTTATAATTAATTTATACACAGGAATTTACAGGATTAGGGCCCTGACACGTAAACTCAAGGCAGGGCCTGGCCTTCCTCTGCTGTAATTAAAGAGAATGATTCCAGCAGCTCCAGCAAACATGTATAATTACCGGGATGCTAGTGAATGCCACGGGAAGCTTGTAAAATATGTGGTTTCTCTGACTCATTTTTTTTTCCTCTTGCAATTTCCCCTGTCAGAGAGCCAGGACGTCTGGGCAGCTCGATCATTATAGAAACGTTAGTAAGGAGCAGTGGATGCTTTACGTACATTTTCTTATGCAAACGCCATGAAGGCTGGAAGCGGGAGAAATAAGACGATAGTAGGCAATTTTGTAAACAACACCATCTTGTACATTGTGCTGTGTGGAGCTGCTCCTTCTGGCGACATCTAAAATCAGTTTTCAACAGCAACTGCAAGGAGAGCTGTTGATCCTGAAAGCCGTCATAATTTGTGCTCATTTAATTAGCTCGGTGTCGACGCTGCTGCCCTGCATGCGCTGCTGCCCAGGCCACGTAATCTGCCACGCTGCTGTGCCTGAGCAGGGCTAAGTCCTGCAATGAGCTTCTGCGGGGAGCATTAACCTTCTTTGTGTGACCCTGACCCTTTTATTTGCGCTCCCTCTGGGCTTTCATTCATCTCCTCTGCCAGCTCAATTAAGAAAGCAAAAAAACCCTGAAACAAAACAAAACAAAACAAACAAAAAAAAAAACGAGTTTTCACTGGCTCATCCCCAAGTAGATATTTGTCTGACACGAGACAGCCTGCAAAGAAATGTTTATAATGCAGCAAGAGTGCAAAATACTATAGGGTATATTTTAAAGACAGTATTCAGAGGTTTTGCAGCCTGATTCCCACTGACATTAATGGAAGGCATGAGGCTAAAACACAGGGCATTGCTTGCAGAACTGACCCCAGAAGACATTTCCCAACAGGAAGGGGCACAACCTAAGCACTAAAAGTTTACACAACCGGAGAGCTGAAATAATTGGATAAAAACTAGGGGATACAGGTGCAAAACTGAATGAGCTATGACTCTGATAAGCTTATATGTGAGCAATAAATCCGTAAGGCAAGCAGGGAAAAGATAAAGTTTAATCACAGTCACGAGACTTAGTATTTCCCCCCAGTGGAAACCATTATGGGCTTGACCTCATTTTTATTTACTAGATCTGAGGATGTTGATGTCCTGTGACAGCAAACACTGACTGACGGCTGCACAGCCCACGAGCTGCAAGGAGCACAGCTTTCCAGCAGGCAGCTTGGGAAGAGCAATGCAGGCTCAGGTTTTGGGGAAAAGGGGCTTAAAATAGCTACCAAAAAGTATCAGAAGAGTTCATTCATGGCCTTTCCATGCAGCAGACCTCCACTGCATTTTAAGGATTGAGGCTTGAGGCAAAAGATCCTCCCAGACCCTGAGAACTCCATTAATATTGCATGACGGTTCTTAGAATATCATGTTTTTTCTCTGCATCTTTGCTGTGGTTTTAGGTCAGCAGTGATGCCAGTTTGCCTAGCAGAGGGTCTACCCTGCAGAATTTGGAACTTGCTCTGTGCCTGGGAGTTGGGAACAGACCCTACAGGGATGTGCAGCTGGAGGAGGGGGGATTTGGGGCATACAGCTCAGGAAAGCGAATGGCATTAGCACACAACCGCCGCGGGAGATCGCATGAACCGACACTTGGAGAGCAGCTAAAAAAGCGTGTTCTTTGAGGCAGCAGGTACCGTTTTCAAACACTGTTGTAAATTAGCAGCTCAAGCTCCTAGAGTTCCTTAAGCTTTGCTCCCAGGTCACTGAGAAGTTTTTTAAAATAGCATGCCTCAGATTTAGGGCAGCAGTGTCTGATGGGCAAGTAAGGCAGAGTAAAAGCAGGCAGGAGACTGGCCTTTGAAAACCAAGAGGCATGAAAGCCTTCCTTCCCTTCGTTCATCCCACACACATTTCTGAAATATTAGTTTGTTTTGATAATTTGCAGTTTACAGCAAGCTGCAAGAAGGGTTTGCCAGTATAAGCAAGTCCCACAAAAGCGATATGAAGCCAAGGGAAGAAAACTGTTTCTTTGGAAGAGGGACAAAAGACTAACAAGGAGCAGACCGGCATAGACTGCTAACACTGGTGACACTGTCTTGCAAAGAAAAGTCATAATGGACTGAGTAAAATAGGAAGCCAACAAGAAGCACATGGAGAAGGATGTGCAGAGCATTATCCTAAACTGTAGCATGTTCTTGGCTCCCAGCCAGGACAACTGCAGCAGTTCAGGCACCTGGATGAAGGCAATGCGTGCTATTTAGCTTCTATGGCTAAATGTTTGAGGGGGAACAAGCACGGAGGTGGGTCATGGTCTGATGAGAAGCAGTGAGTGAGGGTAGGGGACAGCGTTACTTACGTTTGAAGCAAAATGTTTCTGGGCAATGGCAGGAACATGCAGTGAGAAAACAAAAATATTTTTAAAACCCCAACTATAGAGGCATGATCATTATAATTATGGGTAATGAAATGTCTGTGGATCCTGTTCTATGTTTAGCCGTCAGAATCAGGCCATCGATGCCTCTGACAGAGACAGGATCTGACTCCTCTCCCCACAACGGCTCTTCATTCCTCTCAACAGAGCAACCATAGCATCCGTATTCATACACTGCTTTTTTTCCATTTAGTTTTTCTTTTTTTTCCTCCAAAACATTGCCCTTGGTCTTGCTCATCGCCGTGTCCAAACAGCCCCACAAAATTCCCTATCCTACTTGCAAGGGTGCTGTGGAGAGCGGCACTGCCACAGCCAACGTAAACAGGGTCAAGGCAGAACAGCAAGGCGAAAGCGGCAGAGCTGAGCGAGACAGGGACCTGGGGACCTTGCCTGGTGCAAACTGCTTGTGGAGGCTCTGCCGGAATCCAAGAGCAGCGTCTGACTTGACCTCTAATGTTAATAGCCCCAGTGTTTCCAGCCTTTTTCTGACACTCCTGTCTACTATATCTGCTTTAAACGGTTATCTATGTAAAAGTACCTTAAAGTACCTTTTCTTTTCTTTTCTTTTTTTTTTTTTTTTTACTTAGAGTGTTTTGGGTTTAGAGCTTATTAAAAAAGCAACTTCAAAAGGAACAGAGGAAAAAAACGAGAGAGAAAAAAAAAATAGTCTGTGTGACTCCAAAATTCATCTGGGAGCGCACAGAGCTGCACTCTTTTGAGAGTGCCCATTCTGTGAAATGCTTGGCAGTCCCTGCAGGGCACCAAGTGCCCTCAGTTCTCAGGCTGCTGCTCGGGATTTGAAGGTGCACGGGATACTGCAGACAAGGAACTAACTGCTAAAAATATCCTTCATGCACTTCATGCAGCAAGCATGCATGGTGCTGCAGTGAAGAATTACAGACTCTAATAGAAGGCATGATCTTACATCACTGGGATTGAACCTGGTGCTCAGCCCTAATTTCCAAACAGAAAGTAAAAATGCCTGTATAATGAGGCAGATCAATGGAGAAAATATGGAGCTGCTAGAAGTGGTGACAAGGTAAAACAAAAGTAAAACAATTTAGACCTCATTGGCATTTTTTTTTTGGTCAGTACTTTAGACTGTGGTCTTTGAGATTTCCTTTTTACCGTGATACTAACTGAGAAATTTCATCTGATGATGACACCTGTGTATGTCCAGTGGTTATTTGCTTCCCTGAACAAAAATTAGGTATATAGTCCTTCTGAGAACACATTTTCACACAGGATGAAGAAGTTTTCTAGTTACTTTCTAGTAGTGAAGAACACAGTTTTACAGGGCCTGTGCGATCTCATTCCTCAGTGAACTTACCCCATGTCGACTGCTGATACTCAGCACGTCACAGAAGTGCATTTCACCTCCGAGGAACAAAATCTTGGCTCTGCTAAAGTTGATAGAGTTTTGCCATCAGTATGGCTAGGGTTTCACTGTAGGTCCATACAACAGCTCTATCTGCTGCAGATAACACTCTAATGACCTTGGCTGTTATTGCTTATCAAAAACCTGTATAAAGCCACACGTTATCTTTTGAAGCTTACTGTATTTTATAACAATAATATGGAATCTTTCTTATTTAGAAGCTCCTGGAAAATAAAGCCTCTGAAAAACTTGAACCCAGCTCCTGTTCACAACAGTCTTTAAAAGGTGGAAAAATGAGGAGGAGAATGTTTGCCATGATTTAGGTATGTGCCAGCCTGCTCTGATGTGTATTGCAGAGGAACTGTATGAGAGTGGATGTGAGCACATTCATTGGAATATGTATAAACATAAACAATGTCCAAAAGCTACTACCCATTTCCATATCCTGACCCCCTCCTCCACATGTTGCATTAGTGGATTATAATGGCATCTTTGTTTACTTAGTAAATCTACATTTCAATTAGAGATCACTAACAATTAGCCATGCAGGCTAGATATGACAGATGGGCCTCATCCATGGCTGATTATACTAAAAAATGTCATGCAATTCTATTTTTAAAGTAGTGCCATTCTAATACTCTTGCTTCTTGCAAATAGCTGAGAGGTCCATAGCATGTTAGTGAGAAATTTGGCTTCCTGATAAATATGCAATTTGCACCGGATGTACAGTCTATATTGTAGGAGAGTTTCATTATTGTTTCCTACTATCTTGAGTTCATTATTAAAAATTATGGCAGTCTGTGTAAAGAAGTGTAACACTATGTGATAATTTGCTTAGTCTTATTTCTCTACATAGGAGTGATTTAAAACATCAACCCAGCAAAATCACCCAAGGCAGATAGATACATGCATGGATCATGAAAAGTCTGTGCCTAAATTATGTAGGATATTTTATCTTTGTCTCTAACTCACTTAGGGTTGCTGATATTTTAGAATTCAGCCATTAACTTACAGTTATTTGAAAATACTTCTACTAATGGTAGGTGCAGGATCGACACCCCTCCCCCTCTGGTATGAAATTAGTAAGTAGTAATTTCTGATCCTTTTGATACATTCTTGTAAACTATTCTCTAATTGGAGGATGATTTCATGTTTCATCAAAAGGATTAAGATTTCTGGCACTGTTCTTACTGCCTTTCTTATTTTGTAGCTATTTGAATCTCTCATCTTGTTCAAAGGAAAAGGAAAAATTGTCACAGAAAGGCTATGTAGAGTAGTGATGCTGTTGTATGTTTGAATGACATTGACCTTTGGGGGTATGCGCTTTTCCTCCTTCAAAGCCTGATCACAAATGTTCACAAATGCTTCTTTCTCTTTATAGCTAGCTGGCAAAGATGATTATAATATATGCTACATGGATTGATGCTGACAGAGAGACATCTTTCTCCTTGAAAAAAGATCCACTTTTAAAAAGAGCTTTATCCACTCCTCTTGAAACAATTGCAGAAAAATAAATCCCTACATTAAAGAAGAAAAGGTATGAGAAAATCCTTTTGCAGAATACTACTGAAAAAAAATGGAAAGTTGGCACTTCATATAAAACAGGTTCATATCATATAAAACAGCTCCAGAGAAGCACTGACCTTGAAGGATTTAAGCTAAAACCAGAAAAGTTAAGGTGAAAGGGCCATTTTAATCTACAATGTAAAAATAATCTAGTTCATTTGCAGTGAGTGTTTCATACTTACAGCGCAAACCTTTGTCCTTTTCATTTATTTGTATCACAAGCACTAAACCTTTAATATCTGGAGAGCCGGTTTGTCATCTGATAGAGCCTCCAGTGGCTATCAAAGATGAAATATATACAGAATACAAATATCAGACCGGAATGTTAGTCTCACAATATACAGCGCTTCTGCAACCGTATTGTAACACCGAGGGCTATAAAGCAACTTAACGGCTCTCCTGAGGAACCTTCACATCTCAGCAGGATCCTGGGTCACCACTGAGCAACTGAGTGCCAGGTGAGGAGGAGGCTACACAACATGCTGGAAACATTACCAGGGGCCAGTGAGCCCTAGTTGTTGGATCAGGCCCTCGGTTTGACTGAAACTTAGGTTATTCCTGAGGTCAGTCTCTTTAAGATGTCCCTTAAGATCCCAAAAGAAAGGGACAAAGGGACAAACTCATCTTTTCTATCCTGTATCTGGTGCTGTGTTGAATATAGTTTAGCTAGAATGGTGATAACTGGCTAGTATGTGTAACCCTATTTGGAAAAAGTCATAGTTGGTAATTCTGTTAAATCATTTTATCCCCAAGTAAACAGCAGAGAAGATTTTGTATTCTTATTTTTACAGTTTGCCTACTTGGCTGACAAAATAAATAAAGTTTGTATGCTTGTCTGTCCATCTGAGTCAATGTGGGTTTTCATGTCTAAGCTGGCTGTGTTCCCTGGAGTAAATGCCATGTTGTCATTAATCACTATGTGATGATGTGCACTAAAAACAGTGTCTGTGTATGTGGCAAGAAAAAAAAAAAAGCTACATGCAATTTTGGAATCACATGCTGAATTCACTCATTTGCATGGTTTGCAAATAACTTTTTCAGGACGAAAAAAAAGCACCTTGCAAGAAGAGTCTTTTTAGGGCAATGTCTAACCTATGATTTGCTCGAGATTCTCAGAAGTTTGAGGACAATGGAAGGATTTCTACCATTATGTTACTGGTTGCAAATTTTAGCAGGCTTGAATGCAGGCTCTCTGGTCTAAGGTTAAATCCTTGTAACTGTTGACACAGCACTAGGTTAATCTGCAGGTGACTCGCTCTGGTTAGCTGCAGATCTGGCACTGTACAGACCCCCTGGTAAATAGCTGGCTAGTTGTTCAGAAACATCCCTCCAACAGGACAAAAATCCCAGCCAATGGGTCTGTTACCTGATGTTCACAAACACCTCTCAACCAGCCTGGATTCTGAGAAAGGCGTCTTTTTCCATTGGAAATTCTATATTCCCCATGGGACCTCAGCAGGGGAAGAGAAAGCATTTGGTATCCACCAGCGTGTTGCTTGATGACAGATATCATACAACCAGCTGCTCTGGTCTGGGAAGAGCCCCTCACACTGGGGACATCAGTTAGGTTCCCTTGGCACTTATGGTGTTGGTCCTCTCTGCTCGGGACGCACCTGGGTTAGATGATGTCGTACAGGTGATCTGTGAAAATTCTTGGGGATCTGTGCCATGTGGGCATTTTGCATGCCTTGGCAAGGAGTTTTGAGCTTTTTTTTTTTGCATTGTTTTAGATGCAAAGGTTCATGTTACTCTCCAATAGTGATGTGTGCAAACTAAGTTAGTAAATCTCTTGAAATCAGGAGCTACACTTAAAAAGAAAGATGATAAAATGATATAGGAAGAGATCATTCTTATGCTGTTGAGTGATGCTGAATGGGCTATAATAGGTAAAAATACTCTTTCTTTCCCCCTTTTTGTAGTTCTAAGAGAGAGAAAGCAGAGCTGTATATATGCTTGAAGTCTGTAAATGTGACTAGCACCTTCCGTGGGGAGGGGTCATGAAGTGCAAAGTTTAATGTCTAGTTCATGTCCAAATTTATGAGCATGAAAGATGTTTCCTGCCGCTTGTTGCCGTAGACCATAGCTATTCTTATGGGAAAAGTACCGAGGATATATGAAATTAGGAGAAATTTGAGGTTGTACCCTTTAGGGCTGCAAGAAGATGGGTATTTTGAGGGATTCCCCTTTCATGATGCTTTCCTGGCTTTCTAGCCCTCCCAGCAGCACCACCCTGCAGGAAACACATTATTCTCCTCAGATTTTTTTCCATGGCAGCTCAGTAGAAGCAAAAGAGAGAGCCCTGGGAGAGTTAATTCTGTGTCAAGCCGTATTAACTATAGCTCTGATTTTCAGCTGGAAATCCCTGAGGTCAGCTAGGGACAGTGCTGTAGACAGCGGTCGGTGTCCTGATCTGTCCCTCCTGCCTCTCTGATGGCCCCAGGCCCACTTGAACTACCTGGGGGGCATCATTTTCTGTATCCAGACAGGGAGGGATAACACTACGGAGACATTGTAGTCCCTGCCCTTGTCCGGGATTATGTCCGGTTTTCATCACTCCCACTCAGTCAGAAGGAGCAGTTTGGTCCTGAGGTGTGTAGTACTTCAGCAAAAGAAGTCTAAGACCTTCCTTTTTCCAATGTTGGTTTTCATTATTGCATGTTTATTTGCGAGCCAGCCAGCTGAAGTGAAACTTTCTCTGTATGGAGCTTCATGCCTGATACTGGAGGAGTAGCAATGTCCCTCACTGCCCGTATGGCTGGGCCCACGCAGCTGCACCAAAATTTCCTCTACCAACAGAGGAAGGATTTCCTATGGAGACTCTTTGCAGAAATCTGATCCTTCAGTTAGTATTTCCAAAAGACTATTTGGACTGAAAAATCCTGAACGATACTTGACACAACTAGTTTGGCTGGAGACATAAATATAGGCTTTTCTTCTCAAAATGCACTCATGAGGCTGAAGGATTTCCAGAGCTATTCCTCTGATCCAGTCCTCAAGATTTTGGGCTCTCATTTCAAGAGCCAAGACAAGTCTCTGTAGACGATCACAAAGCATATTTCTCAGTGGCCTGGTAATCTTTTTCCTATATCTACTTTATCACTCTTAGAAGTGACTGACAAATCAAGCTCGATCCAGTGTTTCTAGCAGCTGCCTCTTATACTTACTTTAATCAGCCTGTTAGCTCTCAGTCTATTCCTAAACCTTGGGAAATGACAAAAACCTAAATACATTAATGTTAACTTCATGCCACTAGGGCTCAAGTTTTTGCGAAGCTGCAGGTCTTGTATTAACATATCACTAAATTTATTAGTAAATAATAATAAAATGTAATCTGAAAAAAAAATGTGTTTGTGATTATTATTCTTTTGGCTGGAGATAAAATTGCCATGGGAATAAGTGGACTATTAAAAATACATTTTTAACACTTTTAATTTAAAGTGAGCTGTCCCTGCCTCATAAAAACATGGTGCTATATTTTGTAGGATTTGTTCTGTGGGAAAATGCTGTTTTTGGAGACAAGATGGACTCATTCCCTGCTGGCTTAACTCTGATGGAGTCACCTCATCAGGGAACTGCTCGTGTTTTTCTTCTCTAAGTCTTTATCTCCTGGTCACAAAGAAATGCAATTTCAATTGCCTGTTCCTTCAGCTGTGCTAAGAATGGGCAGTGGTTTCAAATCCATGCTGACTGTGTGGTATAAAATATGTCTTCAAAACAGGGTTTAATTGCTATCTAGTTCTTATCCTGGCAGTGTATCCAGAAACATGTTCTGTCCTTAAGGACAGGAATATGAAAGGATTGAAGTAATTGTTGTAGTTCTAATTTAAAAATCAAATTAATTAGGAGAAGATTTTTTATTACCTCTGAGGTATCCTGTTAGGTCAGCCTGGAAGTTTTTAATAAGGTATTTCAGAGAGATCTTATTTCCTCCTATACTAAAATGTCTTATAGAGTAATCTCAAGAATGCCCAATTTTACGGAAAAGATTGGCAATCTGCACTGGTGTCACAAACACAGCTTCTTCTTGTTCATCTGTTGTTACCTGCTGGAAACGGACAATTAAGTTACCCTGACAATGTTACCCAGATGCTTCTTTTCAGGAGCAGAAAGTTGTAATCTTCCCAGGAATTATTTTCTTTACCTTTCATCAGCCTGGAAGGATTTTCGCTTTCATTCTCTGTTTTAAAATGCACACAGGATTCATGCTGAGAATGTCAGGTGCCTGATAACAAAAGCACATATTTACTCTGAAGCTGGAAGCAGTTGATCGCATTACATGAGACTTGGGATCTCAAGAAAACTGTGATTCCTCTTTGACTAAACTGCAAGTGAACTGTTTAGTGGAGTTCTTATTTTAAACGATTTGATATTTCCAGTCATTGAGCTTGATCTAGCTGGATGTAGATGGTGGTGTTTAAAGATAATGAGCAGTGTTCTTCAGATGAATTCTTTCTTGTGGGGGATAACAAGAGCTTCATTAGGTGTATATTTTTCAAAAGCTCTTTTAGTTGTGTACACGCCATTGACATCATATTCTAGTAGCTGATAATCAGGGACATTAGCTAATGCACTCATTTAATTTGGCAAACAAAAATAGAGAAAAAAAAAGAAAAGAAAAAGAAACAATTTAAGCAAACAAACAAACAAACAAACAAAAAACCCAAAGGTATTTTGGAAATGTGGCTGCCTACCTGGTGCAGCAATGCTTCTAGTCACTAGAACACAGGCAGCTAGGATCTCCTGAGCAAGGTCCTGTCACCTCCATGGGGACAACTTAAATCACAAAATCCCTCTGCGTACTGTGACCCCTTGAGAGTATATACTAGTATATACTTACCTTTAGTATATACTAAAGAAGTCAGAGCCTCAGTCTGATTGTAGCTCAGGCTGAATACACATGTATGCACACACATGCTTCCTCATTAGTGGAAAACAGGAGAAAATAGTCCATATGGTTATAAATTGCATATAAGCTGCCATTCAGCAACTGGTTGGCTCATTGCCTTTATTTTAAAATACTTGCTTGCTTTTTTTTCAAATGTTTCTGCTATGAGAGTACCATAGACAAATTCAATTAAAAATTCAGATGTGACATACTTACACTTTCATTTCCTCATTAGAATATTTTCCTGGATAGGAATCTAAAATAAAAGGGAATTTCAAAGAGACTCAAAGGTTCTTAATTATTTGTTTGTTTGTTTTTTAATAATTCCAACTAATAACTTTTACACGAAACTCCATTTCTTTTTAGGTAATTGCAATTGCTTGAAAAAAATAGAACATAAATTTACTGCACTAAAATGAATTCATTAGCATAGCTAACGTTTACTGGAAATTTGTTTTTCATTAAGATTAAAAGATCCAAATTCTATTGCTTGCTAGAGTTTGGTCTCTGTTCTTTAAGGTGCAGATCATCTCTGCCAAAGTACTGAGGGCTCCAAATTTCAGAAATTATTCAGAATTAGGGGCACACAACCCATGGTTGAATTAGTTCTTTAGTCAAAAAAAAATGCTTTTAAGTTAAATGAAGTGTTGTATCCTCAACTTTCTAGAATTTGACTTGGAGCTTTTAATAGGACTGCACATTGCTGCGAATGTAACCCTATGATTCTATTAATGAATTTAATTACATTTATGATTCTTGTGCATATAAACTGTAAATTATATGTATATTTTGCATTTTTTAGTATAAGGTAATCTCTTTAAACTCCCTAAAATATCATGAAAAAGAATTAGACCAGTTTCTACCAGCTACAAGAAAACAAGACCAGTCTAATTGAGAAGCAGTCCAGGTCTGAGAATGACGTTTAGCGATGATCTATGCGGTTCCTTTTTACAGTAAGCAGTGAATTGCATTATTTCTATCCAGGTATCTAAAGGGACAAACCTTAGGGATCCTTTAAATGTTGTAATTTACTGGAGAGAGTTGTGACATATGCGACTTTTTAAAGAAGCTTGAATAATTTAAAAAAAAATGTTTCTGTGTGACTAAAAAAAAAAAAAACTACAAGTGAAATTTTGATAGAGAGTTCCTGGGTCTTTTGCACTCTGCAAACTTCAATCATTGCACAAAAGTCCAGGTTTGTGAGATGTTCTGGGTAGCTGAAATCCTGCAAATTGGTTTGGTCTTCCCACAGATCATCAAATCGTTTCCCAAGGACTCGTTTTCCTAGGAATCAAATGGTGTAATAGATAATACCGTATTGCTCTCCCACTAGTAGAATCATTTTAAATGTCATATTTGTATTCGGTTATCTGGTAAAAGCCAGTGATCTCCACAGATGTCAAACAAGTGTGAATGTCCACATTTAGTATGTGTGAGAAATGGGTGAATCCCACAGTGGTCAAATCAAACATGGATAAGCCCCAGCTGCCTCCCTGGTGCTCTGTGACTCAGCCAGAATCAGTAGCGAAATTCCCATAGATCTCAGTAGAAATAACACTTTACTGACCCTGCTATAACAGAAAAATCATCTAGCATGGGGATCAAGCACTTAAAAAAAAAACGCAGAATGTCTAGGCCATCTCCTGAAACGGGCTGATTAAAATCAGTAAAATCTGAATAGTCTCTGCCTCTTAAATCAGCCTGGTTTTAATCATCTTCTTTCAGGAGCTGCTCCAAGGAGTTTTTTTGTACGTGCATAAGTGCTTTGCAGACTTAGGCCTCCTATTTCAAGAGCTGCAATTCATACTGATTTTTACTGAGAGATGAAAGAAACAAACACATAATACTTCTCCTGCATTGATTTCGGGAGAAGGAGAAATCATAATTTATCTAAAAAGGCCAAAAGCACACTTAATATCCCCTTAGCAGTGCAGCTGAAAAATGTGACTCTGACAACTCGGGATGTTTTTCAGCTTTATTTTACTGCTCACTTTAGTGTAAGAATTAAAGCTAATGTAAGTCAGCAAACTCAAGCAGCATAAACATGTAATTTAAATATAGCAGTCGATACTAATAAGGCCCCTTTGTCTGAACTAACAAAGCAGTTCAGCAAGGTAATGCATTCTTTACAAAAGCCAAAAAAGGAAAGCCCACCGCAAAACCACCTGTGTGCAAAGCCCTCAAAGGGCAGGGGTATAGCAGGACAAAAAAGAGGAAATAAGAACATGGGAAGGAGACAGGTTGTGCATGCAAAAAAGAAATCTAAGATAATATAGATATACAAAATAGTATGAGCATATAAAATAGAATGAACATATAAAATATTATAAATATATAAAATAATATAAATATATAAAATATAAAAGAAGCATTATTTACAGGAGCATTTCTGCTCCATCCTTCCTGCAATGCTAACCTAAAATCCTTCAGCCAGCAGCCAGAGCTTTAGAGGGACACGCGCGGCTTAGGGATGGCTTTGGGGATATTGGAGCTTTCACGTCTACGTCACAGCTCTTGGCTCTGGTGCAGCGGGAGGTGATCGGTGGCTGTCGCATCCCTGCGGGGGAGACCCGCAGCCCTCATTATGGGATGGGCAGGGGGTGCCTGAATTAGCCATGTGCTCCCCAAACGATGGGGCAGCAACGTGCCACAGGGTGCCTTGCCCCTCACCGGTACGAGCAATACCATCATTTGTGCTTCTCATTAGGCAGAAATTGCTAGCAGAGGAGGAAAGGCAGGAAGCACAAACCTTCTGGTTCATGTTAGTGCTAATGGTGACTATGACCTAACTTCTGACAGTCCCGGGTAACTCTGCTCCTGCAGGAGATGGCACAAGTGGGTATGAAAAAATTTCCTAAGTCAAGCCAATACTTTCATTTTTCCCTTGAGCCATAAAAGCAACCTAGGAGAGCAGACCTACCTGCTAGGTTTTTCCAGCTAGGTGGAGACAAACTTTGTTTTTTTTTGTGGGGGAAGAGAGAATTCAGAAGTGTGAAGGACAAGGCTCAGTTGTAGGAGGAAACTGAGCTCCTTCCTCCTGGTGAGAGAGGACAACTCTCCTCATGTGGCTGCCCGGGGGCTCATGGCCAGCCCCTGTGGAGCTGCTGTTTAACAACAGACATCAGGTCCACGAGTGCACATTTTTAAAAGGAGCTGCTATTTCATCTGTGATTGTGGGTTTCTTCCACTTTATAGACCGGATTCCCAGAAAACTGTCTTCTACAGATAGATACATCTGAAGAAAGGGGAGGCTTTTTCAACCACGTATCTGCAAAGGGCTAAATCACTGCTGTTTACATATTAAAAAAAAAAAGTTCTCATAATTATGAACTTATGGAATGACAGAAATGTTTGGTATTAATCTCCTCACGAAGGAGCTGGAATTTATGCTAATAAGTAGTATCTGAGCAGTATGAATGCATTTGTTACAGACTGTCACCCACTAATGTGGGTGAACAATACATGAAAGACAAAAATAATCTGAATTACTGCCACTGAATGGGTACAAAAACCCTGCGCTAGGCAATGATTTTTATGTCTCATGTGGAATGTGGGATAGATACAGCGGATAAAGCTGATGAATAAGGAGAAGTCAGCTCCTTCTCAACCAGAAGAGTATGCGAGGACACGCTGCCTCCGAGGATTAAGAGACACAGGAAAACAGAGCAGGAGTTAAATATATGAACTGGAAAGGAGGGGAGCTCAGCTCGCCTGCAGTCATGTGCAAAACAGCAACTTTCAGGTGGTGGCTGCTTTTCTCTCCCAGTCAGAAATGCTGCATTGTGGGGTAGGTTTGAAAAAACAGACCTGAACTGCCGCATGCCCCGGTGGCTCGTCACCTTTTGCAGGTGTTGCTCTCACATAATCACTTACTCAAGTTGCTGAAGCCTCAGGCAGAGCACCAGAAGTCCCTATGCCCTGGATGCAATTGCAAGACCTGGCAGTGCCTGGAGAGCCAGAAGGCTGTGGAGAAGGCGCACCTATGTTTTTATTGCTGTGGGTTAGTGTGTTTAAGATGGCAATCCTGATACAGCCCTGAACCTGAGCTTGTGGGACGAGATGATAAGCTAACAAGGATCTGGGTTGCCTTTATGGCTCTACTTCCTTATTCCAGCAGGCTTCAGCTCACCGGGCCAGCTGGAGCAATCCTAGGCTTGCGCTCACGGGTATCCAGTTACTGAGGGCTTCCGCAGTGCTATTTCAGCAGCTTGGAATAGCCCAAACACGATGCGTTTCCATTCACTCGCCTTTCCTCCTGGGAATGTCCCTGGCATGATGCTGGCTCCGGCAGACTTCCCTGGGAGACAGCTTTGTGATGGAGCCAGCCGCGGGGGCAAGCTGCAGGGGAAAGGGGCCTCCGGGACTTTCTTCTTGCCTCGGATATTGTCCTTATGGAAGGGGAGCTGCACTGCTTGGCAGGCACCAGCTGCTTGCACTGCTCAGGTTTAAAACTCCTTGTATGCGAGGAGCCACTGGGAATGGTGGTGGTCGGCAAAGGGCATGGTGACAGCGGGGGACGGGTTGTGGCTCTGCTCAGGGGGATGTTTTCGGCAGTGAAGTCTGTTGGGGGAGGCTTGAGATGTGAGACAGCCTAGAATCAAAGAGTTCTGCTCTGAGCAGAGCTGGAAAGCTTGTGAATTATAAATGCATTAAAAATACCAAGCATTTTTGGGCGTCCTGTTTCAGAATTTTTTAATCTACCAGCGGAGTAAAAGAGGTGAAGAAAGATTTTGCAAGGTGCAGGGTAAAACAGACCAGAGAGTAATAAAATACTACTTGTAAATGAGCACAGTTGGAATGAGAGCCTCTTTATGACAGCTTGCCGAGGCCATGGTGTTTTGCAAAACTGTGTGATAAACTCCAAATAGCTTCTCTGCAAATCTCTGGAGGCAGAACTGAGCTAAGGCTGGCTGCCATTGCTGCCACAGCTTTCAATGAATGAGCTCGAAATGAACCCTCTAGTGACAGCTCTGTCAAAGAATAACAATCAGATCTTCTCAAAGACAACACTCCAACATATATATTGTTGTAAGGATAAATGAGTCTTAATGTACTGGGTTCAAAAGAAACTAAAAGCTCAAAGTTTTAAAATGTATGCTTGCGCTATGAAGAAAATAAAACCAAGCACAGATAGCACTGCATTTCCCTCCTATTCTGTTTGCAAAGCACGATTCTCACTAGAATTGAAATGAGAACAGAATACAAATATGGGGTGTGTTGGAGGGGGGAATGACTGGCTATAATGGCTCTGACATCACCTTCAGAAGGGAAACGCTACAGGAGTCACCATCACCCAACAGTTCAGGTGCATTGATTTCCAAGAGGGATAGCCTGGATGATTTTGCAAACTCAGAGCTTTGACGAGCAGCACAAAAATCATGTTTGGGGGAAATGGTTTCAAACTGCAAAAATCAATCGGCTAGAAATGGGCTCAATCAGAACCGAATTATTACCTCATGATACTATTGGTTTCTCTACAGATAACTGATTTCATGCTGCCAGTAAATTTTGTGTGTGGAGACTGCCGTGTCTACCCACCTGAGCAGAGCAGAACTCGAGTGTCCGCCTCTCAGAAGCACTGCAAGCTTTTCAGCAAAGGCATGTGGTGCCTCTCTCACCCACATCTGTGTTTACTAAACTGATGGTTCGTCTGGGAGTTACAGTCGGTTTTGGCTGCGTGACTGTAAGGAGGATTTGCCCCTTCCCTGGCCCCAAAATCCTGGGAGCTCTTTCCCAGCCCCTGTGCAAGAGTTAAGGTTTCTGGAGGTGAAGCAAGCATTTCTGTCTGGATTCTGCTCAGGTGTAGCTGCTTTTGCAGTCTGAAGGTGCTACTGCTGTTGCCAAAGGAAAATTAAAATGAATCTGGCTCACCTAATAGAAGGCCGTGAGTATTAATGGCTTTTTCTCAGTTTGCCAGGAAGTTTCAGTCTCCCGTGTGATGAAGACAGAGTATGCACAGACTAGTGCTGTCATGCTCTTTTTTAAAATTTTGTTGTGTTAGTGAGGGGAGCCATTTGCTCTGGTCTTTCAGTAAACACATCTGCAGGATATGTAAGAGTCGCAATAAGAACATGATGATTATTTTCATAGAGGAAAGGACAATACTTAGTCATTAAGGCTATTAGTTTGGGCAGTTATAAAAATAACAACACTTTGTGGACCTGGGTCCCAGCAGTGCCGAACATTCATTGCTGAGTAAAATCAATACTCTTTACTCACGATTACTTAAACCTAGAACATAGAAACATTCAGTGCAATTTAACATCAGTTACATATTAGCTTTTAATGATTTTATATATTTTGACAAAACGGCTAAGTTAAGTTGTTGTAAATGGAAGACTGAAATACTTAACTGTTGCACACAGTGGATAATAATCCATCCATACAAGGAAAAATATATTAACACATGGTGCTAAGAGCAATCATGTTTACAAACAGAAGCTGAGCAACAAACACATATAGCAGATGTTATTGAGACATAGATAGCTTGAGTTGCTCAGCTGAAATAGATGAAGTTCTCCAGAGGGATTTTTTTTTTTAGAGCATCTATTTCATGATTGATATCCTTGTTCTTCAGGTCGTCATGGAAGTCAGAACATGTTTTTTTTGAAGCTGGCCTTAAAAATCAACAAAGAGTAGAAGATCAACAACTTCAAACTTCTCCCATCTTTCTTCTACACTTATTGGTAAGAAGGAGTCTTCAGCTCTGAAGAATAGCTCAGGCTTTTTGCTCTTCCAAAGCAGAAATTCTGGAAGGGATTTAACTGCAACATCAAATAAACCAAC
Source organism: Tinamus guttatus (assembly GCF_000705375.1). The sequence goes on from NW_010586755.1 coordinate 330,094, forward strand.
AGGCAAGATTACCTGTGGAGTGGCAGAGGGAGGTCTTTCTTCCCTGCTGTTCAATCCCTAGCTTGCTACATGAATCTCCAGGGTAAAACTCCATATCTTTTCAACAAGTCCCATTTGGTCCAGTATTTGAGGTGGTCAGAAGGTAGACTCACATTTTCATGTCCATTTAGTGCTGAGACTGCCCTCCCTCCATGTTCCCTGGCTGTCCACAGCACCTATATTATGTCTCATGCTGTAAGTCCATCCTAGATGAAGCCTCCTGGCTTCTTGGCAGGAAAATACAAATGTGGAAGGGAGCAGAGCTTGCCCTGGGGGCTGTATGAGGCCATCAGGCTCAAGCCCCTTGGCTAAGTAGGCTCCACTCTGAAGTGACAGAGTGGTTTTATTTGTACTGTCTGTAGGACAGCTTGGTTCTTTTTGCCACAAATCCTTCTTGTTCAGCTTCTGTTCCTCCTGGCTGTCTCCAAGACTACTTCAACATCTTTTTCTTCATGTTGTTTTTTTTCAGTTTCCTGATAACCAAATTGAAAACTGCCAGCTGAATACAAAAAAAAAAAAAAAAAAACCTCCAAAAGCAAATCCCCCAGTGAATTGCTGCAGATTGTAAGATGCTTTCACTAAGACATGAAGTGTTATTTTGGGCCAGCATAAATTTCTTGCATGTGTTCAGCAGCTGGGAGCAGTCTGGTATGTCCCTGGACATTCTATACCGCACTTCACTGGACTTGTAAAACTCTTTCAGGTTTCGTACTTAACTGAGACACAGCTAAAATTACTTGTAAATTTTTGTGATTGCATTCCACATGACCTTGCAATGAGTCAGGAGCAGTTTGACCGGATCAGCAATACATCCAGAGACAGGACTTGTTGTTTTCTGACAGTTTTTACCTCGCATCAAGTCAAATTGTGTTTAGAGATTCCCACCAAAACTGGTAGTGGCTTTACACACACACACAGACACACAGACACACACACACACAAAAGATTCAGTAATGTTTGTTATGATGAAGTTTTTCAGTATGGTAAAGGAAGCCACAATTTTGCTGTCTTCTTTTGGCAGTTCAATGAAATTCAGCAAATTTCCAGAATGTGTCAGGCAAGAGCGTGGTGCCACCCCACAACGTAGTCCTGGGAATGACCCTTCCTTGCTCAGTGAAGCCACTGCAGCATGTGGAGACAGGATGAATGGAAGCTTCAGTAGAGGTCGCTTTCTGTTAGTTAGTAGAATTACAAGAACCCCTGAAGGTGGCCAAGAAAAACATGATTAAAAAAAAGACAAGGCTAAATTTTTACTAGATACCGGTGGGTACTGGAACTTGCTAACTAGAAACAAGACTGTCAAGAAACTCATTTAGCAGCTTTTACCTATGACCGTCTTGCACAAATTCAGAGGTGCTGCTGGATGCCTTGCCATATAGGTAAACAAAGGCAGTCACTACTGAAAATATGAGGTTTTGTTTGTGGTTCATCACAAAGTGTCTTCTGGACCAGAGAAGAAGGCAGAATAAAAATGCACCACAGAGGCAAAGGTTTTTCTCTGAGGTAGATGTGAGCTCAGGTAAGGAGCCCTGTCTTCCCTCATGTGCATGTTGTACCCACAGTACAAACATGTTCCCTGGTGCTGCTGCAGCTGGCAAGATGTGCAATGGCACCAGAGGAAGCAAGAACACAGCCTGGGCTCAGAGTGGGTATCTCCCAGGCTGAAAGTGCCACACGCAGCAGCTGGGCTCCATAAAGGGAAGGGGAGACTATGATATGAATCTTTATAGCTTAATGTTGAAGTGCACTACATGCATGTGTTGTAACATCCAGACCTTTATTGCTAATAAAAACGTGCAAGCGTTGCTTTCTGCCAGACCCCTCAGCCATCTCCTGCTGCTTCTAAGTCCTCTCCCAGCCATTTCCCTGCCGTCATCTCCTGTGAAGTCTCCTTTAGCAGCTGTCCCTCCTTCTGCGTCTCTCTGTGCAGTTCACAAACTTGCAATATATGCCAGGCTTTGAAACCCTCGGCATAATCTGTCCTAACCTTCAAAATGAAATTTCCCTGTCATGATGAATTAATGTTTTCTGGCACTGTCCTTTCCCTTGTGCTCCACACCTTTCTTCCCAAACTGAGATACATCCTGCAGGGTTGTGCCGTCTCCCTGATGTGGCCCCTGTACCAGGGTGTCCCCCAGCCACTTTACTGAAGCCCAGTGGAAGCTGATCATGCTATATCTCAACAGGTGACTAGGGCAAATGATAAGAAAACCTTCAGGAAGTAAGAGAGCATTCAGCTTCAGCAGGCTGAATGTATTTATTCTCTCAGGAACATTGTAAAATATGGCTAGTCTTGGCTTCCACTAAGAACACAAGTAATTAGGAAATCCAGAGCCTGTAGGTACATTACATGCCAGCACAGAAAGCAGCAGCAGCAAGATATGACCAATGCAGGCTAACTAGCCTCTCTCAGGAGCCCAGAAAGGCAGTGAATCACTGTGAGTTTGGAACCGGTATAGATCAGCCACTTTTACTCAGGCATCTGGGAAACAAACAAACAAACAACAAAAAAAATTGGCCTTATTTAGTACAATGTATATACATTTTATAGCAGAATAATTAAAATGAAAAGAACGTGAGAGCTCTCCCTCCCTCCCCCACCACAGGTGGGCCGCTCTCTAAAATACATTCATGGAAGTTTCTTATCTCCAAGCAGAGGTCATTTTGGAGTAAACATGCCAGCAAGAGATGGCTGTCTGGCACCGTTACCTCCTCTGCAAATTCAACTTATAATCCAAACACCCAAGGCAAACCCCCTCCATGCTCTAAGGCAAACTTGTCAGTAAGGGTGAAATGATCTACACCCCTCTCAAGCTGTGCTACCCCAGAAAAGCTGGTCCAAAAGCAGGTGGGGAGACGCTCTTGTGCTTTTGCATTTACCCCTTTTACTTCTCTGGAGGCAGCTGAGGTTGGAAACCCTCCAGCAGGTAAGTGCTTGTGTGAGATACTGGAAAGCAGTTGTCAAACTGTGGCTACAGGTGCTCTTTGGAGGCCTCTCATCCGAGTGCTAATCCGCTCTGTTTCCATGAGATATGACGAGCTCCAAACTCGCAGCTGTATTCTTATCACTGGTTGAGGAAAATCACTTGTAATTCTCTGGGCGTATCAGGGATAAATCTGTTCTATTACTTCCATTTATTCTTCTGCCCTGGTGCTTCTCAGCTGGCTTGCTTGGAAACCTTGCCTTCCCCAAGTGAAGAGCCTGTTCTGCAAGTGCAAGTACCGAGTCTGGCAAAGAACTCGCTCTGTAATACATGACTCTGGCTTCTTTTGCTTTAATGATCATAATAATACATTTTGTTTATATGGTACCTATTTGCATAGCAATACACACAATGTGTGTATCTCAATGAAATGAGACACGACAGCAAACAGATCAAAAACAAAGATTCATCTTGAAATGAGGGAAAACAATCAAATGAATCATGGAGCAGAGGAATAACAAATCATTATTTTAAAAATATCATAATAGCAAAACAAATGAAAAATACACCGTGTAATTCCTTTTCCTTGTCTGAAGACAAACACTGAGTAACAAGGCCAAATTTATGCCCTGTGCGCCATTCACAGAAACCCTCGAAAAAAAGAAAAAAACACATGAGTGGAACTTGAGCTATGCATTAGTTTTGTGCTAGCACTCAGTATACAGATGAACTTGGACCCCTACAAAAAGTAGTAGCTCCTAGTGCTTGCATTATTCATTATGTTACAAGAGTGAGAAAATGTGTTTTCCCAAACTTTAAGCCACTTTAACATACTTAAAATTGGATAATAATAGGGCAGTGCCTATTAATATTCAAACTCCATTTTCTCATGTGGAATTCATCAGCTTCCTCAGCCCTAATTAAGTTTTTGTGAGTCTGTCAGTCGCAGGCAATCTCAATGCTCTGTTCATCTCCTTTGCCTTCTCCTCCCATCTCTTCACCTATATTCATTATTTTTATTATTCATATCCTCCCCATCTTGGATTGCCAAACCTTCTCCAAATTCAGATTTCTCCTAATGAGTCATCTTCCTGCAAGACACCCAAAAGAGTGATGCCACAATCCATATACAGGTAAAAGAATCTTGACTTCAGCGCTGGAAAGAATCCATTTTTTTTTTCCAGTGGGATGGTCATGTATCTTCTGCCCTCTCCTATGCTGGCTACCTTGGAGGACCAGAGCATTCTGTGGTTTAATGAGAAGCTCGTCATTCATTCAAGTTTACAGTAATTTCACTCCAGCTGCTCTACGAATCTCTCTTAGTAGGAAAGATAGGATTTTCCCTAGCATATGTATCATTAGGCTTATATGTTTCTGTTCATTATGGCCTTTTCTTTTTTTTTTTTCTTTCTTTTTTTTTTGAGAAAATTCTTCCTGCTAAATATGCAATATAAATATTTCAAATAAGCTGTTGAGTATAAGGAATGAATATCCCCCTGGCAGGAGATAGGATCTGCCCTAAGTTAAAGAGTAGCCGCCAGAGTAGCATTTCTATCAACTTAGAAAAGACACACTATAATTAAGGTTAGCAAGCCTGCCCTTTCAAGTGCTCATAAATGTGCACATCTGGACATCATGCAAATGCATTAAAACCCAAACGTATTTTTCCTTTCTAAGCAGCTGATCACTTACAGTTGAATCATGCTCCACTGAAGCCCATGGCAAAACTCCCCTTGCCTTCACACCTCAGAAGGGTTAGTTCTGTTTTTAATATACCTTCTCCCATATCTAAGAGAGGAAAACAATTTCAGAACGGTTCAGGATTTTTAGGAAAGCAATGCAAGAGCCTTAAACCCTTGGGTGCCCTCTCCTCCCTGTGACTCTGCTACTGCTAAATTAGGTTCTGACACAGAGTCAATGAAAAGCGGGGGGAGCCAATAAATACTGTGGATAATTAAATTGAGCCAGCAAAATGCCTGTCCTTCCCAAATGTGGCCCAGGGTCAGGTCCCGAGCTGCGTGCTGGCTCCCCAATTCGCAGCTGGATTTGTGTCCTTTCCCCGGAGGACAGAAAGGTTTATCTGACCGTTTTACAGAGACAAGAGCAATGCTTATTATTTTCTGTGGAAATAAGGGAAAGGCGATAGTTGGAAACCGGCTTGTTGGGAACAAAAGAGGGAGCTGGAAGAGCCCAGCTTGGGTTTGAAGCAGGTCAAGTGTGCAGTCCTGGTGCTGTCCTCTGATGCTTGCTCCCTCTGAGACACACAGCGTGACAGGGGCTGTGCATATTGCCTGCAGGTATTTGTATGAGCCCTGCGACCTGCACACGGCTTAATGCAAATAAAGGTAGTTGGCAGGACTGCTGCATAAACATGATTACAGCTGCTCCCCCTCCCTACAGGTAGCCAGTTGCTGCCGTCTCCTTGGAGAAGAACAGTCTGATTGGGGCAACCACATTTTTTCCACCATCTTGCAACACCACTAGACCCTTTTGCTGGCAAGGCTCGTCAGACTGAGTTCAGGACCCCCTCTGGAAGACTCCTTTAAGAAATATGACGTCACTGAAGTGGAACATTAGTTTGAGCATTTTGTTGTGTGATTTCTCAAGCATTTCCAAGCCCTGCAGCAGTTGCTACCTATCTGCAGGCCTGTGCTGAGCCACAGAGGAGTGCGCTTTCAGACACCCATGGGTCACAGCAGCCAGGTCACACTGCCAGCCCAATTAACTGTTTAAGTGACCGACTTAAGCAAATCACAGTCGAGGCTGACCTAGTGATCCCGGTGAACACGGATCAGAACCACATTCTGAACCAAACACCACGGGCTGAAGAAGCAAAAGGAAGAGGTGGTCGGTCTACGAGGGCATTTATAGATCCTCTCTGTGACTGATACTAAGGGCAGCTGAGCAAATTCATAACAAACCCACATCCTACTGAAGTGCAGTGATCCAGCCAGTTTGGGAATCTACTTTGCTCCTCACATGCATATTTATAACAGTAAAATACCAAGACTTTGGAATATGGTTTTGCACAGAGTGAAGCAGTGCAGATGCAGGCTAAGCATCTTAGCATGCTAATGTTTTTTTCCCCCACATATCTGGTTATTTTTACACAGGCTGTTTTTTGCCTTTATATTTATCTTTAAAGAAATAGTAAACTACAGAAAAAAATAGATAAAAATTAGGGACATGCTGATACATGTTTTAATCAGAGAAACATTTTAATGTTTAAATACTAGACTAGGATGTGCTAGTTTAGGATACCACTCTAGGGAATTAAAAGATAGTGTTTTGACCAGCAAATGGATGTTATGTTTTCCTATTAAAACAATAGAAATATTTTGAAAACCTTTAAGATGTTAATTTCAAAATTGAATATAAAGATTGTTCATTTGATACTTTGTCCATTCTGCCAAAATCCATGCCAGAATCTACACACATACTTATTTTATTGAAAAGTCTATTGTAATGGCCTATATTATGTTTGATTCTCCAAAGAGAATAGTCAATTATATGTTTTTAAAATTCAGATTATTTTGGAAAGAACAAGATAATTACAGGCTAATCATGTCTCTAGCTTCTGATTTCCATGGCTGTAAAGACATCCAAATAAATATAAAAAAAGAGTAAGACACCATTTAAAATGGGAGCATATACATGTTTTGCAGAAATCTTTTCCATTGAGGATGAAGTTCCCGATCCTGTGAGAGGGTTGGAGTCTGAGTCTCCTCTTGAAATCGCCACAAGCTGGCACAGCTCAGCAACTAGCAAGACTAGTGGGGAGTAAAGCCTTAGTAGTTTCTGGGTGCTCTCTGTTGCATGGTCTACCCTGGGCATTGCCTGTTTGAACGCGTTGGAGCAGTTGCCAAACACTCAGAAGGATTAGACCCATGTTTTGTCTGCTGAAGTCCTTAGTGAAATTTGTACAAAGTCCCTAAAATTCGCTAAGATTTAGTTCAAGATATTGGGACAAAAGCCTGAGAGGGAAGGCATAGCCCTGCTCTGTGTTCTTCATGTCTGTCCCGAATGCGGCTGAATGCCTTTCTTCCTTGCGCGGTGGCTCTCAGCTCTGCAGAGTACAAATGAAGTGTTCTCCTGTTGAGCACAGTGTACTATTTGCTCAATTAGCAACATCTGTAAACACCCACATTTAATGACAACAGTAATTCATTTTCAGCTCAGAAGGAAAATTTGTGATTTTCCCTGTGAGAATAATGGCAAGAATGTGAAGAGAATTTAAACCACAATCTACTTTGTCCATACTTTTTTAATAAATGAAGAACATATTACAAAGCAGTATTTTTAAAACATTTTTGCTATGACTTTAAAGTGTGTAGGTACAAAATCCAACAAGATAATGTGTTAATATTTAATAATTAGCACATCAAACTCTATTCTGAATAAATAGAGAACTTCTTTTACTAGCGTGATTCCATTTTCTCCAGTATTTCCTTATACTGTCAGAGCTTATTTATCTCACTCAGTTTTCAAAGCACTAAGGGAATTTTTGTTAATGCTATAGAAAACCTAGAACTACTGTCCTATTTTTAAGCTCTTATAGAATACCAGTTTGGGGTCTTTTATTATTACCTGTTTATTAAGACCTGATAAAGTACCAGGCGCACATATAAAGACTACTCTCTGCTCTGAAAGCTTCTATACTGAAAGACAATGAGGAAAAAAATGTACCAAGACCCTGAGAGGAGCAAGCAAATTTTACCCATTTAAAAATCAGTCTGTTCTAGTTTAAGGGTTTTTTTGTCTTTTTTTGTAATAGAGGTGTAATAGAGGTTTGCAGTAGAGGTGTCAACTAATTTCGAGCCATGGTAACATTTTCTGAGCTGTGACAGGGAAAAAAAACATGCAGCTAGTCATGACAATATTAAAATACCATAGGTCAGAGAATCCACTACTTGCTGGATGTCCACAGAGGTGACACAGGTGATCGGAGGGTCTCCATGAGGAGCCTGTGGCCATTTTCCTTAGCTCATCTGCTTTTGAGAGAGGACTGAAGAGCTCATGGAGTTGACCTAGCAGAAGCTTTGAGGCAGCAAAAATTCTTGATCAGAAATCCATAGGGTCAAGTCAGACACTTGTGCTGAAACAGCTCTGTTATCTGTTTCCTATTGCCTTAGAAAAAAACAGAACATTTCTACAGCAAAGCTCCACAGAAGGTTTGGAAAAGCGTGCTGCAGAGATCCTGTTTATCCACCTTTCTGTCCATCTATCTGTCCATAACATGTGGCTGAAATATTTAAATGCTGATCTAGCAGGTTTCTTATGGGTGGAAGTGGTTGCAATGGGACCTCCCATTCAGGTACCTACAGTTAAACATTTAAAATCCTTCAGATGCCATAAAGTATATAACATCTACATAGTGACGACAGAGAGGACAAAGAGGGATCTCTAAGAGACTGGTACCTTCTGGAGAGACAGCTAGACCCTGCGCAGACTGCCTGTGGTGTCAAAAACGCCTGAGTTTGGCAACAGATTCCTACCCAGTATGATTCACCTCTTTCCACATAGTTCTGCGTCACTGAGGAAAAACACCACAATTTTCTGGTTCTGGTTCTCCCCATGTGTATGGAACACAGTGTACTTGGTCCTTTTTCAGGCTAAAAACAGTCAATATGTTCTTAGTGAAATGCGTCTTGTTGTACTCCCTAATATATTGTTTCAGCAATAAGACACAACAGGCCATGGTTTAATGGTCTATTAAAACGTGTCTCGTGCTTCAGAAAGCTCAAGGTTGAGTAACATCAGCTACACAAGAAGTGTACTAATGGTCAATTAATACATGCTTATTATGCGCTTATCCTATAATAATATGGTCCTTCAGTATTTATCAATAAACCTCCTTCTTAACAAAATGTATTTCAATGAATTCATATTCATATTTAGGGAAAAATAGATTGTAATAAAGGCAAAGGGCTTTTAGTACACTCCATAATGATTTTTTAAAGGCATCATTTTAATCTAGTGCACTGGAAGGGTAAGCGATGATCATGAATCATATCTGTCTTTGTTGGGTTAACATTTCTTTTAAGTAAAGATAAAACTGAAGTGTTTTGTTTACATCAGGAATTTGTAAATGGCAATTAATACACCCCTAAAAACGTAGGATTTCCTAAGACTCCCTTTCCCTTACTTGGGGAAAGAAGGTCAGGACACAGAAGATGGATATACTGAACCATATGTTCCCTTCTGTTTCTGTGTGTGGAAGAGAGCAGACAGCTGCATATCCCAGCAACAGGACGGATGCAGAGGAGCTGCTGCCAACTCCGTGCTGGCTTTCAGTGCAACCCAGAAGCACCTCACTAACCCCGGAGGAACTAGCTCATACCAATTCCTCTGCAGCGACTTGACATCCCTTTCATCCCAGATAGAGGAAGAAGAGGCTTGTTATGAACAGCAGAGGTTTCCCTTGAGGAATGAGCCCACGAGCTGTCACCAAACCTTGTCTTAAGGGTAGCGGAGCAGGACACAGCTGGAAGAAGCAGTCCTTGTGAATACTGGTGATTTGAGGGTGGATGCATCTCCCCAGAAGCAGCAATGACCTGGAAGCCTGGGCGGGGAGCTAGGCTCGGCGCTTAGCGGACTACGTTCTCCCTTATATCTGGGAAAAAGCCATCACGCTTAGTTCAAAGAGACACAAAATCAGCATATGGAGACAGAAACTGAGCAGCTGTAGCCTCTGCAATAGGACCAGTGGCTGCAGCATGCTCTTAAAATCATCTGATACGGAAGCGGCACACAACCATGCATGCCATTGCACCCATAGAGTGCTTGCACCTGGCCTTGCTGTAAGTCACTTTTGCCCTGCCTTTGGGCTCTGTTTTGCATTCTTCAGGTGCAGATAGGAATCTAGATAAGACAGAAACACAGAAATCTGATCCCTAGTTGTGGTTCGAGGAATCACACAGCCTTGTGATCTGGCCAAAGTTTATGTGCCACCTCCATATACCAACCTGTAGCCGAATGCTTTCTTGGTATTTTTTTCCCCGAAACAGCTGTGCACTGTGAAATATCGATGGCATGTCCTCTTTCCTTCTCCCTCCCCCCTGCCAAATTCCTGTATTTGCTTGTAGGCTAAATAGTGTCTCCATATAACATGTGTGTGCATTTATAAAGTAATTTGGCCTCCCTTACGCTGAAGTTCAACATATTATAAGGTCCCTACTAACACTATGTATCTGCCTTGAGGAGTCTTATGATGGTGATGCTTTCAATTTCAATTTTGGTTGAAGTAATATTTAATTTGAGGGGGGTTCCTTTAATGAGAAATGAAAATCAAAGTTACCACCAGGAGCAAGGAAGGTCTTTTAGAGTACTGTCAGTCTGCTGAAATTTTTTTTTTTTTGCTCTTGTCTGATAGCATTTACTCAGCTTTGGCTTTCCAACTTTGCAGCTTATAATGCTTTCTTTAAAAAAATCCTTAGATTCACAGCAATTGATTTTTACTAGAATGTTTAAAATGTTGAAAAAGAGCACTGTGGTAAGCACATGAGTTTTGAAAAGCATAAAGTGCACCAAAAATACCAAAGAGAAGCCTACTAAAATCTGGAGCCAAAACAAAGTATGGGATTATGAATGTAACATTGTTAAAAACTAAGAAACATAACTTACTATTTTTAGCAATATTATTTATAGGAGAGCCTAGGGACCAAACAGGAGTGGAGTTTTAGTAGATTCTGTGTTCAGTCACAGAATGGAGATAATCTTTGACTTGTGGAGTTCAGATATAAATAAGCAAGACTGACATTTGTAAGGAAAGGGGTATACGGTTCATAAATATTGTAGGATACTCTCTATAAGTTAAAAAATATTTTCCTTCTAAGTTAGAGGATAAAAACATATGTATTCTTTATAAGTTAAAGTTACAGACTTACTTAAAAATACATAATTACTATGTATTAATATAAAAATGCTAATTACAATTTTACCACTAATAAAAATATGTAATTACTCTGTGCAAAAGATCCTAGAGGATATTTTAATAATCCAGTGCGAAGTAAAACACCATATAAATACAATTTCCATTTGATTTATAAATTAATCTCTATAAATGACAGAAAACTAGGAATGCAAAGAACCTTAAAAGTCAAATAATCCATATCCCTGTCAGGGACATGGCAGGATGAACTATAGTTACAATACTTCTGACGGATGCTTGTTTAATCTGCTCTTAAAGACTGATGATGATAGAAATTCTACCACATTTTCTAGGCAATCTGTAAAAATAATAACTTGCATGAGTGAGATATTTAGCCAATAACCAGAAATTCATCCCTCTGATGGCCTTCGTGTCGTGAGAAGCACAGAGTAACTATTTTTCGCTTCCTAGTTTGCAAGGGCTGCCCCATGTTTAGTCAGCTGTGTGCTCAGTTGCCTCCTCTGCCAGAAATTTGTCTGACAGAGAAGATCAGAGCTGTGTCTCCGGTTCCCATCGTTAGCTTTACTCTGCACAGCTCCACACTGCCGATGTGAAGCCATCCCTTTGCCTCAGAAGAAATTGCGCAAATGGGTTCAGGGAATCCACTTCTTCCCAGACTTTCCAAAAAGCACTTCACGACAGTGATGTTTCAAGTATAACTCAGAACGAAAGGGCACCGTTAGTCCTTTGAGCCAACTTTTCTCGACTGGTAAGCAATTTTGTGATAGAAATTAACTGCAAGAACAAAAAGTACAGTTTTCAGGTCTATTTAGACCATGCAATAGAAGTGATTAGACTTTAAATGGAGGCATTTTATTACATGTGCCTACAGTCAATTTTTATTTCCTTTTTTAAGCTTGGTTTGCTGCAGAGGCCATAATTGAATTTATTTTAAATACTTTTAGGACCAACAGGCTCAAATCTAAAAATCACAGAATTGCAATCTTAAAAACAAATGGAGAATGAAAAGAGAAAAAAAAAAAGTCATGTAAGGTCATCACTGGTTGAAAACCTCCTTAAATATGCTTGAATTTGATCCCTAAATGTGTCTGTAAGTGAAGCAAGCCCTTTCTAAACAGGAAAACAGTCATTCAGCTTTTCTCCCCTCTCCAATCTGTAAAATCTTTAAAATCACCTCTTATTTTGTCTTCTATCCTTCTTCTTTGTTTCCCTATTCAGGCAGAAAAAGGCTCTCCTGATGCTGCTGTCATCCTTGGCAGACTGACTTGTGGTTTTCTTTAAATGAATTTGTCATGGCAGATAGCAGGGAATGGGCAGCAGTGCCTGCTACTGATGATGGTTATCTTCTACTAGCTTTTCATTAGAGGCACAATCTTTTGCTGGCTTCCTACTGAACTGGAGACATGAGCAGCAGTGGGTTTTGGCTTGGAAAGATTTGCAGCCAAAATGTTCTGGAAAGTCTCCATTTTGTAGCCAGAGCTACAAAAGCAGCTTCAGGAAGAGAGCCATGGAGTCCAAAGTTGCTAATGTTGCTCATTTTTCTGTTGAAAGGGATAACTCTTCCTGACCTCAGCTGTCTATTAATTTTGCCCCAAAGCATGAGGATTCGTAGTTACTCTGGCAATATTTTTTGTAATGTGTAGACTTTCTTAGGAAATAAACTCAGCCTACTGAATTAGGCCACTGAGCTATGACTTTTCTGATATGCTTAGATTCACAAATGATTTGATTCCCCAGAGTTTATTTGAGGTTTTTAATTAAAATTCTCTGAGTTTGTACTCTGATTTCATTGAATGTGACAAAGATTTCTTGGGACTTGATTCTTGTTTAAGCTAAGGCTGCTTTACAGCCATCATGTAGAAAATGGATCTGCAAGTGGGAGTAAATGGCATCATTTCAGTGGTATAAAGGAAACCTTAGGGAAAATGAGAATGCCTTTTTTTTTTTTTTTTTCTATTTTCCCTGGATTTTTAGCTTTGTGTCTCTGGAGTGAAGACAGCCTGGTGAAAAAAAGGGGAATTTCTGCACATTCTGTTAAAAAATATTTTATAAATACCACTGGTATAAATACCACTGACCTATCTATCAAGGGACCTGGGAAGTTTTATTTTAAGAATTTTGCCATTACTTCTCTGTCGCTCTGGGAACCTGTTAGAAAGAAGCTGTTGAAAGCAAAAAGACTGAAAAAAATGCTAATGGCCAGAAACTTCAAAACATTCAAGCCTTCCTCCTGAATCTGGTCTTCATGTAGCTAAAAGTGAAAGTTTTTGGGGACCAAAGGAGAGCAAAGGGGCAAATATAGAATTACATACAGTTAATTATGTCACAGCTGAGCAATGGTAGCTGGGATTCTGCTCCTAGCTCCCAGCATAGTTTGAGATCTATCTTTTCACTGGATAAACCATAAATGCCAGAACTATCTTCACCCATTGTACACACAGCCACTTTTCCATATGTTTTGTATATAAACCACCAGCTCATTGAGTCAGAATCACAGAGCAGGAAGGGACCTCAGGAAGTTCATAGTCCAACCTCCTGGTCAGTGCAGGTCAGGTGTAAGAACAGACCAGGTAGTTCAGTGGGACTGCACAACCTCTCCTGTCGATTACTTTAGTTGCTTGACTGATTTTTTTTCCGCTTACATCCAGTCTTAATCTTTCTTGTTTCAATTTATGTCCTCTGTTTCCCATCCTCCTGACATCACCTGCTATGAAGCCTGGCTCCAGCTCCCTGATAACCTTCCCGTTTGGCACTGCCAGACTGCTGTTAAGTCCCCTCTAAGATGCCTCTTCTACAGGCTGAACAAGCCCCATTCCCTCAGCCCCTCTTCACTGGGCAAGTGCTCCAGCTCCCACTCATCGTGGTGGCCCTCTGCTGAATCCAGTTTATAAATGTCTTTCTTGTACCAGGATCCCAAAACTGGATGCATAATTCTACATGTGGCCTAAGGAGTGCCAGGTAAAGGAGAATAATAATCATACTGACATTCCTAGTTCTTGTTCAAGAATGTAGTAGGAGACAGCGTCAAAATCCTTGCTACAGTCTTTAAACTTCTGTAAGCCTTGCTGAAGTCTTGACATCCACTGCTCTCTTCTCATCCACAAATTCAGTCATTTTATCATAAGAGGCAATCAATTTAATTTACCCTTGGTAAATCGATGCTGACTCTTTGCATTCATCTTCTCCATCATGTGCTCAGAAATGTGTTCCCAGAGAACTTGCTTCATGATTTTCCCAAAGACATAATTAAGGCCATCCAACCTGTAATTTCCTGGATCATTCTTTCGGCCTTTTCTGAAGACATTTTGCTGTTGTTGGGGACTTCTTCCAATCTCCATGACTTTTCAAAGGTGATAGAGAGTGGCCTTGCAAGGACACCAGCCAGCTCTCTCAGTACCCTCAGATATAGCCCATCTGCAGCCATGGGCTGAGTTCTCACAAATGATCCCTGACCTGATCCTCATCCACTGCTGGTTCTCCTCCCAGTGCAGAGGCCTCGGAGACCTGGTTGGTGAAGCTCTCCACTCTCCAGTGGGGTTGGTGAAGGAGGCAAAGGTGACATTGAGTGCCTCCAACTTGCCTGCAGCTGTCATCACTAAATCACCAACCCCATTGAAGAACAGATGTATTTTCACTGTTCTGCCTTATGGATCTTTAGGCCTACCTATTTATTTTTAGATTTTAGTTTGCAGACAGTAGATACTTTGCTGAATCAGTTCCTGAGACCTGGGGAGTAAATATAAATTCCATTTTTTTCTTCAGTTTCCTTTAGTTGAGTGCTCCACAGCTCATGACTTTGTGGTCCAAGGGAAAAAAAATGAGTTGAATATTCTTTAAAATAAGAATAATTGGCAGGGTTGATATATGGGCTGAGAGTTTTACAGAGGTTGTGTACAAGGGCCTGAGAATTATTAAAATATTTAAAATAAATATCACAAATATAAATACATATGAGGCAGTGGTTAAGGAAGTCTCTACTTGTTATGTCTTAGGTATTGCTCCTAAAGAGAGAGTTCTTTTTGGAATATAGTTTTTTCTGAAGCTGCCATTCTGTTATTTTTCCATCTTAAAAAAAAAAGAGTGTAAAGAGTATTACATTCATATACAGAATATAAATTTTGCAGAAGAAATAGCAAATATTTTCAGTTGCAGCTAATATCATTTCTCTGATGCACACACTGAAGGGAAATAAAATTCAAGTATACAGACAGAACACCTACAACAATATGTTCAAGCAATTAAAGAAAATGAACAGTACTTCTAAAACAAATCATTCCAAACACACGTCACTGCAGCTTCTAGCTACCAGCAGCTGCTTTGGGATCATGTCTTTCTGCCTAAGCCACTACCGAGAAGCAAATTCCATAACATTACCGACCTAACCAGAGGGCAATGTGCGTTTGCAACCTGCAAACTCTTAATCAATGCTGTCCCTGTGTCCAGTCAGTGCCTGCTGTTTTTGAGCTCGACCACCGGACACAGGTGGAAGAGTTTTTCGGACAGTAATATACTTAGGGAATTATGTTCAGGAAATCACTTTTTTTAACAAACTCAGGTATTGTCATTCTAAACCAATGGACCTGACAGGGAAGAGGGGCAGAAGGGACATAAGAAAATAGTGCTCTCCTCTATCTGATCAAGCACAACCCCTCTTCTCTGATAATGGTAAAAGCTTGTTGCTTTAGAAGGCTGTACCTCTGCTCCCCAATAATAACCTTGCTAATTGTGTGCCATTGTATATAGTGGAAAGATTTTTCCTGACCCCGCAGGGAACTAGTGCTGTGAAGCATGAGATTTGATTAGCCTTATTATCTTAGCTTGCCCAGTTACCAATGCTGTAAGCTGCCATGAAATTATCCACCCCTTTTAAAAATAAAGCCATACTATTTGTCTTTATTATCTCCTCCTGTAGAGTTGAATTCCACATGCCTCAGTGATGGACATGGCATCAGGACTTGGCTGTATATCCTTTTAATGCTAAATATATAGCTCCCTTTTGTTTTTGCATACTGTCTTTCCATGTAAATCAACATTTTCCTAATTTTTGCATTTACAATCAAATGCCCTCTACCCCAAAGAAAGAAGAACAGTTCTTATTCTACCCTCAGTATTTCTAATCATCCATGAGATCTTCTAATGAGCTCCTTTGGGATAGCTTGGAAACTGGTACAATTTCTTATGAAATGCGCTTTATAAATCTTGTTGTCTTTTTGCATATCACGAACAACGTCTTGTGTAGAGACATGAATTCATATGATACACTAAAAAGGAAAAAAAAGAACAAACAAAAATCAAAACCCCGCGCTAGCTGGTTCCTTTGGCATAAAAAAAAAACAAACCTCACTCTGATGATGAAGGGAAGCTATGGTCATAAGGTGACAAATTCAGCAAAGAAGCTGAGGCTATACTGTCTTCAACTTACCATGTGGTGAAGACAACATAATAATGCAGATGTAGTGGGAGGATGTAGGGTTTTTTTTTAACTTGAATACCCAAAGAACTAGAGGGGACTGGAAACTACACCATCTATATCATTTGCACAGGAATGTCTACTCCTTCACTCACTCATCATCAGGAAAGAGCCCCATCAAAAACAAAGGACTTCATTAAGAGAGAGATGTCTACCATGCTGCTAGTAGCACCAGCAGAGAGCGATCCCAGTATTAGCAGTCCTAGTCTAAGCAGTTTTATGGAGAGCAGCATTAGGCTTCATTGTAAAAGGCATCATTTGCCTGAGTGAGATCCTGATCATCAGAATTTCAAAAGTAGAATTCAAAGCTCAGTAGAGTCATTAACTCCAGTTCAAGTGAGCCCTAGTCAGCACAAAAACAGGAGGACTGGGGTGGACCTACCTCCAAACTTTATTCTCCCTCAATCCTGTAGCTACACAGAGACTGATACAATCCCTGGCATAAAGTATCTCAGCATTGGCACTATCCTAGCTTATGCCTGGCTGCCCATGACCAGTAGCCAGAAACTGCTGGGGCATAATTCAGCCCTGGTCGTGTCTCCACTTTCTCTGCCCTAAACTGGTAACAGGTGAGGCTTGGCCAAAGCACAGTAATTCCCTGCTAAACGGGTACGAGAGATTTACAGTTGTTTTGCACAGCAGGGATGATACAAAACTATCAGATTGGACTCCTCTCTCAGGGTCCTAATGACCATAGGCGATTTTTGTTATGAGTGGCACGTGAACGTAAGCAATAAAAGCCAAATTGATATGATAATTCCTGCCAGAGGGTAAACATCAGTTTCTAAATTCTGTTCTAAAGCTATTCATCTCTGTCCCTTTCTTGACCCTAAGGGGTCAAATGGATTAAGTACTGGGCAAGAAGTGGTGTGTGAGCATTTGGGACACATTCCCTAAAGGACTTTAATAGCCAAATAGCAGCTGCAGAGGCCAGAATGGAAGACATTCAAAAACCTGTGGAGCAGTCAAAGTGCTCCGTGTTTAGATATTTCTGTTACCGCCAAAAATGGGCTCTCATGTTTCACAGGTTTGAATTGAAGCTTTGAAGTGAATTGTAATAAGCCACCTCTGAGTTTTGCAGTAAAGCGATTTTCTTTCATTGACCATGAAAGCGAAGTCAGGACATCATTAAAGATGCCAGCAAAAATTGCTACAACCCTTTTTCTTTAATAGAATAATTTGCAGCCTCCTCAAATACTGTTTTGATTGTAATAGAAGAAATCAACAAGATGTTGAGTTGTATAATGCAGAGTAAGATGACAGTTATGCATTTTGTGGCTCTGGTTCAAAAGGTTTTCCATTAAAACATCACAAAAATAAATGGGAGGTAAAGAAGAGAGAAAGATCTGGAGTTTTTTTGGTGGCACAAGGATTTCGATGCCTGACAGTTTTTTCTTTGGTTTGAAGACCAAAAAGATCATTCATTACTTAGTTTAGAATCCTTCATGACATGTCATGTTTCCTTTCAGTTTAACAGGGAAAAAGATAGCTGCTTTTGAAGGAAATTAACAAAAACATATGTGGGCCTTTTCACTTAAAAAAAAAAAAAAAGGATCGGATCAGGGGACACAAATTCCCATGTGATTGTGAAGCTTCAGCACAGTGACTATGCTCTGAATAGAGTCCTTGGTTGCTCCTGTAATTCAAAGAATGAATAATAATCATTCACAAGGAAAATTTACACACTAGCTCCCTAAGACGAAGTCAGAAAGATCTTATTCACTTAATGTGGTGTTATTGGTCAATATGAAAAAGGGTTTTCACTTGCTGTCTGCTGCTCCACAATTTCCTTAATTATGCCCATCATACACGCGTTGTTTCAATTGACCTCTTTGGAGGTATAAAGCCCAGCTTATTTGTTGTCTAGTATGAAAGCACAACTTGAACCTGCTAAAATGAAAATCGATACTTGGTGGATTTTCTGTTCAAATGAACTCTACCCCCACATAGCTCTGCCTTCTCCCCAGCGGCTCCCACAGCAAAAGCCAGTGTGAGTTGCAGGAAGGTAGTATTAAGGGCTCCCATATGTTACAGCAGGCTATCATGTATTCTTAAAACAGCATAATTAAGTAGATTACAGCCAAACTGTATGCTTGGATTTAAAGATTTTGTAAAGTCGCTAAGAGAAGGAAGAAGTGAATGAAAACAATCTGAGGAATGAAGTATTGTTTGGAACTTGAATGTTTTCTTTTATGGGGCAAATTTTACTCTCAGAGATGCTGGTTTCAGTGAAAGTTGTGCATGCAAGACTCAGTATTTGCAAATCAGATTTCACTAAGTCTGAGAGCATCCAAAGGCAAAAACCTCTGCAAAACCAAGGAAAAGTGAAAATGATAAGTCTGCTATCACTTACCAAGACAAATGAAATGCAAAAAAAAATAAACAGTGATCAGAAGTGCAGCAAAAACGTTTTTGCAACATTCATTCCATCTTAGGTGTTCTTGGATGTTATTCATTGTGGGATTTTTTTTTTCTTTTAAACCTTGCATTCATCCTTTGCCAGCATTCCTTGCACTCTGCCCAAATGCAGAGCACTAAGTGAAATGCTGGTGTGACCCCTTGTGACTTTGACCGGTGGGGAGAAAGAGTTCAAAACCTGCCCTGGCAAACAGTCGCATCGAATCTAGTCAGCGGGTGAACATGCCCTGCACAACAGGAGAGACGCATGCACACTTGCACAACACCACTCACACACACACACAAAAACACACACACATCCCCTCTGACACATCCACAACACACCTGCACCCACACACTCTCACACACACAACCCTCACACCCCTGCTCTCACACATCTGCTCACACACATACACTGCAACACCCCCCTCACACACATATCCCCTCACGCACCCCCTCACACCCTGTCTCACACACCCCCTCACACACGGGCTCTCACACACCCCCTCACGCTGCCACACACACACTTGCTCCCACACACCTGCTCACGCACCTGCGCTCACACAGTCACGTACCCTCCGCGCTGCCTTCTGAGGCACGCACACTCGCTCTCACACACACACACTCGCTCACAAACACACCCTCAGACACACACTCACGCAGCCCCGCTCACACACACCCGCTCGCACTTACAGACACACACACACGTACATACACACACACACACACGTACATACACACACACACACACACACACACTCACACCCCCGCTCACACGGAGGGCCGG
>NW_010586755.1:350188-424035 GCF_000705375.1 Tinamus guttatus
CCTCCCTCCCGGGATCCTCCGCCCCCCCTGCCCTCCTCCGGGGGGATTATCCCCCCCGGCTGCAGGATTATTTGCCCGCCCCCCTCCCGGCCATGCCTCTCGCCTCGCCGGGATTATCTCCTCCCTTTGGGGATGATTCCTCCTCTCCTGATCTCTGCCCTGGCCTTTTCCCTGCTTTTTATTTATTTATTTATTTTTGTTTTATTTTTTCCTCCCGAGGAAGTCATCCCTCCCCTTCCGTCTGCCTCCAATCTGGGGAAAGAGGGTGAAAAAATAATTTTAAAAAATGTGGTTGTGATGAGGTGGGCAGGAGTTTGCAACAGTGCGGTCACCTCGTGGGGCTCGGCGCCAGCAGCGCGAGCGCCGGTGCCCGTGCGGATGGGGTGCCGAGGAGGTGGGCGGTGGGCTCGGCCGGGGTCCATTCCGGGGGCAATTCCCCCTTCCAGGCTGCTGGAGATCCCGGCGGAGGTGCAGGTGAACCTATGTGACACCGTGCAGCACACATGAACACACGCGTGGCTGCGTGGGGAATGTCAGCTCCTAACGAGAAACTGCAGTGGGGGGAAAAACACCAACCACCAACAAGCTTCTGTCTTCTAGCAGAGAAATGTGCAGTGTATAGTAATGACACTGAAATATAGGTGGTACAGGGATGACATTGCTGCTGTCCGGGCGTCAGAGCTGCCTTGGAGAGCATCCATCCTGGCTTTCAAGGCAGTCGTCTTATGCTCTTTTTCCCTAGTGAGGAGGAGGAGGAGGAAGAAGGTAGGTATCTTCTGCTTGGGCTGTGATGTGTAGGCTCAATGCTATCAACATGCTGGCAGAGGAAAAATGAGTTTGCTCCTAAGGACTATAGATCAGGTTTATCCCATGTATTTGGCTCCTGTGTGGGTTAGCCCATTCTCTCCCTGTTATTCCCAGCCGTATTGCACATGGGGTTGCTGGAAGAGAGCTGCAGAGACCAGCTTGCGGCACAGGGCCCAGGATTACATCCATTAAACTTCTCCTGACTTGGCTTTGGGAGGAGGAGGGGCTGTGAGAAATTGTGGAGAGGCTGGGCAGCTATAAATAGACGTCAGGCTAGAGGAGGCTTTGAACAAATCTTAGCATGCTGCTGCTGAACAGATAGTGTCTGTTAAACTGGTTGAGTTGTCGGTAGCATCATAATGTTTCCTTTTATTTCTGCCGTGGTGGTTGCCTTTTAACACTTCGCCATGTGACTGGACCGTGCAACATCTGTCACAGAATTCTTCTGGAGAACGCAGTAGGGAAAATTCTCATTAAAACAACGTGCTGATAATTGGAGGCTACATTGAGCTAATTTTATGTGAGTTTTTTTTCCCCTCTCTCTTTCCTTCCTTGAAATGTTTGTAGTTGAGGATCTCACCTTATTTTGTTCTCTGAATCCAGGTGTTGCACTATATAGATTTTCTGGGGTCCATATCTCTGAAAAAATCTGCAGTACTGAGGCATGGGGTCACCATAAGGCTGGTATCTTTGCGTTCGTTTTCCTTTTCTGGATGAGAGGCTACTACTCTCTTTTTAGTGAGCCTTCAGCATGTGAATGAATGTGTGTGTATTCAGGGCGCTTGCATTTGCTTCAGATCCTGCAGATCACTGCTGTTTCAACCTATCTTGTCAAGAACTATTTAATATGGAAAGTATTGACAAATGTGCTATAGCAGTTTTTTTTTGAGCTGTGTGTTTTCTGCTGCTGTATTCGTGGGCTAACTGTGCATACCAAAAGTCTACAAAATGATTGAAAAGCTGTTGCTGCATATGTGAATTGGACCTTTCGTGAACTACCTCTTGTTGCCTTTTTGTTTGACAAATAATGGAAACTATTTAAGTCATAGCTTAGTCACATATGTTTTTTTTTCTTCTTTTTAAGTAAAACAAAAATAATGAAGTAGTGAAAACAAGCCTAGCTAATATGAAAGTGTCTTAAAGAAGCTATAGAAAGGATGAATTTCTGAGAGGTTTTTTTTAGATGTTTCTTACCAAAAGCATGACATTTTTAATGAGACTTTTTTTTCCCTCTTAAATTACTGTACATGCAAATCTCAGCAGAAAGGAGCAGAAATCTAGACAATACGATGTGCTACTTTTGGCATTTTTAACTGATGCTTAATCCTAGTAAAAGCAGGAAAGTCAGGAATCTGACCAAATAATTTGGCAGGTTTTATTCTGAGCTGTTAAGGATGTGATCTGAGCATTGTCCTCAAACGTGCAAATCCTACAGTCAGGAATGAGCTCTGACTTGATTTTGGATCCTAGTGTTGGGTATTTTAGAAACTGCTTGTATAAAGAAGGGCTAATGATCTGGAGAAAACGTGGTACCGTTATGGCAGACCACAGAGCCTTTTGCTGCAGTTACTCAATCCCTGCATCATAATTTTTTGTAAATAAGCATATTTAATAAAAGTGCGTGCACCTTTAATGCAGTTTTAACAGTTTGGTGTCCTGCTTTAAATGCTGTAGCTGTAAGTGATTTTAAGTTTTGTCCCAGGCCCCTTTTTTCTCCTTGTGTCTCCCGTGTGAGTGCTCCTTGATCCACGATGCAGAACTCTGATCTATAAAGCAGCGAACCAGTTCTTATGCTGTGGAAGGTGGTGCAGGATGGCTTTCTGCTTCAGGGACAAGTGTGCAGTTGGGTTTGTGGTAATGTCTATGGTAGTACCAATACACTCGGGTCCTTGTTTAGACATCTCCCCTACCCTAAAACTGCAAAGAATAAAAATTGATGCAAGTTTAAGCGATACACCCTTTTGGGTCCTGCGCTTAAAATAAAAAGTGACTCGTTGGTTTGGAGGTTGAGGCAGTGATCAGGAAGGATATTTGCCTTGTAAGAAGATACTATATTCTGTGTGGTTCCATAAACCCAGTGCTGAGGACAACCGGAGTGGGCAGACAGGGCAGAGGGAGTTGGAACAGTTTGTCTGGAAATGTGAAGGAGGGAATGATTGCAGGGTAGAGAACGAGTCTGTTAGGGGAAAGTGGTTATAGTATCTGAGTTTACTTCAGGCTGACACCTGAAAGGCAGGCTAAAATACTAGACGTGTAGTGACAAATACTCTTACAGAATCATAACACTTTGTTTTCATTGACCTGAGCCTGTTAATGTGACTTTTTGTTATCAAAACGTAAAAAGTAGATGGCACTGATAAAAGATTCTAGTTAAGTGTGTGCTAGCTAGGAGAAGACAGTGCCATATAGCTGGACCAATAGGTGTTTTGGGCTAGTTCAGAACCGTTGTAACCAAAATCTTTCCTGTTCAAGTTAACAGAATGCCAGAATAATGCTTCAGGTTCAGTTTGCTCAGGAGCAGTTCAGATCACTTTTAAGTTCAGGATTTCTTTGATTTCTTGGTTGTTACTATTAACAACTTGCAGTGGATCACAGGTTACCTTACAGCAAAACTGTTGTCCTTTGCAGTACTAATGCTTTGAAAAACAACCTTTTTTTTTTTGTTAAATCAAGATCGAATTACTTGGTTATGGGTGGTGTTTAAAAATTACCAAATATCCTGCAGGAATGAGAATGTATATTTTGAGAATGATTCATATTAGCAACTATTCTGTATGTTTTAAGCAAGTGATTTATTTAAAGAGCTCTTTCTAGTGTTAATATTCAGATTTCATGAAAATATGGTAGAAACTAAAAAAATACTGAAATTTGATGACACTTATAATAAAGTTCTTTTTCAAGAAATTATTGGATGTGTTAGTTTAAAAGTATTTATTGGTTTCACCAAGCAATCATTTTAGAGTAGGCGCAGAATGAAATCTGTACTGATTGTGGGAAATGCCAGCAATTTCCACACACTCTTTGGAAAAAAACGAAAGGATTTCCCTTACCTCCCTATGCCTTTTTTCCCCATTTTGCATTAATAGATTGCTCTTATGACTCTTGCTCATCTGAGTCTCAAAGGATCAAACTAGTTTTCCAGTTAATTCTCTTTTTCAGCAGGTGGAGACACAGTTGTTGATTTCAAGCAAGCCTGAGCCTCTACCTTCTGGTTCCGAATATTTTGTCAAAATACTGTTACAGTAATGTCTATTAAGAAAGTAAGTTTAAGTTCTGTCCATTTAATCCTCTTGAGATACTGTTGGCATTCAGGTATTAATTCTGTTGTGAGAGTGACTATTCAAATATTTTGGTTTTAGCATCCCAGTTACAAATGTGCTTTAGTGAAAAGTTAGTGGTACCACTTGGAATACCTAGACACAGAGTGGTGGGAAATAAATTGAGTAGTAAAGGGTAAAGCTTTTTCTTAGGGCTGATAACACAGCGTGGGAGAGCCCTGAAGTGAATTCTATTGGGAAGTGAAAGAGACATACACTAGCCATTCTGTGTTATCACACTCTTTATATATAGATCTATGTAGCTTCATGAGTCCATGTTCATTTATGTTACAATGTAAATTTTGAGGATATGCAAGCAATGGTCATGTGACAGGGTTTTGTGTGTTCCCTGTGTAAAATATGTTAACTTTCTATGTGACCTTTTCTTAACAAGTCAGTGTGACAGTTGGTAAGTAAGCCTTTACATACTCAATTGGTAGGCAAGCCATTAAAATTCCTCCCTACACCTTTTTCTGATGCACTGCTGAAGTTTACAGAAGTCTCTTCAGAAAGATGAAACTGCTTATATAGCAGAAGTTGTGAAATTGAGAAGATAAACTGCAGCCTAGTCGATGAAATGGTTGAAAAGTTTCCTTTTGCCTTTTCCAGCAATTCTGGTTTTGTCAACTGTTGCATCATTGGTCAGAATTTATTTGGATGATGTTAGGTTACAATAGTCATATGACGTCTTAAAGTTTATTTCTCAGGTCAGTAGACCTGCAGGAGGAAGAGGTGTAATTAAAAAGTGAAAGTTCAATTTATTTGTTCACTGGTGAAGAACATTTGGGCAGGGAGAAATTAAGTGAAATTTAATGTTTGTTGGATGTATGACTGGAAGACAGTCATTTGAATGCAGGCCATGTGGGTATTCATTTGCTCTTCCCAGACCTCTCCTGCAGCTCTGCTGCTTATGCTAGGTTTGGTAAGCGATTGCAGAAGGGGACGAGCAGCACCTCGTCTGGTCAGTTCTGATCTGCGTAGCCCTTTATAGAGAGCCTATTTAGTGTCTGAGCAACATCCAGAAGTGTGTTAGTTAATGTAATTGGTATTTGGCACATGTGGTCTTACCCCGAGGATAAGCTCTCTGTGTGTGGTTGCTGTGCGTGGTACTTAGAGCAATAACGAAGCTTATTGATGAAGTGAAAAGCTGGTGATATTTGGGCTGGGTCTGTGATGTTCGTTTCTTTGTTTTGTAGCTTTCTTCAGAGTGGCCCACTTGCTGCATAGGTAGAATTTATCTTTGCCATAGACTTGCTGTGTGGGAGGAATCATCCATTTTATTTTTCTGATATTAGTACTATCATAATCCCGTGGATATCTTGGCTCATGGGCATGCTGCATTTAGATCATTATTCTATGGGAAGCAAGATTAGCTGATAGCAGCATCGCTGGGTTTCAAACAGCACTTCTGTAACACTAGGTGGTCACGTAGAGCCAATGACCGTACTTGGGCTCTGGCTGGTGGTTGAGAACCCTCATCCTTCCCCTGCTGCATGCAGGGATCATGTCCATTTCATGCGCCCATGGGCGGGACAGAGAAATGTCTGCACAGCCTCAAGGATGGGCAAGAAATGAACCACAACAAACTTTAGGCAATGAGGAGGAGGACACTGAAGGCTGATGTATTTTTCTCTTAATTTTCTGCCTACCTAGGTTTTTTGCCTACCCACCTATACTCTCTGGGAGTGTCTGTGTATGGCGGGGGGAGGTGGAGGTCTTAAGGATGAAGGCAGAAAATTCAGCTGTGAGACTGGGAGAGAAACTGGGTGTTTGCATAGGAAACAAGGAAGGGAGGCCCTGAGTGTTGAAAAAATGTCTTTCTGCAGCTATATATATATATATATATTAATTTCAAGGGTTTGAGTCTTAGTATGAAAGCTTAAAACAGACCCCTCTTGTTTCTCTGTAGAAACTGTAGAAATTTAGCTAGACGACTCCCTCTAGTGGTTACAGTGTGACATCCGAGATGGAGAGGGCTTGGCTGAAGTCCTTGCTCGGGTTGATGAAGTGACTTAGTATCCAGTTATTTTTTGTACAAGCACCTGCTTAGCCGAGGACAGTGATGAGCCAAAGTCAGTGCTATTTAACCAGTAAGTAACTAAATACATAAAAACACTGTAGCTAAAGCTTTATACAATCAGAAATCTTAATCTAGTAACTAGATTGAAAAAATGAATCTCCCATTCAGTAGCCTGTAGTTGAGTAGTTGAATCTATTTGCTAGAACTTCTCTTACTCTCTGCTTGAAGTATGTAAGT
The DNA here is from genome assembly GCF_000705375.1 of Tinamus guttatus. The sequence goes on from NW_010586755.1 coordinate 356,570, forward strand.
TTGCTATTGAAGGGAATTTATTTGGTATATTTATTAGGAAGCTATTAGGTAACTGAGGCTTATGCATTTCATTGCCAAATCTTGGCAATTAGCTCTGTAAGGAGCATGACCGAAGTAAACAGTTGCAGAACAACGTTCTTACCCAGCTTACCACACAGTTCTCAGTCTTAGGTGGGATTCCAAGATATTACAGTTCAGGAAAGCTGCTGTTCAGCGATAGAAACATGAAACAGTAAAACTGCTGAAAAAAAAAAATGATTAGTACCAATCTGGTACTTCCCTGCGAAATGGAAAAGGAAAGGCTGACTAATTAGCAACTAGATTAGGAAAAGCAGCCCAGCAGGGCCATCTTCCTCCTTTGCAGCAGTAATCTTGTGTGGTACAAGAAAAAACTAAACTGCTCCTTTACAGTAAAGGGAATGAAGAACACTGTGTTGTTGATACTTTGTGACCATTTGGGAAAGAAAATTTCTGAAAAAATGAGTGTGTTTGGGTAGAAAATGCAACATTTTTCTCTCTTTCAGAGTGGTTTATGTTTAAATGTTGATAGCTTTTATGTGACAAAAGTGTAGGGGAAGAAATGTGACCAATGTAGTTTCTACCTGAGTTATCTGTGAACTTACTAGCAAAATCAACCATGCAGTGATTTTTGTACAGAACTTTCAAAAATATATATCTAAAAGATCAACCTGAATGAGTGAGCTTTCTAGGTACAGTTGAATGCATTTGTGGTTAAAGCTAGGCTGAGATTGAATACTCTTGAAAGAGTCAGTCATTTACAATGATGTTATTTAGTGTTTAAAGTATTTCAGTTTTTATGCCTTACTTTAAAAGGCCAGAGGCTTTTAGGGAGTCCACTAAAATATTTTAATATTCTGAATAATGTCACATTTCTGACCTTTATATAAGCAATAGTATTCCTGGTAAGTTTAGGGAAACAAATGCATAGTATAACAAGGATCCTTAATTTCCAAAACATGTTTTAAAAATGTCCCATTCCCATAATTCATTTCTGCCTTCTGATAGAGGTTTTACAGGCTGACTCTATCCTTTATTTGCTATGTCAGTCTTAGTCCTTTATGCTGGTAGAATGGGAGATCTCAAGATAGCTTGTCACAAGTCACTCAAAATTGCTTCATAACTAGTTCCAAATTTTCAATATTTCCCTTCTTCTTCTTCTTCTTTTTTTTTTTTTTTAATATTCAAAACCTGAACTTCTGGATGAAACTTCCCTCATGAAGTTCTGTTGACTTGACATAAAGTTAGGCCTTGTTTGATCATATGTTTTGTTTCTTGAAAAAGCCACCAAAACTATTTTGGGAATGCACTGCAGCTTTATGACAGTGGGAGTGTTGGAATGGCGGTGTTTGGCCTTTGTGTTACCTGGAGATGTTGATGAGACAAAACACTTCATACAGGCTACTAAGTTATGGCCCCCTCTCTCTCTCTTTTTTTTTTTTTTATTAAGTATTCTGATTTGTAAGGTGCTGCCAAACATCTGTTTAGATGAACTTTCAGTGAAATCAGGAAGAGTTTTTCTTTAGAGTTACAGGAATTAGCGTAGCTTCAAATCTGGAATGAAGCTCTTTGCAAAGAGGTTCCAGAGAACTCTGCTACTTAGCTTGACAGGCATGGGCAGTGCATGGAAAAGTGGCACTGTATGTCCATCCATGCTGGACATGTGGCGTTCTCCAGCCTTAGCAGGTGCATGTATCTGTGAACCACTGGAAAAGACGGTTAACCAGAATGCATGCTCTAATCCCGTGAAAAACTTGTCTCAGTGTTCATGTCATTGTGAAACGTGCAAAATAACTAAATAACTAAATAAATCAAATCCCTTGTACCTCCCCACCCCAGGCACAAGTGATTTCACTTTACAAATATAATTACTGCACTTTTAGAAAGTAATCTCTCTGGACAACTATAGACTATTTTGAATTAGACTATTTTGAATTTTGAACTCTGCTTTTTCCTCCAGGGTGATATAATGCATTGAGTTTTATTTTCCTGTAATTACCTGAAAATCCAGATCACTTTTAAAGTTTACTACTCTTGCATATTACTAGCCTGGGATAGTTCAGAGTACTTGCATTTTGAAGACTGCATTAAGTTTTCTTTTCAGCTATAACTTTATTTTCTCCAGGTAGATGTCTGCTGTGCTTATAGAGCTTATGTTGTATTCTCTTAGTCCCTGTAGTTTCTTAATTTAGGGTTCTGGGAATATTTATTTAATAAGCAGAGAATAGGCACGCTGAATATTTCAGTTGGAGCAATGCTTTGTTAAATCTGTTTTTCTGCAAGGTCTGTGTTTCTTCTGACTTGTAAACCTTTCAAGTAGTTTGGCAATAAGCTGCATGAGCAAAGCAAGCTACTTCTTCCTGCCTCTGCTACTAAGTCTTGGAACAGAAAGTTTCTCAGTATTAAGTGAATGGAGCAGCAGTTTGTCTTGGCAAATACCATAGTCAAGAAAACGTTTTCTAAATATATGATTGTGAACCACAGTGGGACGCTAAAGTCCAGATGCCTTGATATAAATGGCCCATTTCTGTTGGATTTCACTTGCTAAAGAAGAAGCTGTTCACTGAAGCATCAGATCAGAGAAATCTGCAAAGATGACTTTTTCCATCAACCTCATTGTCTGAACTAGGCAGAAGGAAATCTTTGGTGTGTTGATGTCTAAGGCCATGACTACCTCCATGTGTTGAATACAAGACTAGCCAGAAGATAGGTAGAGGAATTTATTTAATTTTGTATCTCGCATCAGGTATCAAAGTACAGTAACATTATGTGCTAATGAAAGATTTATGTTAAGTAAGGTTAAGTAAGGATAATGGATAAAACTTGTCATACTTGAGTTGTTAGTTAAGTCCTAGTCTGGCTGCATTACACTTGAGACCATCACAAGGTTGAAATTATCTAGATACTCTTTAATTAAATACAAATTTGGTTGATAAGAATTGTTCAGACCAAAGGTCTGTCTAGCTCCTGAACCCATTTCCAGCATTCAGTGTAAGTAGTGAAAACATTCAGAGTCTAGCAGCAGCTCCTATTAACATTATTTCTGAGTACAATCTCAGGAAGACACAAGAGAAGCCACAGCTCATTTACTCTGGGTATCTACATCTCTTGATAAGGACGAGTTTGGGCTATGAAATCTAGTGTCTGGATAGGCTTGAATTCCCTATAAAAGGATAAAGAAAAAGCATGTTGTGGTCTGTAAGTTTCCCACACATCATTAGCAGCAATCTTATGAGGAATTTCACTGTACTACTCTGCAATAGTGTCAAAATCCAGAGCTTAATGTGTTGATCAAAACTAAAATAACATCTTATGTAATTGCCCTGGCCCTGCACATTAGCAGATTCCAAACAGATTTGGCTGTTCTGCAGAAGGCATAGAAATGAAGAAAGCAAAATGATTGATATTGCTAAAGCCTCCAGAAAGAGAATCCCTTTGTGGCCAACAAAGAAAACATATTGTCTATTCTTCCTCCTCCCCTTATTTTTGTACAAGTCATTGGGGAGCCAGTATAAATGCAGGAAGATATCAGACTCAATTAAGCAGACTGGGCATGGCTGTCTGTGAGAATAAGATTCCTACTCCTTGGTACTTTCATGAGGAAAGAGCTGCCATTTCAACCTTTCTCCTGTTTGACTTGACTTTGTTCAGTGTTGGGATGTTACTCATTTGAACCAGACATTGGCTAAAAGTAATGGGTTGGAACAGATAACCCATTAAATACTCTTTAAAAGTTATATAGTGTATGAGTGTGTACACACACATGCATGTGCATGCACACACCGAGAAGTATATATTTGCATATATATATTTATATATACAAACAAATTTTGTAAAGACACAATATTTATATAGTATATATGAAGTATTTTATATAAATGTTATCTGTGTATAGACATACACGTGTGCACATATATGTCAAAAAAAGCTTGTCTATAAACCAAAAAAAGTCCAAAATCCAAAAGCTTTCCAGAAAAGGTTGAAAATGAGGCAAACATATGATATTTTCCCCATGTATTCTCCTAGCTTCTGACTATTTTTTGACTTGGAGATTTCTTGAACTAGATGCAGATATAGTTCATACTATGTGCTCCTACTAATCAAGATATTTCTACTTCAGAATTAATCTCAACAACTTCTTAGACTAGTGTGTTAGATATGTGGGTTGCTATGGTGCACTAAAGATCTGTTCGATTAAACATGAGAAACTGTTATGCTTGAACTGGATTACTCTTTAGCTTGCTTAAATAATTTACATGGATTTTCTTCGGGACTCTTGATGACTGAGATGTGATATGTGTATCTTTGTAGCCTACTCTAAGGACTGAGCTGGTTCCAGCTCTTGTTTTGGTAATGGAGCTAAGGATGGGTTTGCAGCACATTAATGATTACCCGTGTATGCAGGTTAGGAAGCATGTCAGACTGCCCAGGATGCCACACAGATAGCTCATTAGTTGGCCTTTGCTCAGTTCTGCCTAATGGTGCGTCCAGACGGAACAGCAGAAATAGATGTTTAGCCTCCAAGCTCCAGAGTACATATGTTTGCATGTTTAGCTGCCCGCCAGAAATCCATCTGCTGCTGTCTGCTCTGTTTCCTCTGATGCTTTCTTGCTGTGTGAGCCTTGGCTAAAATCTTGGTGTGGTTTTAGAGGCTCTCCTGGCCTCAAGGTGAGATTTTTATAAACACAGAAAGGGGTTTTGTGTTTTTCATCTAACCCCATCAGTTGGGGTGATGTGATGGGGTTAGATGAAAAACATCTTAATAGTTCTGATTTTGGCTGCGTGAGTCAGAGTCCTGTAAACAAAACCACTGCACTGCTAACAGGTAGTTATCTGAAGCTGAATGAAAGATTGCTAATTTAGTAATAGAAATACTCTTTCAAGGTAGACTGAAAATATGTTATCTATGTGCTTACAAAGAGATCTTCAGCCTGTGGAAATCCTTAGATAATAAAGAAATAGTGATCAGTTTTAAATTGCTGTGATTAAAAAATGCTCCCTCTAAAGTTCCTTTACTTGGTTCAGGAGTTGGGACAGACTAGCAACTGTCTTGTGTTTCTCTCACTTCAGTCTTCCTAGAGGCACCTGGTAGCTAAGCGTATGGTATCGTTTGGCACTTCCAAGTTTACAGTAAGACCTGTTGACTTCTAAAACACCAGGAAAAATATTCTTGGCTTCTTGGTTCAGTCCTCCAATGCGTGTGAGAAGGACAAAGTCGGGATTTCTAAATTATCTTGTGTTAATGGTGAACAGGAAGTATTTCAGTTGACGAAATCAGCCTTGGGACCCAAGACTGCCATACAGGAAGAGGCTTGGTGCTGTAAAATATTTTCTTCTCCCCGTTGGAAATAAGATGACAAAATTAGTAAACCAGAGTTAGAGCTCTTTCATGTTTGCTTTGAAGTACTTCATCTTTTTACATTTCTTGGCAAAAGTCCAAGGTTCTTGCGCTTGATCCTTTCATCAGTTAGCTGGAGTGATAAAGAAGCAGTGTCCAAATATAGCCTTGTTTAGCAAAAAAAAAAAAGTTTGAAAATAAAAAAAATATTTTTTCAACGCTACTTTCTTACTGCTTTTGAACAAGGAGTGTGTAGTCACTGGCAAAATGCTAGTTTGGGATGAGTGGAACCCAGAACTTCCCAGCGTTGCTATGAGTTGGGAGATACAAGAGCAGTTCCAATATCAAGAACTTGGCTTTCTGAGATGCTCTTTCTTCCTGGCATAAGATACCTTAATTGTCATGGGCAAAACATGTCTGTACTTTAGAAATAGTCCAGCAGCTAAGCTCAGGAGAAACATACCAACTTTTCTTACCCGAGTTGCACTGGGAAAGCAAGTCTTCTCTGAAGTCCTGACAGCTTCTTGCTGAGTGGAGAGCAAAGCTTTATCTAACTTCCATTCTCAAAACCAGCTCTGATGTGATCTTCTGATGCCCTGATCATTGAAACTGGCTGGAGGTGCCTCCTCTCTTCTTCCAAAGGATCTATTTCTTCAGCAAAATTGGGGTAAAGCGCAGCAGGCCTATGCTGCTTGTACAGAAGTGGGGAAACTGAGAGGAGTGAAACTTCTTGTCAGCAGTGCCTTGAATGCTGTCTCCTCAAATGATATCCAAAAAACACTCCGGTGCTTTTGAAGATGCTGAATGTATCATAAGCTCAGCTAACATTATCTAGAATTATTATACTTGGTTAGTTGTGAACAAAATGACAAGCTTTTGTTGTGTGGTTTTTAGAGTGCATTGGCAGCTCTTGACTGAGGTAAGCAGATGGAGAGGCCAGAGAGTCATCAGGACTCTACGTATCAGACATCTTTTGAGATAAAATTTACACCTTTTAAGAAGATATCTAACACTTTCAAGAAGTACTGGTTTGTTTTATTTTTTTAATCAAACCACTTTAATGTGGTTTTGGAAGCATTTTGGGACCCTTAAGAAACAGCATGAGTGTATTTTTTGGTGAACAAAAATAAGTAGTGGGGAGAAGAATGGTTGGAAAGATTAAGTATAACTAAGAATAAACTTTATCAACCATGTGGGTTAATCAAGAATTATACTGCACAATATTTCACTTTGTGCTTAAAGAAATATATACAAATATCTCTTGTCAGTCTCTTGAGAGTATATGAATATAAATCTCACTGTAAGTCTTTCATTCAAGGAGTTCACTTTCTTCCTTGCTCTTTTCTTCCCCTGGCCTAATTTCCCCCAAAAACTTTAGCAGGTGCCTTAATTGTGAAGTCAGTTGTCTACCCACCTGTTTGCACCTGAATGTTTACTCTCAATGCATCATTTCAGTAACATGCTAGTAAAAAAGCAAGCTTCCTGCATGGCCACCTGCCTTTTAAGACACTTCTTTTGCTGTATCTAGTTTTTCTGACTTCAATATGACACGCTGCCTGTGTTCTTACCATTTTTTACCTTTTATTCAATAGATTTTTCGCATGATTTGCTATTAAATTTGCTTGGGACTTCTGTAGCTAAACTACAATTTTACTCATTCTTTAAAGGTGTTAGAACAGCTTTTTGGTCTCTATGGTAGGCTTCAAATTTTAGCTAAATGTTATAAATATTTATCTGTGTGTATATGATGGTTGATAAAACCTAGAAATGTTCCCATCGTCTGACTGCAAAAAACAACAACAAAAACCTCTAAATTTAATCTGATAGTAAAAGGATCTTGAATTTTTGCATTTAGTTAGTGATTAAACTCATTAAAATATCTCTTTTCTACCTATCTTTTCCTCTCCTCTTCCCCCCTCACCCTCCCCTCACCAAAAAAATACCAAAAACCTTCAAGAGATTAAAATCAGTTAGCTCTTTTATTAGGGACCTCTTTGAACATCTCTAAAGAAATATTGAGCCTCTAAGTTAGTTCAGCCTGCATTTTATTGTAGTTTTTATGTTAGTTGTTTTTATTTTTATGGTATTTACTTCCCTTCCTCAAAGATTCAAGGCCACTATAAGTTGCATTCGCATTGCTGTTAGCACTATAGATTTAATTAAAAAACTGTGTGAAGCAGGACTATCTCAGATGCAGTTGTAATGATGGTTCTGTGCTTCAGATCTGCAGCAGTTTTTCAGCCATCCTGTGCTGGCAACTGAACGATGCACTGTGCACTTCTCTGGCTTGCTGATAAAGAGTAAATGTTTCTTCTGGGGAGAGGGGTCTGGTATGAGGGTAATTCAGAGTCTATTTCTCATTACACTGCGTATAATCTGTTCTTACTCTTATCCCTCCTTCTCCCAATACTTTGAGCCAATTAACAACAGGAGGAATTTCTGTATCAGGTGGCCAGAGTGGTGCTCGCAGTGGCATCTGGGGACTTGGCATTTTCCAGCCCAGAGCAGGATCATCTAAGCTGCCTGTTGTCCAGGATCTCCTGGATGTAGCTACATAGAGGAGGCTCCGCTGGAGATAACATAGTGCTTCCTAGTCTTGGATGCTCAGAAACTTGATGGCCATGTTTGTGTTGCAGATTTTTACGATGATGATAGTTGAAGAAATTAAACGATAGGAGATTTCTCTTTTTTTATCTTCCCTGCTGTGCTGGACTCCTACTTCTGAAAAACTGAGTATGCTCTTAAGTTTCTTCACCATTGAAAACTATTTCCTGTAGAAGTGCCCAAACTTCTCTGATTACGTGTTTTCATCCTGAACCAGTGTATGTGGATCAAGTAGGTCGAGGAGCTGTATGGAGCCAGGGCATGGATACACAGGTACTGCTGGATCGAACCGGACTGCATGTAACAGGCACACAAGGCCAGGGGATTATGGGGTCCATGTAGGCATGCCTTGGTGTACTCTGCTTAATCCTGTTCAGTATGTTAACAATTCAGTTAATAAACAGAGTTCACATTTTTGAGCAAGTCTAACATTTACATAATTACTTTAACTTCACAATGTAATTATAAGCTATAAAACAAAAGACCACTAAACTGTTTTATTCACTTTCAGCTATAGCTTAATCCTATGTCAAGCTGAGATGATGCATGCTTGATTGCATCTTTTCCTTTCATAGCACTTGATGTCCATTGTTCTGGACAAGGGGGTAGTAATTAATCTGAGAAATTAAGTTTTAAATACAGAGACTTGGCTCCTTTTTTGACCTGCTGCTGGCAGGAGCTCTTTTCACACCGGTTACTCTGGTATTAAAAAGCAAGTGTTGATTCTTTCTGTGTAGAAGTTGGCTTGTCTGGGTCTGAGTGCTTATAATGAAAAGTAATGTGGTGTTTAAATCCTGACGTTGTGTTTAGAAAACCTTAAACTTTGCTGGCATTATTGTAGTTGAGAAAGTTTATTTCCTATTTCAGCAGCTTCAGTCGTTGAACATGAATTCCTTTTTACAGAAGCAAGTGTCATTGCTACCATGGCAAATCTCTGTAGAGAAATACTCTGTGCTACTTAGTGAATTTGATTTATAGATAGAATACTTTATTAATGGAAATAATAAAAAACCTTCCCAAGCAGCATACTGTGCTACTCTTATCGTAGGTGGTTCCCAAAGTGGGTATTGCAAAAAGAGTTTCAGCACCAAAAACTGATCCTTCTAAGGGATTTGTAGGTACAGGCTAATTCTACTGTGTAATCTGTCTATGAAGAGGCGTCAGGGTTAGGACAGTCTCCTGTTTTGTGTCTTTGGTGTCCATTGAACCTGTCTCCAGGAATAGCATAGTAGGAAACAGGAAAAATATGGCCAAAGATGATTAACTGAAAAACAACCAAACAAGTTGGTGTTCTTTTTGTAGAGTGGAATAAGCATTTTCTTAAAGTGCATTGTTACTTGGACTAAGTTTTGTTTTAAACCCTTCAGAGCGGTGAGGAGCAATATGGCCATTTGCGTTCAAAACTGGGTCTGCAGAGCTGATGACTAATCCGTCTTTGTTATTATATTTCATGTGCTGAATGACCCCTTCTGCTGAGATAGTATGTGTGTTCTCTATTGCCAGGAGCTGTGAATGTTATGAATGCTTTTGACCTTATAAGACCCAGAAATACTGGGTGTCTCAGCATTAGAAAAAAGGCATCATTTCCGTCTCGTGTTCACTTGCAAGCTTGAGGGAAGCTGCATGTTAAAGTACTCTTCAGTCTGGAGAGCTAGTTCTTTCCAAAGAAAAAAAACTTATGAATTGCTTTGTTTTTATGTATCTCCTAGGTCCAATACTATTCTGGTAAAGAGGAATTTGTTGGCGAGTACAGTAAGTAGAAACTCCCATGGGAGAGAAGGACTGCTCTGAGAAGTCCTTTAGTGTGATGAGCCAGGCCCTTTAACTGCTGTGCTGAAGACTGTGGGCAAAGCAATTACTTTTCCAGGTCAAGATCCTGACTTCATCAAGCCTTGTAGAAAGACCAAAACATGGAATTACTTCTGTTGTAGTGGAATTCCAGTGAGTATGGAGAAGTGTCATGGTCCCTACTCCGCTATTGTACACAGGAGGACTCTCATAGGCTATTTTGAAGTTTTCTGTTTCTTTTGATGAGAAACAAATTCTAAGTGATTCTGGCTCCTGGTGCCAAAGCAGCTGTACCTAGAAACTTGCATAAGTTGAGAGATTTCACCATTGAGAACTAATGATTTTTTCTCAGTGAGGTTATCCTAATACCAGCATCTTCCTCTCCTCTCCCCTCTCTTCTCTGAAACACCCTAAGTGATAGGAAAAGAAAAGAACAAAAGGCTTTTGTCCAAACCAAGGGAGGCTTTGGCTTTTAATGTTTCACCATAAATGGGATGTGCTGGAAATCTCCTCACAAAGACTTTAGGATTGAAAAGAATTAACCTGTAAAGAAAGACATGAATAAACTGCTTTTGAGAAGCAAGAGTTACAATCTGGAGTCTAGAAAGGGATATTCTTAAAAGTTCTTTGATTCTTTTTCCACTGTAGACTTCTTCAAGTTTTGTGTGCTCTTAAAAAAGATAAGCCCAGTCATGGCTTCCTCCTTATAAGAAAGCATCTTATAATTGAGGTCATGAAATGTAAGCAAAGGCTGCAGTATGAAATCTGTCCGCTATCAGATATTATAGTGATTTATCTTTCTAGGAAAAAGCTTAATCTGAAATTGTATTCTTTGCTCAAGTGTTGCAGTAGTGTGAACTCTTCAGGAAGAAAAGTCCAGATGTCTTTGCATTTGGCAAAATGTGTAGTGTTCTGGATAACCAAAGTATGAGCTTAATTGTCTCTTGCTATAGAGAAGGAATAAACTAAAATGACATAGCTGCTTTTCATTAAGAAAGTTGCTGAAGAGGAATATTAGGCTATTTTAATATCTGCTGATACAGGCTTGGTACAGCAGTAGCAGATTACATCTGGGTATGTAATGTGATTCTAACTTGTATTTTACTTTTGGTAGTAAGCTGTGCATACTTAAGTAACGCTTAAGTGAGCTGTGCATGTAAGCGCTTTGGACATAGGAAATGAAGCCATTAAGAGTTGCTGGAGCAAGGTGTTCCTTTTTATATGAAGCTGTCTGTTATATTTATGGGCACGACATATACTTTATTTCCTGTCATTTACTGAAGTCCATCCACTGCTCTCAATTGTCAGCTGTGTCACTTCTCAAAATAAGAGTTGCCTGGGAGGGTGAATAAGACTCACTGTCTGACTGGAAAACTTGCAGCTTCTTTGGTCACAAGTTATTAACTGGAAGCCTTTGTTAAATTTTAACTTTTTTGTTTGTTTTCCCCATTAATTAGTGTGATGGAATACATGATTGAAAGTTTAGATGTTCTTTGGCAAAACTTTAAACCAAAATTGTTATTCTAAGGAAATAGAGTAGAAAATTTCAGACTTGTCAGTATGTATCAGTGCAAAATATAATTTTGAAGGCAACAGTTTTCAGTTCCCTTTGTACTTTGCAGCTTTTGTATCTGTGTTCATCTTCTAAAACCAAAAGCTTTGTCATTCAATGTTTACAGCAGTAAGTTTCAAAATGACTTAAAAGTGAAGGTAGTTGGGCAACGCTCAAAGTGGTAATTTTCTTAGGAAATATGCAGTTCTTAATGCAAGCTGCTCCAATACCAAAAGAAATACATCTTCCCCAACTATTGTGCATTGATATTCTTAAATTGAAAATTTCTATCTTCAGTTAAATTGAATTTTTCTGCCTTCAGTTAAGCATTTGTGATCCAGACTAACTCCTGATTGCGAAGTGTAGAGATGAAGCACATGTCTAAGTGCAGTGGAACTTGCTCCCTGCAGTCTTACAACTCCCCTTACAACCTGGAGAGTGAAGGTAGCGTTTTCATTCCCTTTCCAAGGTTCTTGAGCATACACTTCAAGGGAGTAAAGCAAGGTAGCTATTGAGTATAATGGATAAGTAAATTGTGCATTAAAAGGAAATCTTTACCTACTGGTAAAGTGCTCCCCCCACCACCTCAATTAAGCAAGATGTCTTTTAGGCAGGAGTACAGGTCATTTAAGCATGTAACATTTTTTGCCTCTCTATTAAAGTACAGAGGTTCTATGTAGTGTTTTCCAGCATTAAACCCTTAGCAATGTCGTTTTGCAGATATATTTGGGAAAGCCATTTTCCATCTACTACATCACTAACATTTTTTAGAATCTTTCAGATATGTTTTGGTAAATTTTCTTTGTCATTAAAGCTATAGTTTGTTGTTAGACTAAAAAAGAAGTACATCATAGCATAATTGAAATAATTACAGCTTTTATTTTCCTGATGCAAGTTGTTCTGAATTATGAACCTAATGGTAAGAACTTGCTTTTATAGGTTCGCTTTAAGTGAATGGTAGACTGTGCTTGCATAGAGGGGTGATTTTGGTGGAAAAGGGAGTGCTAGAGTTTAGGAATGAAAGACAGATAAAGCTTCTAGAAAATATATTTGGTGATGCTGTAAAGTTGAAAGCTGAGGTTATGGGCCAGAGATTTTCATTTAAATTTTGATTTTTACAGTCTCACTGCTGACTCTAAAATTTTTACTTGCAAGTTACTACGCAAAGGGTAACTCACTGAAGACTGTCAAGATAGCTGAAAACTTCTCGGTACTTGTCTTGCGTCCCCTTCCCTCCCCTCTTCCCAAAAGAAGAACCACTGTAAAGATAAAATATCTTTTTTTAAAAAAAAAATTAAATTATTATCACTTTCTTTTTTTGTTGAATAATGTGTTGAATTAATCTAAACTTCTTTTGAAGTGCATTAATTTAAATTGCGGTATAAAAAGCTATCTTGTGTTCCTGTTTTCTGCACATGAATTTATTGAGCAATTTTCAAGTGCTTTGTACAGCATCTGTAATAGGACCTCAAATAGAGGTGTTTAAGTGTCTGCATTAGTGCAAATCTGATTTGAGTGTTTTAAGTTGAAATGGAGAATCAAATGCCTCACAGTAATGAAAATCTGACATGGAGTACGTGTGTGCTGTAAATATATGTGTGCATTAAAGGGCAGAAGTGAAGTGTTTGGAGTGCCTGCTTCATAGGCAGTCAGGCTCAGGAAGTGCTGCATTCGGATGTTTTAATTTAAAAAAAAAAAGAAACATTCTGCTGCTTTTATGAAGTAAGTCTGAAAATGCATTAATGCAACGTTACTTGACTCAATATCCTGCTTCTGGTTTAAGGGCCAAAGATACCTTAATTGGACTTCATTATGCATTTTGAAAAAGTCTTATTAATGAGAGGAGCAGCGACTCAGGCTAGTATGAAAAGAAAGGATTTCACTTGAGTTAGAGTAGACCGATAGTCCTGAGGCTTGAACCTGAGGGATAAGGGAGAAGGTTAAAGGAGTTAAACTCATGTTCATTAGTGTCATACTCTGTTCGAAGTAAGAGGATGGGCTCTCAAGCCAGTAAAGTAAAGGTATAACCTAGGGATAACCCAGGAGAAACCTACATCCAAATGATCTTGGGGGTGAGAGATTCCATGGGCTGACGCTTGGGGTCTGCTCTAGGCTTGTTTGGCTAGGCTTGCACACGAGAGATGCTGCTGGGAATTGTTTCCTTTGGGAAAACCGGTTGTCTAGAAGTTCTTGTTCTGTTTGTTACAACTGCCCACAGGGCCATGCATAAAACCACGGGCAGACTTGACCAGAGAGCTGTAAATCAGAACCTAATTTTTTAGTGGATGAAGTAGCAGGTTGTGATCATGCCAGTTTTTGTGTCAGTACTTGAATGTTAGTCGAATGAGCTGAGTTATATTTTGAAGGCGGAAATTTTTATAGCAAGTTGTTTTTTTAAAGAAAAATAATTTTGCGAAAACTGTTGGGAACTGTTCATATGAATCATGTTTAAAGGCTGAAGAGTTATTGAAGTAAAATAGGAGTAGCTTTAAATCTTACAAGTTAGCCCTTGAACTTGACAGTAAAGCAAATAGCAAAAGATTATTTAACAATATTATAAATAAGGTGTTTCCTTGGTAAAATACTGCCGTATAAGATACTGCTTGTGATTTTGAAGGAAACTGGAAAATAGTACAGAAGAACAGCACAGTGAGTAGAGAGCTATCTGTGCAGGAAGTTGTAACAAGAGGTAGTGTTAAAAGCAGCAGTTGTATCGGGATGAAAGATGGGTCCTGGTGACATATCTTGTCTGAGAGATTGTGCTGAAGCAAAAAGGGATGAAAATTAAAGTGCCAAAAAGCTGATTTGAAGCGTGGTGTTTTAGCAGTGGGATAAAATATAAGTGTGCAGTGTTTTGCACTTCAGGACAAGGACAATTTGACTTGTAGTTTGGAATGTTTTTTTTGTTTGTTTGTTTTATATTCTCAGTCAATTGCCTTGGCCACCAGTGTAGTGCAAACATGAGAAAAACAAAGTAGATCTCATGATCTATCTGGAGAAAGAAAAATATTAATGATATTGTGCAAGGTGCTTATAAGACCCACATCTCTGAGACCCACTGCGCTACACACAGTTCTGATTATCCATATTATAGAAAGGTGCAGATTGGAAGAGGTGGAGAAGAGTTATGCCAGGCTTGCTTCTTTCCTGTCTCCTTGCCGTTTCCCAGGAGAATTTGCCTTGTTTAGCTCGGAGAATGAGAGCTGAGACATTGGTGCTTGTTAGCTCTAAATACATTTGTTTAATACCAAAAAGCAGGAATAATTGTTTTAACTGTGGTCACACTGACCATGATTAAGGAACTGCTTGTCTCAAGTGTTTGAAGGGTGGATTTTTCTCCTGATTTCTCAGTGATAGTCCATTGAATGAGAAGTGTGCTCAGGTGCTTTCAGAGGGAAGGATGCAAGCACGAGATGCAAACTACAGTGAAATCAGTATTTGTAGTGACCATATTTATCAGCCATCCCCTGAGGTTTTAGAAGACTGGAAGGGTTTTGCCACCTGTAGAAGTGGACACAACACTGTTACTTTGCTATGCAGCGGAATAGCTGCTTTGCACATTAAAATACACCTTGTCTTCCTTGCGGGCGTACTCAAAGCACATCACAAAATAGCTCTGTTAGCGTTGCCCTGAGCAGGTGCATTTGCCCTGGCAGTAGAGTGCATCACAGTTCTGTGAATTTTGACTTTCTCTTTTGGAAATACGTCTCTATAACGCACCTAAATAAAAATGCACCTGCTTGAAGATGCAGCCCAACAACCTCGGAACCTCCTGTTTTGTTGCTGCTGGGCTGTGTGTGGTTAGAAGTGGGGCAGAACTTGCATTTCAGAATTCCACCCCTTACATTGAACTACTAGGACAGTAATCGCTGTGGCTGGAGACCAGGAATAGCAAGGAAGCAGGTGACAGTAGTGGAATTCTGCTTTCCATTTGGGAGAGTGTTTATTCTTTTCCACTCTAGTATAAATACAATTCTTGTGTGGGTGGTGCATTTGATTTAAGAAGAACTCTTCATTGATTTCTAGTTGCCTTTGGCATAAAGCTAGGACATTTGTGCGGTAATAAAGTTGCATGGATGGGTTCGTATGTTTGCAGCTTAGCTTTTCCGCCAAGAAAAGAGGTAGTTTAGCATTTTGTCTGCTGGTTACACGGTGTTCAGGATTTTTCTCCCCTGCAACAGATAAATAGCTTTGACTACTGTGACAGAAATATAGAGATACAAAAAATTTGATTCATTTGCTCGGGTTAGTATCAGAGCTGAAAAATTAAGATGAAAAGAGAAAAGCAAACTTCAAAAATCCTTATTTACTTTGTTGTGTCTGTTATGCTGGTATTTTGTGTTTATGCTGATTTCTGAAGGTTCTTCTAACAGCATTAACAGAAGCCTTGTCAGTGTTTCATGTATTCTCAGTGTAAGAGTTTGTTGATACTAGCCAAAATGTTAACTTATTCATAGGTACTTCTTTTTTCAGATTTAGGCTCCAGTTAGTGTTTTATATAACTGGGGAGAAAAGTGGCCTGCATTGTGATAAAGTGTGCACGGCACACACACACACAGTTTTTAAATATAAATACGCATAGAAAAATAAACTGTTGTCTTATTTTAAGGCTGTGTGAATTATAAATCTTTCCTTTGTCTCTACTAGTCTCCAAACTTTATTTATATAACAAGAATTTATTCAAATTTTCTAGTCTTTTTGTCTGCACTTCATCGTTACCAGCAGTCTTTGAGGTATTTATTGTATTCCCCCCAGCTGGGTGAGTAGGTGGATATGTCACGTGTAAATAAATATGCATTCATTTAAAGTATATATACAGAATTTGCGTTTAATTCCCTGTTAGCATGTAAGCTTGGAGACTAGTACAATGAAGTTGAGCTAAAAAAGAAAAAACTCTGTGCAAGGTATTCAGTCTGGAAAGTTTTCATTTTCCCCTGTGACATATTTGTCTTCTGTCTACAAATCAGGAAAATTTGTTTAGATGTATGTCTTCTCTTTCCCCTACATAGAATTAATGTAGAGTAGAACTAGGCATTGAGAGAAAGAAGGAAATTGAATCAGATAAAAGAATCGCAGCTGAGGTCTCAGTAAAAACCTGTCTTTTCTCTTACAAGGAGTCCATCCTAGTAACTTTTACTTTTAGTTGACTTCAATTTACTGTGGAAATGTACGGTATGTAGACCAAACCTTCAAAGAGCACTTTTTGATTGTCTGAAACGCTCTGCTAGAATTACGAGGTGTTAGTCGTTCTGACTAATAGACTCATCCGTTCAGAAACGGGATTTCTATGTTCTTCTGCCTCAGGGTGTACAGCAACTGGCACAGAGCTCAGCTAAGGTGGCTCCCCCCACGTGTCTCCTCCTTTTTGATACGGGGTTCAAGTAAGAAACTTGTTGCTCTGGACATGGGGTGATGTGCGTAGTGGGGTTAAGTTGTTAAATGTACTGAACTCTGGCTGAGTCCTGCCGGAGCCTTCCCGTTTGCCATCCCCGTCCCTTCGGGCTCTGGAGGCTCAGCTGGAACTTGGCTCCGTGCCCGCTTGCTCCTAAGGCTCCCTTTCTCTCAATACCTCAACTCAACTGGGAGCCTGTTCTTGCTGCTCACTCCCTCCTGCTGGGTCTGGAGGCTGCTGTCTCTGTGCGTTTTATACATGTGTGTGTGTGTGTATAAATAAAATGAACTTCCTTTTTATTGGAAAAACAAAGGATTCAACAGCAGGAACATCTCTGAGAACTTGTCTTATGCGGTTCTGCTGCTCACCAGGCTATGTGCGTGTTCCCTGTACTACTTGATTCCTGCATGCATGCAAGGTTTAGCATACAAATTCTACAGCTCATCTTTTTTTTTCCCCTCTTACGTAAATACAGTTTAGCAAGCACTTTGGATTTGCAGATGCAGAGTACTACAGGGGCAAAGATAGGGAAAAGATGGAAGTTTGAAAAAGCAATTTTTGATAGGATATTTGGATTTGCTGACCTCTGAATGCCTTGGTTCTTGCTGGTAGGACCTTATATTTTAGCATAAAACTTCCCCATATGAGTACTTTCGCCTTCAGCTTTCATTTGTGCTGCTGAAAGAAAGGGTACTTTCAAAAAGAGCTCAAGTTGTTTTCTCCTAGGAAGAAAAAAATATAAAGCAGTTTTTAAGGTTGCTACTTAAAATATCAATATTGAAGCTGTGTGTAGAATTAAGCACTATGAAATGGAGGTTGAAAGGATATCTAGAGCTTCCATGATTGATCTTGTGCAGGTGACTACCTGTAGGCATAAAATATAAGCTCGACAAGAGGAAAAGACCAAACGTATTCGCTAAATCCAGCATCCTGGCTTGTTCAAGTTTACAGTTTTATATCAAGTTCTTAATAAATGTTTCTTATTCAGGTGTGTGCGTGTTTGTGGGTTTATTTTCTTTATTTTTCCTTCTCAGATTTACTGATCCCAACTCTATCTCTGAAATAGAGATTTAGTAGTTTAATTTCTGTTGCCAGCAATCTTCAACATAAACCTTTTTAGTGTGCTGAGAACAAAGATGCATTCTTGTCCTGTAAGTGTGTGTGGAGATTGATCATATACTAAAAAGCTACATGGTGTAAAAACTTGATCATAATGTTTCGAGTGTTACGAGCTGCTGAAAGATGCTCGTGATGTTTGGGGAAAAAATAGCACTTGGTTGTGTTCTAAACTTCAGCCCCATGGATGGGAAGCAAGGAAGAGTTACCCATAACACTGCTCTGTTATCTAGTTAGCACATGCTATAAAAAGCAAACACGGGCTCTTTGGCTGTTTTTAAAAACTTTCTCTGCGGCTCAGTATTTGTGCTTTGCCTCTGGTAACTACAGTTGGTATTGAAGAGGATATGTGGCCGCATGCGTAGGACTGGGCTACTCGTTATCCCGAGAAGGTCGTTGGTCAGAGCCTGGTAGCTTTTGCCCTGAGAGTCAATGCACCCATAGGAACTTGTGTCTGAAAACATCTCTTTGGGTTTTGATTACTTAGGGTGTGAGTTTCTTGTGAATGTTGTGAGCTCCGTGTATTGATAGAGGCGTTTACTGTGTTCCAAGAAGGCTAAAATGCGTTTCAGCAGTTTCGATAAAAACTTGTGAAACCTTTAAATGAAACACCCATTTGAAAATGTCCTGTCTAGCTGCACAAATCCTGAAAGTCACTTCTGTGAAGCTTAAATGCTTATCCCAACAGCTTCTCTTGGATGCTAAAGTTTTTATATAGGGATCTGTGTCTTTTAATTTGCTCATTCTCAACTATATAAAGTCCTGAAAGGGTCATATAGAAAATAGCTTATTGATATGGAGAGCCATAAGGAAGGTGTTGTTTAGGCACACCTTTGTCAGCATGAAGTGATGTAGTGAGCGCTTAGGTTGAGGAGCACGGGGACTATGTGTGCGTTGACTTGGTGGCTTTGTGCCCCATGAATTTGTGTGGTTGCTAACAGCACTTTGTCTATCAAAGAATAAAAATAATATTACTGTCAAACTTTAAAAGCCTGATATGTGTCATTTTCCCTCCTACTCATGGTTGCACACAGGATTCTTTTTTTAAAGTAAGAGCGAGTATGCTTAGTGAGAACATGATTTTATATACATATATATATATATATATACACACACATATATATATGCATATATACATATGTTTTAAGAGGCAGTCTTTTGACATGAAATACTCTAGGTAAAATGCAGCAAACCAGATGATTTAATTGTTAAAAAAAAATGCACCTCCACTTGAGAGAGAAAAAGAACGTCAACAAAATAGTTTCTTGGAATAGAATTATCTGGGAAGGCTTGAAATTAGAAAGTAGGTGTTGAGAAATGCTCTCTGTTCTGTTACTTTGCTGCTTTTCATAATAGCTTTCATTATGAAGCAATAAAGAAAGTTCAGGGTAAATTCCTGTGTGGGAGAAGGGACATATAGGCCTTCTCATTCTCACGGTATCTGCTGCTGAGCAACATGCAGAACCCGCGTGCGTGCGCATAAAGCTCACAAGGAGTTTAAAAGAACAATAATCTATATTGTTCTCCCCGCCCCCCTGCTTTTTTTTTTTTTATAAGCAGCGTTTACTGCTTAGATGATTTTAATAAGATGAGAATGATCAGTTATGTATTGGAAAGCAGGAGAAAGGAAGGCCGTGTCCCATGAGGGACCTGGTGTCTGCTTTTCATGCCCAGGCTAAGTTGCCCCATGCCCATCTCTCCAAGCTCACCAGCAAAATCCCTTCTAGGGCGACTGTTCGTGCAACCAAATTTGCAAGAACTCTGTGAACACATTGAAGCTGCTGTCTAACATTAATCTATAAATGAGCCTGTTCACTAACATTAATCTGCATTTTGTGCAATTTGTGGTAATTAGGGGGGTTGTAGCAGACAGTTACACAAAATTCTAAGCTTGCAAATTACATCACGGAATAGGACTATGGAAGAGTAGAATCTTCCAACCTTTTCTTAGGCTCCCGGGTGCTGCAGGTGTCACTGTGAATTTGTAGATGGTGACTCAGACCTGGGGGCTTTAAAGAACTGGTGGGGATGGAATTGCCTTGGCAATATGCTTTTTGGTTGAAAAGACTTGCAGATACGTGTTCATTTGTAAAGAAGACTGATATCTGCCTACACGAGCACTGTAAAATATGTAGTTGGTTGGTGTATGTATGGCAGCTGAAAACTTTCCCTGAAAGAGAGGGTGATGAATTAGATTTTGTTGTATTCATAAGTGTATTCATACACTGCATATATACAATTCCATGCTCATTGCTGTTTTTCTCAATCCTTAAGTAGCTGTGAATGTTAAAAGGAGTGTGCTGGGCCTAGTTGATTGTGAAGATAAAGATTTGGATAGACTCATTGTTTTCTTCTTTCAAAAAAAGCCCTTATTTTACCCTGTTTACCTGCCCTCCATCGATGCAGTTGGCTGCTTTGCCTCTCTAATACTGTGATGCGTTGCAGAGTCTTTTGCTGTTTATGCAAGGCTGTTTTGGTCAGTACTTACCTTATTGTTTTTTGGTTTTGTTTGTTTGCCAGCAGCCATGCAGCAAGTCCTGGATAACCTCACTGATCTACCAACATCAACAGGAGCCGAAGAAATCGACTTGATCTTCCTCAAAGGAATTATGGAAAACCCTATTGTAAGATCCCTTGCTAAGGTATTTTGGCTTACTGCTGTGATTAGACTTTGGGACAGTTATAACTCCTTAACTACTGAGCGAGTAAGGAATATGGATTGAGGTATAAAAATGGGCTTTTGTATTAGGTATGTCTTGTTAGCAGACCTGAAAGAATTCCTAAGCACAGATATGACAAATCTGGTATAATGTAATTTCTGTGCACTTTGTTTTATTGTTGTATGGAAGATTCTAGAAGAAAAATTAAAAATTCAGAGATTCTAGGAATATTGTTATAATATTATTTATTAAGAAAAAGTCAAAATATTTAAAATCTGAAGCAGTTGTTAATAATATAGCTTTGTGACTACTGTTGTGTGCAAGATCCATATGCCTTCCAACTTTTAGCATTTGTGCCAAAGCTGGAAAGTAAGAGCAATAACATACTCTTCCCTCATGACAAACAATCTTTTTGTCTTTTTTTTGGTCTTTGACTCAGAATGACTTTTTGATCAACCCAATAAAATATTCTCGGCACTAAGTGCATGCCTTTTTCTGCATCTTGACCTTTAATTAGACGTGGGCTATCCTTAGTTGTGATTTTTCATTATCTAAATCTTTTATTCATGCATTTATAAATATGTAAAGTTTATGGATGCGAAAATTCTTCCTGTAATTAAACCTAGCTAAGCTTATCATATCATACAACAGTTCTTTCTTACTCTTAATTCATAGCTATAGCAAACAGCTCCTTACATGAGGAAAACTGTTCATTTAAATATAGCAATCTCTTTAATATGAACAGACATCTGAAAATAAGGCTAGCGGATCCTCTGGGTGGCCATGAAATATTCTGTAGCCACAACCTGCAGACGTGTGAAAGCTAAAAGATGGACGAACAGGGATTTTGCTGAGTGTAAAAGTCTGAAAAGGAAAACTTTTCATAAGAATTTATGTACTTCTATACAGCTATTAAGAAAACATTGGATAGAAGTGGAAAAAATGCATAGTGATAAAAATAATTGAAGTGTTTCAACTGTTAGATGACTGTTAAGAGTAAGATTTGTACTGGATATACAGGATTAAGTACTTTCTTACCACTTTCTTGCTTAAAGTTTTTTTCCAGCTTCAGTATCTGCTGCATACTTCATCCTTTAATAGTTACCACAAGCAAAATGTCCATTGCAAAGCATATTTTCTTTCTTATTTCTTGATGTTTTTATTTTTACAATGATGGGAAATTTAATGACTAGCAGATATCAAAAGAAAACAACAAAAACAAAAACCAACCAACCAAGCCTTGGTAATGGCAACACAGACTCTCAGCTATAAACTTGCTTGATCTGAGATGCTGAGTGATTTTAACTGTGTTCACATGACATGACCATGTCAATACTTTCTTTTGTAATTATTTCAGAATTAAACCCATGAACAATCCAGCCAGCAGAACTAAGTAAGGATAGCATCAAAAAGGCCACACATTTTGTGAAGTTTGTCAATATCAATTTATCTCTAAAGGCGTATAAACATTCTTCCGTTAGCAGAGCTAGCTTTAACAGAATAGGCAATTCACTGAGATGCCTGGATTATTTGTGAAGATTCATTTCAGACCAAGCCAGAACTCTAAAAGCCTTTTCACTTTCTTTTATTAGTCAGCTATTAATGCTATTCATTATGTAAAGTATTGCAATAAGGGCAAAAAAAGAAACTTATGGAAATGTGCCATGAGTAATATAAGCTCGCTTTTCTTTCAGACCTTAAAAAGGCAAACAATAAGCATAGTTTTTCATGGTTTTTAGTTTAAAATAATATTTTGCAATGCAGTTTAACTTATCTTTTCAAGAAACATTTAAGGTGCTTTTTTTTTTCTTTCTATTCTAGAATGAAGCCATCAAGGTAGAAATTTCAGGTCTTTTTGAGGGAGAAACTTTGTGCGCATTTCTCTCTCTTCGTCTTTCCCTTTATCTGTGAACTTGTTTTCCAATTCTTGTGTGTTTCCAGGTGGGGATATTTAACAGGAAAGGAAAGTAACTAAAATTACTGTAAAAGCATTTTCCTGTTAGTTAGTGAGGTTTGTGTTCAACCCTAACTAACCCACAGAATTGCGTGGGGCTTTTTCTTTGCTTGTTTTGTTGAAGCTCCTGCTAACTTTGGCACGTGCAGTAACTTTACTTCACTTTGCCACCTACCTACCTTATTAACATTTGCTTTTACCTAGATTGTCAACTGTACTTTTGAGCTTCAAAACTTCCATCTCTGTTTTGTAATGAGACTAAATTCAGTGCTTTTAGTGTGGCTAACCCAGATCAAGGAGGCTTAATCTTTGAATGGACTATAAACATGGAATCCAGTGTTTAGGATGTCAGACTGTTGGAATCGAATCATATTATTGGAGCATTTGGCAAGTTGAATTAATTAAAAAATGGATTCAATCTGTTCACCATATCTGATATATGAAAAAAACACAAGTTCTAAGTTAATTAAAAAAAATAGGACTGCTCCATATCCTGTTAATCTCTAGTCTGTTGCTGGATGCGAGTTCGTTAGCTGATGAACTTTCTGTTCCGCTGTACCTACATAGCTTGGATGTGGGGCTTGGGATGGGGATGTTTATATTTAGATTAAACTCTGTGCTAGTGGTAGTATTTTAAAGAGGAGTGAGAAAGGCAAAATGTATAACTTGGATTCTTTCATCTTGTAGTGTTTTTGCAGATGGAGTATGTCTTAAAGCCAAAAGATTTATTTTACATATATATTATTTTCTATAAAAGTAAACCTTACGAGATAGATATTGTTTACTATTTGTATTGTATTATATACAGCGGAGCTGGAGAATGTGAGTAGGTGCCAAGCTCTCCATGGGTGTTGGTAGCGGGAAATGCTTTAAGTGTCTTTCTCTGTAAACTGATCTAAATATTGATCATCAGTCCTGAAGAAATACCATTTTATAGATATCAGATAGTATTTAATACTTCAGGGACAAGAAAAGTGTTCTTCTCTGATTTTTTTTTTCTTTACCTACCACAGTAATTGTTCTTTGAACTCCTTGTTGCTAAAGTATTGTAAATAACTCCTAATTCAGTGTGTGATTCTCTCATCTCATGCTATAGCCCTGCCTGCAGTACATAAGCAAAGCATTTGGGTTTGTGAGGTGTTCTTCTTGCCTCCCAAAGCTCCTACCTTCAGTGAGTTCAAGTGTCTGCTATGTTTAGAGAAGGCTTATGTCTGCAGCAATGTCTCTAGAAAGAAGTATGCAATATTCCTTCCAAAATGCAAATTATGAAGGAATATGAGTCAGGGGAGCCTTAGGTAAATGCCTCTCATTAAGACCTTACTCTTTTTTTTTTTTCCTGAGCAGATCCCTGAGCAGCTCTTTTGCTCTTCTGGAACATTAACTTCAGTGGGTTCTGAAGCAGGGAAGGTGTGAAGTGCTCTGCTCTTCTTCGAGGGCTGTTCAGTGTATTTGCCTCTCACACAGAGGTTTTAGGAAACACAATTTATCTGTGGTCCTGCAGTTAAGCATGCCAACCCCTTAAAGAGTTCTGAAGATAAAATATAGAACTAGATTAAATGTTCTAGTTAAGCCTTTCCTGATGAAGGATGGACCCCAGAATTAATGAAAGTTATCTGAATTGATATTTACTATTTACTTGAAACTTATGGTGTAATATGTTTGTTTTATTTACAGGCTCATGAGCGATTGGAAGATTCTAAACTTGAGGCTGTCAGTGATAATAACTTGGAGCTGGTGAATGAAATTCTTGAAGACATCAGTCCCTTAGTAAATAAAGATGAAAATATTGCAGAGTTAGTTGGAATACTGAAGGAACCTCATTTTCAGGTACCAGTTGTTCCTGTATATTGCCCATTTATTAGATTAGTGTAGACACACAAATCTAGGTGTGATAATAATGCCAAAACAGCTGCAGCCTAACAAGCAAAAATAGTTGCAACATATTCTTACCTGGAATTTTACTCGTACTGAAAGATAATGTAGTGTCTGCATGCTCGCTGAGGACTTCTTAAGATGCTATTAAAAATCCACTGGAGGCCCCATCTCTTTAAGCATTTCCAAGTGGTCTCGGTTCCTGATTTTGGCTGTTCTTCACTTCTCTGAAGCTATTTACATTCTTACTTGTATGCAAGACATAGAATTGGATTCAGTCACCCTGTGAACTGTGTTATGACAAGAGGTCAGCACTGCAGCTTAAGTTGTAAGTTGTGTACCCCTCTTTCTGCTGCTCTACTTTGTGCAAATGAAATGTTGACATACAGCTGTCAAAAGCAAACGTTTTTCCAGAACTCACATACAGTTACCAGCTTCCATACTGGCCCTTGATGCTTAGGGGTAATAAGCTCTCTAAATTCTTGTGTATTCTGCACTTTATTGCCACACTTCACCTGAGTTTAGTACTCAGCTTGCAGGTGTCTTGTAGAAGAACTTTAGGATCCTTTTTTTCCCACTGATGAATGTGCCTCTTTCAGCAGATGGGCATAGAAAAACTGTGACGTCTTTAGGTATGTGAGTTTAAACGTATGCTTTTCTGGATTTCAGTTCTACATTATACACCCACAGCAGAGAGTTGCGTTGCAGTTGAAAGTCTGTAAAAGGCAGTAGTGCTGTGAAGCCACGTTATGGCCCACTGGGAGTAGGGAATGCTTCAGCAGCTCGCTGGGCTCTGGCCCTTCCTTGGCCTGTTCTGAGGAGCCAGGTGTGGAGCTCTCCAGGGCTCTGCCTTGCTCGTCTAGAAGGGCAGCCTATGGAAGGGGTCAGAGACTGAGTCAGAAACTCACTGGTCAATCAACCTTTCGGGCTTTGATCAACTTTAGCAGAAACTGGGACTGAAAATGGAAAGGATAAATTTGGAGGAATTGGCAGCTGAAATACAAAAAGATGAGAACTATGGGACAGCTGATTTGGTGATAGATCTGGCAAAGATACTTCGTGTGAGGTAGAGAAGCTAAATCTGACAAGTGGC
The DNA here is from genome assembly GCF_000705375.1 of Tinamus guttatus. The sequence goes on from NW_010586755.1 coordinate 381,957, forward strand.
AGAGGCAGAACCAGAAGAGGAGAAAGACTTGGTAAGTGAAGAACTTGCTGCGCTAGCCTGATGCTGACAGGCCCTGCAGTGGTCTCTAGAGAGGTGGGAAAGACCAGAGGCCAGCTGGACAAGTAGCCTAAGTGGGAGAGACTGGAAGTGACTAGGAAAGACAGAGACCAAATGAGAACTTTCTCTGGCATGAACAGCAAATACTAAGGCAAACCCAGCATGGGTTCTTGTTCAGTGTTCCTGGAGGCTGAACATAGAGGCTATTTATTTTTCAGGACTGTTGCACCCCTGAGATAATATTAACCAACAGACTCAGGAATCTTAAATTAGGTTTGTGTTTCTCTGTGCAATCTCCGGGGAATTGTGTTTGCTTTTTTTTCCCTCTGTTGCTCAAGAAATCTTCCTGCAGGCTTGGTCAGCTCTTGTGCTCCCTGAGGAGCTTAGCGGCATCAACAAATGCTCTCACTTCAGACCTGTTTTCCGCATGACTTTTGTGACCTGCCAGGACATTGCCAGGTGTAGAAGCGAGCCTGGATGCCTGTGGGAATCCACAGGTGTCACTAATCCTGTATTCCTGACCTCCTTTTTTTTTTTTTTTTAACCAATATTTTCATCTACTTGAGAGCTCACCTTCATATCATATAGCAGCTTGGTAGGGAGGCTGTCCCATGCCATTTTGAAGCATACTGTCAATTTGAAGCGAACTCTCAACTGTGTCCATCTCTATGCCGTGTTGGGTGGCTCTTCCATGGAAGTCTGTTACCAGGTGACTTAGTTTTCGTAAATATTCTTCAGGACTGTGTCCCATGTCCTGGCTGGATTGGAAATAACCTGCTAAAACTGATGTAGATCCTTGAGTCTCAGAAGAGAGAGTCAGTTTGGAAAGATAGTAAGTGGACAGTGGTTAGTTTTGAAGAAACTGAGACTTCTTTTCTCAAAGAAACCATTTTATATTTGTGGGCAGCAGTTTGCTGTCCGCGACGGTCCTTCTGTGAGTCAGCCGTCGTGTAAATAGCATGAGAAAGATTTTGTGATTGGGAGATACCTAATGAGCTGAGGAGTTCAGAGATTTCCTGCTTATCCATGAAACAGAGCAAAGGGCAGAATCCCGTGAGATGTGTCTCTTTGGAAAGGACAGCACAGGAGTTCAGAGTCATTTGTGGCAGTGGATCAGCTCACATTCCCTAAAGCACCCTGCCCTTAGGGGAGGGAGGGGGATGCAGAAGCCCGGTTATGTGTGAGGCTGCGTGAGAAAATGCGGAATGGTTTATGGCAAAAACGCCTGGGACCAACTTGTTCTGTATGTGACCAGAAAGAAAACGGTCAATATCTCATTGCTGCATCGGCCTGGCACTGTCTGTGCTAAGGTGTCAAAATGTGTGGTAGGTGCCAGCTGATTTCATTTTGAAAATGTAGAAAGGTCCAAAATGTTGCTTGCAAACATTGGCAAGCCAGAGATCTGTTATCCCGTTTTCTGGATTGGATGCATCTTGGATAATAAAGAGCTAGAAATTGCTACCATCTGACAGCTGCTTGATTTAAATAAATGATTGCTTTTCCTGTTCATTTGACTTGGTTTGTGTCCCTAGTATCTGAGCAGGCACAATACAGCTTTAATGGAAAGGGCAGAGTCAGTGAGTCAGGAACTCCTCTGATTTCAGATTGGGGTGTCAGCTGGGTCACTGTGTGGCTTCGTTTAGAGGGAGAGCGGGAAGTACCGGTGGGGTTTGCGCTGCCTGGCCAGGCCGGTGCCCTGGGCTTGTGCCCTGAGCTTGTCACTGAGCCAGCGCGGAGCGGAGCCGCCAGGAGGGCGGCCGGCCGGCTGGCAGAGGGGCTGAGCTGCCCCGGGCAGGCCTGGTGAGCGCCCCGCTGGGCCTGCTTGCTCCGCGTCGCGTCGCTACCACCGCCGCTTCCTGCGGTGCCCCCTCTCTGCTGCTCTCCCTAGCTGCCTGTTTGAAGCCAGTCAATGATCTAGTAAACCTGCCTGTATTATCTTAGATTTTTTTTTCTTTAATCTTAAACTTAGGTATGTGAACTAGAGAAAACATGGTTAGCTATAATGTCTGAGGCCTTCCAAAAAGGGAAGTGTGTCAGCTTGGATTCATTATAGCTTATCTGGGGCTAGAGTTGTGCCTTGGTTTTACACGAGATGAAAGTACTTGTTCTGCAGATTGCCAAAAACCTTTGCAAACCTAGAATTAGATTTAATTTACAGTTACTCCAAAGGAAATTTTATTACATTAAACATGAGTATCTAATGATGAGTTATCCTCATCAGCTCATGATGAGGTTGGGGTTTGGGATAGAGTTGGTTTTGGAGCTTTTTTGGGGTTTTTCTGTGTGTGTATTTTGTGGGTTTTTTGGTTATATTGTTTGTTTTTGTTTTCTGTTTTTTGAAAGTTGTTTTACTCTGCTGCTCCCTTTGCTTGGATACGGTCTCGCCAGGTGAAGGACCGTCCTAGGGCACCTTCTCCATCCTCTGCTTGTGCCTGTGAAGGGATGTTTGCCAAGACGCTAGTGTGATCAGGCCACCTCAGTGCTTACATTTCATGTGAACATGAAAGTTAATTTTGCTGTGTTCCATGCGAAGTAAGAGTTGTAAGCCCTAGAGAGGCAGTTTCAGCAGTTACTAAGCACTAAATCATTTTGGTTATTTCGTAATATAAAAAAGGCTTTTTCTGTTCCCTTCCAGTCACTCTTGGAAGCGCACGATATTGTGGCTTCAAAATGTTATGATTCCCCCCCTTCTAGTCCGGAAATCAATAATTCTTCGGTGAACAACCAGATCGTTCCAGTAGATGCTATTCGTATCCTTGGTATTCACAAAAGAGCGGGAGAGCCACTGGTAAGTAATTGCACACGTGTGGCTTTAAATTAAGAGTGTAATGGAAAGTATTTGTATCTGCTTAGTGCATTACAGTAAGTTTTTGATTCTTTCTTACATCATGTTGTGTAATTTAAGGGATGAGAGGTTGAAATAGGAAGATATCAATTTGTCCTCTATGCAGTTCCTTTTAGGAATTTACCATAACGAGTAGACTCTCACTAGGCAGTACAATTTGTTAGCCTAACTAACATTTCAGTTCATTCATAATACAAAAGGACAGTTTTGCAACCAAGAGCAGTCCAGTTGTGGTTCAGTCATACAAAAACCTTGTGTGAAAGCACTTTTGTGTCGCTTGACACTTGCCTGTATGTAAGGAACTCTTACAGTGTAATAACTGTTTTTAGCAGTGTTTTCTTGCAGGGCGAGTACTTATACTCCCGTAGCAATGTATTTTTGCTTGAGGTAAAGGTGAAATGCAAGCGGAATTCCAGCAGTGGTGTAAAGCAGGCGTGCTGTGCTTCTTGCAGGGTGTTACATTTCGAGTTGAGAACAACGATTTGGTAATAGCGCGAATCCTGCACGGCGGCATGATAGATCGGCAAGGCCTCCTGCACGTAGGTGACATCATTAAGGAGGTGAATGGCCACGAGGTCGGAAACAACCCCAAAGAGCTGCAGGAACTGCTGAAAAACATCAGTGGGAGCGTCACGCTGAAAATCCTCCCCAGCTACAGAGACACTGTTATTCCTCAGCAGGTTAGTAGGGTGCTCCTAACCATTCTGTCAAAGCAGCTTCCGTTTGGTTCTTCATTGCATGAAATTACTGTGAGAGCTTTGGATTAGCTGCGATTTGGTGTTGTACAAATAACATTAGCAGGAAGGCTAAATGCAGGCATCTCTATTCCCCTTAAGTACATGTTGGAAACTGAATTGTTTGGTAATTCAGGTCACACCTAATAGAAGTTGGTAGAAGTTGTTGGGGTTTTTTATTGGTTTTAAATCATATTAGAATCCAAGACCAATAAGCATTTGCATAATTTCAAGCCTCTTTCTTTGGTACCTAGTGACCTCTCGTGGCCTAGCCATACTGCTCTGAAATAAACCCCATGCATTTAACATGATCGAGCATCCAAGTAATCCATCTCATGGACTCCAGAAACACAGCTGAGTGGCTTGGTGTATGAATCGCTGACTGTAGGTAGGGAGTTGGTGGCTATTCCTTATCCTTTTATTGTTGCTGAATTCTGCTGCTTTCTCCTTGGCAGAAATAGTGGACTTTCTTTTTTCTGCCAGCTTGGATAACAAAGCTGTCTCTGGCCTCCTGAAACAATTCACTGCTTCTGCCCCTGCATCAAATTTGAGGCTTAAAGCAAATGAGATGTGATCGCTTAAACCTTGTGGTCATGGCACAATTAATACTTAAGACTCCACAAACCTTGAAGGGAAATCTCACATTCTGAGGAATATAGAAGTTTTGAGTAACTTAATGTCAGAATACTAATTGAGATGCATTGTGTATTGAAATGCAAAAACAAATGTTGTGTAATACAGTGTCCAAACCGAACAGTTGGCTTTTTATTTTTGTCATAAAGTTCCTTCAGCCAAGGCTTGCACTGCAGATTAATTTCACTCTCTCAGCTGGTATGCTATTTGTGAATTTTTCCTCCCATAAATTGTATTTTACGTGCCAAATGCAAATTTCATCATGTCAAACTTTTTAGGCTCTAAGGCGTTTCTTCAGCTTGACAGATAAAACTTTGTGATTTTTTTACACATTTCAGGTTTTTGTGAAGTGTCATTTTGATTATAATCCATATAATGACAATCTCATCCCGTGCAAAGAAGCTGGTTTGAAGTTTTCTAAAGGAGAAATTCTTCAGATTGTAAACCGGGAAGATCCAAATTGGTGGCAGGTTGGTAAAACAATAAAAACTTTTTTTTCTGTAGGTAGTAAAAAAGCGTGAGAGCTTCACTGGTTGCAATTAATAAGGAACTTTGCAGTAATGAACTAGTTTAAAATAGTATGGATATGTGATAAGAATACTTGGATTGTAATGCATTTTCAGTCTAGTAAGATGTCAAAATTTAAATATAATTTATACTAGTAAATTATCAGCAGTCTGTGTAGCACTGGCCTTTTGCTATTGCTGCTGTTTGTCTTTACTCTGTATCATAAACCTAGACCTTCCAAAATCGGTTTTAAATGGACAATTTCTAGCCAAAATCCTTAGGATGCCTCTAATAATGGCAGTGACCCTTCCCTGACAGTGACTGTGGGAGAGGTGGATCCTTTCCTGAGTGCTCAGAGTGGAGGAGGAGGAGCGGGAAATCAGCGCTGTGGATTTGGAGAGGGGTGGGAACGCTTCTTTTGGAGAAGATCCGTCTTTTGTTTCCAGAGCGGTGGCCAGTGGCTGTGAGCTGTAACATAATCAAAGTGTTTGGCACTTGAAAATAGTAACAGTTCATCCTGCTTAAAGATTGTATTTCTGCATTCGGTCCTTCAGTAGAAATGTAATCCAATGCTATATACTATATATATATGTATATATACATATTTTTTCAAAAAACACAAGGTGCACGGTTAGAGATCATCAGTGGGTTTGAATACAGATGGGTGGACTTTCAGAGCACTTTTCCCAACTGAGATGCTCAACATTGGGAGCGGCAGTGGCAGTCCAAGCTAGGAATTCAGCATTATTAATTTCCCTTTGCATCCCTAAATTGCTAGCCCCATGCTGGGTAACAAGGAGTAATGGGCCAAACATTATTTAATTGTATATATTGCTTTGAAGATCAACAAACATATTTGAAAACACTTCAGCGCTGTTGAATTGTTACTTATAAGTGACTAAGCAAAAAAGAATAAAGGCGGGTGGGGAAAGATGCAGGAAATTTGTTACTGCTAAGTTAGTTTTAGGAGCTGGGTGCTGTGAAACTCCCGAGTAGTCTGAAGGAGCTTGTGTGCCCTCTTCTGTGTTATTTTTCCAATTTGTCCAGCTTTTAACTTGATCGAACCCAGGCAAGGTAAATCAAAGGATCTCTTAAAGAGCATCTGTGATTGGTGGAAAAATGAATTGGATTAAGGCAGTACAGTGTATTGCCAGTAATTCTATGCAGATTATACCCAGGGAAAAAGCTAGTGGAAAGTCAAGAAATACTGGACTGTTGCTGAGAATTTTCTGACTATAAAATTCAGGTAGTCATTAATAGATAAAAGAATCCAAAGTTCCTGTTAGCAGGAGACATGGTCTGCCCATCACAGAGAAGAAAAAAATACAGCATTTCATAACTGTGTGTTTGCGTGCGTTAAGCTTGTCAAGCCTAGTCCTGCCATGGACTATTATGTTTATAAATGATGTTGATGGAGAATGTTAGCCCAACTGTGATTACAGGAGTACTTCATTACTAAGATAGAAAACTGTAGCTGTGCAGTGCAGAAGCTGGAGGGGATGATTAGATGGGTTCATGGAATTCCATGTTTGTAAAATGACAGTTAAAAAGCTGCACTGGAACCTGTTTGCAGCAGCACAAGAATACAAAATAAGCTTGTGAACTAAACATCCCTGATTTCAGAGGGTTCAACATTTGGTGCTAGGGAAGTCCATGTAGGTTACTCACTGAATAGGAATCAGGAGTGAACTTGTGTCTGTTTTTTCCAACCTCTTTTGAATTTTAATAACTCCATGGCAAACTATTGCTACGGTAAGGCAAAATTTTAAAATTCACAGCTGAATCTGAATTTAAGTCTTGATAATAAAAGTATCAGCAGTCGCCATTAGAAAACTGGCACAGTACTGGCACCATCCTGGCAGTATGAAAGTCAGTCATCGAAATGTTGATTAAAAAAAGGTGTTTCTCACAGTTATCTACATTTTTATTTATTTTTTTATAGGCTAGTCATGTCAAAGAAGGAGGAAGTGCAGGACTTATTCCTAGCCAGTTCCTGGAAGAGAAAAGAAAGGCATTTGTTAGGAGGGACTGGGACAACTCAGGTGAGATTTAATGAATTTTAGCACCGTATTTTGCCCTGGCTTATATATTTTTTTCCCTCTTCCTGACATTGTAGATACTGGAATTTGCTATATGAGAATATTCAATATTGGTAAATGTTAATTATCATATTTGAATGACTTTGGCTTTTGCTTAAGGACAAAAGTAAAACTATACACTTGGTTATCATATATCTATGAATGAATCACTTTTGCCATCTGCTGATGAAAAACTGAATGAGATGGGAAAGCCATAGAGTTAGATTTCTTCTATTTTTTAATATGGACTGAAAGTTAATATAGTAAACATACATTTCAAGGTTTTTTCTGGATTTTTTTAGAAAGCTCTCTTTGTAAACTAAATTTATTCTCTGTATTTTGTCCTTACTATACCATTTAATGTGTGAAGATAGACATACTTATCCCTAGGGTATATTAAATTTTAGAAAGGAAAATAATCATTTCTTCAAAACAGTCCCTGTAATTTTAATGTGTTTAAGAAAACACATTTAAGAAAAATGATGAACTTCTTTCAATTTTCTTTTTCCAGGGCCTTTCTGCGGAACAATAAGCAGTAAAAAAAAGAAAAAGATGATGTATCTCACCACCAGAAATGCAGGTATTAATAATATTTAAGAACAGAAGTTCTGTAGGCTTCTAAGTTTGCAGATAATCTAATGTATCTGAAGCGGAATGTGTATCCAAAGTCAAATATCTGATTATAAATTCAATAGTTAGGTAGTTTTTGAGGTTTTTTAAAGAAATAGTGACCAATGGAGATAGGGTGCTGAGGCAGAGTGGTGTGGAGGGTGTTTTTGTTTTTTATTTTATCTTTTTAAGGAAAGAGGAAGAAAATAAACATAAATGGGTAATCACTATTTTCCAGTTCTGATCACCCTGCAGAGTTGTCCTTGGAAGTAAAGGTAATAATCTCACTTTATGCTGTCCCCAAAGGGATAGCTAATGTGTTCAAATTAACCAGCAAGCTTATATCAGACTTAAAGCCTTTGGAGTATTACTTCACACATGTTCTATTAATATGTTAAATGAAACTGCTTAATTATTCTTCCAGTGATGACTGAACATTAACTATTTTTTCGTACACTTTTCAATGTAGAATTTGATCGTCATGAAATCCAGATATATGAGGAAGTAGCCAAAATGCCTCCTTTTCAGAGGAAAACGCTGGTCCTGATTGGGGCGCAAGGAGTGGGGCGAAGAAGCTTGAAGAACAGGTTTATTGTACTGAATCCCACTAGGTTTGGAACTACAGTGCCATGTAAGTTCTCAGGACTCCTGAAACATCCTGCTTGGAGTCTCTGGTTAGCTAGGAAACAACCTGAAGTGAATTCCAGTGAGTCAGTGTATCAGTAATTTTGGCAGAGTACAAAAATTGTTGGGTGGGGGGAATTTTTCCTCTTCCCGGATAACTGGGCTAACATATGAATGCAGCTAGAAATACTGAGAAATTTACTGATCTATTTCCATTTTTAAATAAAACTCTCACAAGTGCAATTTTCTCTAAATGCTGTATCTCCGAATAAGCATTGTATATGTTTTTTCAGTATTGCTGTGAGGAAAAACATATCCATGGTGCTGAGTTCAAATCCCACAGCAAATGGTGCTCCGTTTTGCCTTCAGTGTGCATACCTGAATTGTTAAGTCATCTTCTGGCTGTGAACTGTCATAGCTCATTTCCCAAAGTTTATTTCAAGATGATCTGAGTTGTTTTGATACTGTATTAATCATTGGAGCTTTAACCCTTCTGTACACTGTTGTCTATGACCAGATGTTCCAGGAATACTGATATTACTAACAGCTTCAGAAGATTGTTTATCCTGGTCGGGAGTTTTCTGTAATCATGAGGTTAATGGGAATTATTGGTTGAAGGAAGTGTTTTCCACTTGCATCAGAGTGTTAGCAAAGGGATTCGTTTGCTCTTAAGTCTACTGTATTTTGGAACTCAAGCAGTGGGCAAGTAAAATGATGGCAACACAGCAAAGTAGATAATAATTACATATTTTCACTTTCTTGCTTACGTTAACAGCTGTGCTGCACACTTGAGGCCAACCACTAAGCCAGCTGTTAGTTTGAGTTAACTGTTGTCACTGAACTCTCTCCACTGAATTTATTGTGTTTTATGTAGTGGAGGCCAGATGAATCTGCCTACTAAGCTTCTTGCTGCTGTGGCTGGGCTGATTTTGGTGTTTGAGCAAGCTCACTCTATAGGCAGTTCTGGTATCTCCACCCTAAATATGTGAGTGAATGTGAGGGGCAGGGGGAAGCAGATGAGGAGAGTTTAATTGCATTTTCAGAAGTAAAACTAACATGAGAGTAGAAGTTATATCATTTTCCTTAAACAATAATTTTATTTGGTGAATAATGAGGAAGGACGGTACAAATGAGTGTTGTCTGTGGTATGAAGCCATAGTGCAGAGAACAGTCTCATTCTAGAGATAAAGAGGTAAATTCAATTTATATTTTATGTTTTTTGTTTAGTTACTTCACGAAAGCCAAGAGATGATGAGAAGGATGGGCAGGCATACAGATTTGTGTCACGAGCTGAAATGGAGACAGATATTAAAGCTGGCAGATATTTGGAGCATGGAGAGTATGAAGGAAATCTTTATGGCACCAAAATTGATTCCATCCTTGAGGTTGTTCAGACTGGAAGAACCTGCATTTTGGATGTGAACCCACAGGTGTGTGTTGTATCATGCTATATTGGAAAAGCAGGAACACAGTGTGGAGGAGGTTTCTTAGCTGCCCGTGTGGTGAAGGACTGCAGTGCAGCCTGGATTTCTGTGACTGTGGCACCTTGTTGGAGTGAGTTAGAGCGACTGGAAAAATCCGCTCAGGCTCTGCATGGACGGGGAGCCTTGCCCGACAGTAAGCAATCTGTTTGGCCAAGAACAATGCTGAGCGTTTTGAAAAGAAACCTTGTAATTTCAGGCAGCCTAGGAGGTCCTGAAATAAAAATACTAGCCTAGCATGCAGTGTTGCTAATTGTAACAGAGTAGTTCTGCAGTGCTAATTTACCTAGGTAATGAGGACGTGTGATGAATTGTTCTCGTACATAGTTAATTTGGGTGCATTTTCTTCTCTTTGATTCCAGGCCTTGAAAGTGCTGAGGACGTCGGAGTTCATGCCCTACGTCGTGTTCATTGCTGCGCCAGAACTGGAGACGCTGCGGGCTATGCACAAGGCTGTGGTAGATGCTGGAATTACAACCAAACTTCTCACTGTAAGCAGTCTTCCACATTTGGTTTGCCTTGAAGAGGATGTCCTAATTTTTGTTTGTTTGTTTGTTTAACCCTCATTTTATTTTTTTTTCTGAAGTTAAAATCTCTAACTTGTCGTACCAAGTAATCAAAGATCTTGTCTAACCTTTCTTAATCAAATACTATGTATCAGGCAGATTGCTACTTTTTTAAAGATAGAGCTCTTATGGAGAAGTACTGATTACAAGAATTACTTGTATTCTTTGAGAAGTGCCATAGTTGATTATTTGCAAAAAATACAGATGTTTGGTGGGAATTCTTCTGTTGCAGACGTGTCTTTACTTCCCATTCAGCATCTCCGCCCCAGCGCAGCCTTGCGTAGGTCTGGCAGAAGGTGCCGCAGAGGGCAGAGCCCCGGCCTCCTCCAGCCTAGTGAACACAGGCGTTTCTGTGGCAGGGACCTTCTCAGCTGCAGGACTGAAGCCAAATACCAGACTGAGGAGCTAAGGAAGCCCCTGTGTTCCACAGGGCTCTCCCTCCACCTGGGAAAAGCCAGGTCTTCCGGGCTGCTCTTACCTGCTGTGGCTTAGATGGTAGCAATGTCTTGCCTAATGCACGAAGGGCATTCAAGGCATAAAATGAGAGATGGGTTAATTTGCAGTAAATGAATATATATATGTATATATTTTTCTTTTAAACCTGTGAGATTCCATTTTCTTAATCACATGAGCAAATATCCAAACCTGTTTGTAGATTCCAGTTGTCACTGGGTTTAGTATATCTTTGGGTACTTTGCTCTTTCCCCAGCTTTTACAAACATGTAGAAGATAGTGGCAGCTCCTCATGAAGCCTTAAAAATGTAGGCAAGAAATTTATATTCCTATTTGGCTGCTCGTGTCAGAAGTAAGATAAAGCACTGATGCTTTTTGAACAAGAAAATACGTGCAAATGAACAGAAAGGACAGAATGTAACATCTAAAAGAACAGGATATTCTAGAGCTTTCTTCTAGAAACCGTCATTGTCAAACATACCTGCATTCTTGGATTCTTTCATTCTTGGACTTCTGGTGCTTTTTTGTAAATAAATAAGAGGCCATGAGACATTTATGTAACTGAAAGACTCAATTATTCCTAAAGATATTAACTTTTTTTCTGATTGAATGATCAGATGTACATGCAAAATGATTAACTGCCTGTTGTTTAGACAGGCTCCAGTTCAGGTGCTTTTATTTGCTTTATTAAGGCAGCAAAATTTGTAATCACTTGGTTGTGATAGATAGCATTGCTATCACAACATTTTTCAGACCTGTCAAAGTATTTTAACCTAAGTTTCATAAGGAGTTATAATGAAAACATTTCATTGTTGTATTTTAGGTGTATAATCTATGCAGGTGCAAGTAGTCCCTTGCAGTATGTGATGAGCTAATACTTCTTTTGGACTGATACTTGTCTGCTGAGTCTGCTCTGCTTAATTGTTTTTTAAAAAAACCTTCCCAACAGGACACTGACCTGAAAAAGACGGTGGACGAGAGCGCGCGGATCCAGCGCGCCTACAACCACTACTTCGACCTGACCATCACCAACGACAACCTGGACAAGGCCTTCGAGCAGCTGCAGGCGGCCATCGAGCGGCTGCGCCTCGAGCCCCAGTGGGTGCCCATCAGCTGGGTGTACTGAGCACCCACCGTGTATATTCCAAGTACACTATGCTGAACTTTTGTAGAAATGTGGAAGGGAAAGTGTACTTAAATATGTAATTTATTTTAATTTTTCTAACTTTTTACGAATAACCTTTCTATTCATATCACATGAAGGAAATGCGTTTAAGCATTTTTGTATGTTTTGATTTAGTACCTTTGCCTTTTTCATCTAAGAAACTTTCAATCGTTCACTTTAACATTTACATCTTGGTCTTACATTTTCACTGTGATTAACAAAAAAAAAATGATACTTGAAATTTTTTGTAAAATTCTTGTAAATGTCAGTTAAAACTGGTCAAAAGTCTATAGCTCTTACTGGGAGGATACACTAATCTTTTTTTTAATTTCCTTTGAAAGACATAAATTTCATGGGAGCAGACTTTTAAATATCGAAATCGGCAACCACCACCCAGCTCTTGCTCCAGCTTCTTTCTGCTTCACGTTGGTGCATTCTTGACGTTTCACAAGTTCTTGATGCCTCTTGGTTTAGACAGCTGTAGTGTAGGTTCCCTTACTGTCTCTCTCAAAATAATGCTTAGCGGTACCTCGCGAGCTTCTGCGGAGGCTGCTCCTGAGCACTAACCTGCTACCTTGTTCTGGCTGTACTAGTGACGTTAGGAAGCCTGGGTGCAAGGTAGGTCGGTGGTGTTTGAGTCATGGAGAAGTAGCCTGAGAACCGGATAATGTGGAGCCTTGTAGAGGGAATCCGAACGTCTAGGACTATTTATTCACACCTGTAAAAACACACTGCTAAAAGAAAGAAGCATTTTCATTTCTTAACATTGTTCAATATTTGTATATTAATCTGTAACTTAATTTCTTGTGATACTTAGCTGGCTTCTCTATTATGTTTTGGAATACTTGTGAGTGATCAGCTGTTGTGCTTTTCTGGATGTGGCGTAATGGAATTTCTGTGCTCTTTGTTACATTGTGTTTTTAACTGCATTGGGATTTTTTTTTTTGCTGGATGGCTTGTGAATTGGACACTTGTCAACTGCTAATATGCAGTGTTGTTTATACCTTTTTGTGTTGCTTTTCCTTTTATGTTTGGTAGTTCTCTCTTTTTGTAGGCCCACTGATGTAGTTCATGTTATGTCCAAGCTCATCAGTTAATTTGCTAGTTCAAAACTTATGCTAATGTAAATTTCTGCTTAGTAAGAACAAAACGAAAATATAGCTTGTCATGAAGACTAGTTGATTTTATGACCATATTTTATATTCCTGTGCTAGCTGCTGTATATAGTCATGTTTTCCCATCACTTAATCGGGATAGGTGACTAAAGCAGTTGTCTGTTTGCTTAATTTCTTTTCCACCTGGTGGCAGGCCCCCGGCTTCTGACTTCTTTGAAATAAGAACGTGTGACACAAAATGCTATCAAACAGGCAACTTCCTCCGAATTATTTCTGAAAGAGGCTCCTGCAAAGGAGTGGTGTTCCTGGGCCTTGCAAAGGCTTCTGTGTGCACTAAGAAAAGGAACAAGATTGAGATAATAGTATAGGAAAAAAAATAAGTCTCAACACCATCTCCCTTGCCCTGCAAAACTACAGAGGATTTTACAATGTTTGGGAGTTTATGGTGCTGCTTTGTTTGTTGTTGTTGTTGAAAACATTAGTCAAAATTGTACATAGTCTAGGTCATCTTTGTGGATTTTAATACTGAGACTTCAGTCCTTTGCAGGGAATCTGAAATTATTTAAGGAAAATCTGTACTGCTGTTTTTTCAAATTCTTACAGTTTTCCAGACTTTTTTTGTGTTTTTTTTTTTGTTTTTTGTTTTTTGTTTTTTTTTTTGGTTTTTCCTGGGGTTTTTTTTTTTTTTTTTTTTTTTTCAGCGCTTTTAGCCGTGGTGCCAGCGTGGGCCCTGTCTTTGCCTGTCCTGGGGGCCGTGTTCCCGGGCGCTGCTGCCCGGAGGCTGCGGTGAGGGGCGGCTCACACGCTGCACGCAGCTGCAGTGACCCTTCGACCATCGCTTGGTTCATGTTAACGATTTAATTTAATGGCACCGCAGTGCTCAGCGTGACCGAACTGTGCTCGTGCAGGGTGTGCTGCACACGAGGGGTGTCACCGGGGCAGATCGGCTGCCTTTTCTCCAGGAGGTGGCTCATCCTCGTCTACTTGTGATGCCAAAGCGGGCTGAGCTCGCGCTCCTGCCGTGGACGGAGGGACAAGGGTGCTCAGTCTCCACAGCACTGCAAATGCACCAGCTTTCCTTTTTGTTTCTTTTCCATCGTTTCACTTAACCTAACGAAACACATGCAACAGGCACCAAAGTTTAGTGAGGAAACCTTCACTTTTTTTAGAAGCAGATGGCCTGCTTGGATTGCATGCAAGGATCCCATCAAATTATCTGAGTTTTAGCTGGTCCCCATGCAAGTTCTAATAAATAGATACAAGGATTATTTTTTCTTTAAATGTTGCAGATTGCAAGACCAGGTTGACACACGCTTCAGGTTTAAGAAACTTTTTTACTTCAAAAGACAAATCAGGCTTTCAGCCAGCTTAACTGGTAGGATGACTAGAATCTCAAATGACAACTAAACTTTGATTTACTTTAAAAAGCCATTCTCGGAAGGTCTTACACTAAAGATGCCACTTCCATCACATCCATAGTGGTGACAGCCTGTTTTAGGTTGTTAAATCAGAAGTCAGATACCGTGCAATTAGCAGAAAGATGCTACAAGGGGATTGGCTTTGAGCAAGTGACAATATTTCACATAATAGCTATTAAAAGTATTTTTGGAGGGGTTCAAATAACTGAGTTTTCTGTAGCTTGGTCTATACTAAACGTTTATTTTCCAGATACCCCCAGGTAAACTTATGTTGGCTGTTAATAATGACAGCAGGTATGTATGAACAAGGTGAAGATGCTGCTAAGTGTTTAAGAAAGATATGTGGTATGTATCACAAGATAAATAATTACGTAGTTTAGAAAAGTAAATTATCAAATAGTTGTCTGTGTATGTGGATGTATGTGGATGGGTTTTTAAAAAAAAACAAAAACAAAAACCCCTCATGTCTGTAGTCACATTACTAATCTACTGCGACTTGATCCAGAAATGGACTTGCATGTGAGATTTTAGAACTGGTACACTTCTCTACCTGGTTTATTGTGTTTACTAATGCATATTTTTCTAAATATACAAATATTTCAATCTAAAAAAAATATATTTATCTGTAACTTGTTTTAAACAGTGCATGAGGTGCTGTAAAATTCTGTACATATAGAGAGACTTATAGAAGAAACTGTAGTTTCCCTGTGAATGAAAATTTATACATAAAAGTACAGTCAGTATGCCAATACCTGTAAGTTATTCCCTTAAATGCACCCCCAACGCTCCCAAGCCTGCATCAAACTCAGCTTCTTTAATATAAGCACTTTGGTGCAGGTAGACCCAAGTGTTCTTGCTGTTCTCTAAGTATTAGAATAGCAGGTCGTCTACTTTAGTTTGTAAATAGTGCGACAAAATGCAGTTAATTAAAGTTTAGTATGATGAGTATAGGAGGACATGTCATCTTGCATACATTTATAAAGGGCTTTAAAAATGTTCTGCAAATATAAAAAGGAAGTAAAATCAGAGGAGAACCGCAGACTGACACAGGCAGCTCGAATTGAGAACGGGGGCAGCATCCTGAAGCTCCGCAGCGCGCTCAGAGCCCTGCAGCTCTGCGGGCTTTGGCCGACAGAAGCTTTAGGCAGCTTTGAACTTGTGCTCATGTAAACTGCCTCTCGAGGACAGGCTCCTGATTCATGAGCTCTTTGTGCAGTTCTAACCCCTTCCATCTTCCAAAATCCCACCCAAGGGATTTGTTGTACAAACTGCCTGCAGCTCAGGGTTCAAGAAGTCCTTATGTTTTTAGAGGTTGGCACAGGTGATAAATAGGAAACCGTGTTTTTTTTAATCTTTAAATACAGAAAATTCCTGGATAGGCAGCATTTCAAAAATAAGTTTGTTTCTTCTATGCTTAAATAAGAACTTGTGGAGAGTGACCAAGTAAATAGAGCCCTGCATTGGAAATCAGGAGACTTTGGTTAGTGTCTCTTTGTACCTGTGACGCAAATCTTATCAAATCCAAACTTCTTTACCTGCTCCTGGGTTCCTCTTCCCGCTCAGGTTGGACTTGGAGGCAGATGCTGTTTCTCAATACATCTCTAGTGCCTACTGCAATAGATCCACCATCACTCTTTGTGCCTCTAGGTACGGTTTTAAGACAAACTACAGATAGGTCTGTTGTATCTATAATGAAAATATAGAGTATATAGAGGTTTTCTTTTTTTTGTTGGTTTTCTTTGTTTTGCTTTTTTTTTTTTTCTTTCTTACAGGATTTTTTGCCTCACCCAAATTCTGAGATTAAAAGTAAATGGTAAAATACTGTTATTGCCAAACATGATGCTACTGCTTTTGCAGAAGTCTTGATAAATCAATTTATCCATGTTTGAGTAGTGGTTAGCAGACACAAACACTTTTTGTCTGCTAGGCCTCTTGCCTTAAATATCCTTCTAGCCCTCCAGTACGTCCAGAAAAACCTCTCCTGGGCCATTAATAGGATTTCTGTGGTTAAAGCTTCTTTAATTTGCTTTCTCTGGTGACAGTCATTACAGAGGGTGATGAAACAGAGTTCCAGCCAAATTCTTCCCCCACTCCCCACTGGCCGCCTTGGTTTTTCATGTATTTTTGTTGAGCTTATTGATGTGATGTGAATTGTTAGTGATGCTCAGTTTGTCTTGTAGATGAAATAGTGATGAGTACAAACAAACAAACATCGGTATTTACAAGTGATGTAACTTACTGTTTGTGGTACCAAGGTAGATACTATAAAAAGTACAGTGGAAACGCTTGTGAAATAAAAGGTTTTCAGAGACAGTTTTAGCTTCCAAAAACATTGTGTCCACCCCCCATACATGCAAGCATATTCATCGATAAATGGGTGTGTATTTATTTAGATAAATTCAGGGGTAATGTTGCAAATAATTCAGACAGTATCTGCTAACTTCCTTGAACTTTGTTCTCACTGTTTTTAACTCTTTGTCGCACTAGCTGAGTATGGAGTTCTTTTTGCTGTTAATATAATGGTTGGATGTGGAACACTGCCCAACCTGCAAGGCTTTACAGTAGCTGCTGTCCTAGAAATGCTTTCTCCCATTTTTGTTTTAGAGTCATTAACTCTGTGCTAATGCTTGCCTGTGGTCAAGGGTGTAAAATTCATCTGTCTTCAAGACTCATCCAAGAATTTATTGCATAGGTAGCCAAGGCTTAGGCAAAACATGGTAAAACCTTCCCCAAACCCAAGCAACTTGTCTGTTACGTAACCTCTTAGATGAACCATAGCATCAAGCAAAAGCAACGCGACTGCTTTGAACAGTTCGGGGAGTGGCAGCACGTTGGCTGCAACAAGAGTTTTTCTTTAACTAATTTTTGTGGATTCACATCTTGTACACACTTGTATATGCAGATACCTGTTCCAATCTATTTTTCCCCCTTAAAAATGTATGTTGAGAGTTCCTTCCCTCCCCCTGCCCATATATTGCCTGTATGTAACACTTGTGTACCCTGGTATAATAGGGGGACAACTTTCGTAGGTTTTAAAATACAGGGAAGTTGTTTGTCATCCTCCCATCCCTATTCTGGCCTAAGAATTGTAAAAGTCCTGGGAAGTGTTTTGATTTAAATGTGTACTAAAAGTCTGTCATGGTGCATTTAAGATTTTACTTACCTTGCCTGTTCTCAGAAATGTTTTTCCCCTGTGGCAAGCTCTGCATGTTTGGGTTTTTTCCTATAACATATTAAACTGGACTTGACACCTATAAGACTTTAAAAACAAACAAACAAACAAACAAACAAAAAAAACCCTGCTCTCCTGTTTTTTTTAAAAAAAAGAACAAAACAAGCAAAAATCCCTTTTCTTTAGCTCAAACTTTGTTCAAGAGATCTTGACTATTACCTAAAATTTCTAATGCAAAACAGAAAATAATTAGTGTTAAGTAGGATAGTGTAGAGCAAACCTAGGAGATGGGGCTTGTTAGCCTTGTGACTTTATATTGGTAAAGTCAGCTAGTGCTAGGACATCTTTAAATCATAACTTGTTTTCCAAGCTCCCCATCGTCTTTTTCACAACTAATATTTCCATGCTAAACACAGCCAAGCATAGAAGTGTTAATGTACAAATTGTGAAATTCTGTTAATTCCCAACAAAATATTTTTGTATATAATAAAGATTTAATATTTAAAAAAAGTAGTTGGCTTTTTTTCCCCGATTTTTGGTCATACTGTGTATTTTAGCCAAATAAGGAAGCTATCAAAAAACAATCTGAGCAGATCTGCCTTTTATCTTAACGTATTTGTCTACTGTTGAAAATGGGCTCCACATCAAACAGCACACTAAATATTTCCAGATGTGCTATTACAAAACACCAGAGAAACGAAGCTTCAGGGCTGGTGTGTGTGACCACCAAGGGATCTGCACAGATTGCTCTTTGCAGAGATGGGTCTTTTGGGGGACTTGGGTCTGTTTGAAGTTTAACAGGCTTCCCAGGTAGGTGTGTTGCTTACATAACATGTATGGGGGGAATAAATTCAGGACAGCTGTGTGCTTTTCAAGGAAAAAGCTTGAGATGATCCCGATCACAAGCAGTGAACATTCTTGATGGCAGGCAGGCTTTTTTTCCTTCCCCTTTTCCCTGTTGTAGCCTCTTCTCTGATGAAACCATAAAGCCTCCTGCTAGGAAAAGTATATTTAAAAACAGGCTCCATAATTCACCGCCTCCAGGGAGGGTTGGGAACCCTTCAGGTACAAGTGCAGCTAGGAGTCAAGGTTCAAGCTTGGTTTCTGCTTTATTCCTACAGGAAAGGTGAAAGCACAGAACTACATCGTCAAACACTCCTTTTCTGCTCTTCCCCTGCTGTGGATTGTGTTCCTGGCTGCACACTCCTCATTTCAGACACAGCAATCAAGTTTCACTCCAAATTCCTCAGCTTACCAATGAGGCTGTTTTTTCTGGCCCATGGAAGTTGGAGACCTCTCTTCCTTTCCCAGCTGTTCAGCTCCTGCTGCTGTGCATGGGAAATGGAGCTCAAAAACTGAAACTAGAATGCTTAGGGTTGGAAGGGACCTCTAGAGATCATCTAGTCCAACCCCCCTGCACACGCAGGGTCACCTAGAGCACGTGGCACAGGACTGCGTCCAAGCGGGTTTTGAAGATCTCCAGAGAAGGAGACTCCACAACCTCTCTGGGCAGCCTGTTCCAGCACTCTGTCATCCAACTAATGTCAAGCAGGTGAAAGTTTTGCTCACCTTGTTGACCTCAATGCTCTTGAATGCACTGTATTCAAGGTAAGGAATCGCTGGGGCTCTCTGCAGCCATCCTGTGAATGTCAGTGCTGAGCTGCTCTCCCTGCTCCAGGCGGCCGCTATTGCAGCCTGCAGCAGCCCAGGGAGGGCAGGTGGAGCTGGCTGCTGGCAGCGCTCCTCTGCAGACACTGCACACAAGAGAGGCCGCTGACCTCATCTTCCCCCGGTCTGGATCTGATTCCAAAGTGCGAGGATGAGGTTCCTCCCCCTTCTTCCAGGGAAGGCAGAAGCCTTACACAGAGAAGCAACATGCGTGCGGTGGGTGTTTGGGAGCAAAACCAACCCTTTGAAGCAAGCAAAAGCTCTGATGGGCTCTAGTGATGGCCTACCCCTTCCTGCCAGGGCAGGGCCTGCCCCACACGAAGAGGCGCTGTGGGCAGGAGCCAGGCCCGGCCAGGCCCTGGCGGCCCCGCGGCGCTGAGGCGGCCCCGCGCCCGGCCCTGTGAGGCGGCTCCCCGAGCTCGGCCTCAGGAAGCGCCTTGGGGACTGGCGCCACAGAAACCCCTCCGCTCTGCTGCTCCCTCAGCCTTCGTTCGCCCACCTCGGAGCCATGTGGAATACTAACTTAGTGGGAATGAAGCTGCTGCTTTCAAAAGTATCGAAGGAGTAACTACAGGGAAACCAGCAACATGAACAGAAACTGCCTGTTTTTCTCGGCTATGCTGCTCGCTCCGTTCTCCTAAAAACACCATCCCAGGCTATCTGTTGGGCTAGAGGGGCCTCTGTGGTGACTGAAGTGCCTGTCAAAAGGAAAAAGGAAGCTCTGCCCCAATGAGGTCATTAAAGTTTAGCACCAAGACCAAAATACAACCCCTGGCTTCCACAAAGCACCAATGGTGGAAGTGGTGCAGGCAGCAGCGGGGAGGCACCAAGACCCCAGCCCTCTTACCGGGACGCAGCCAGAGGCAGCGAGCACCAGCTCCCGGCAGCGCCCTGCTCTCAAGCCCCATGGCTCCCCTTTGCCCTTTCTTCTCTGGACATCTCTGTCCCCTCCTCAGCGCCCACCCCACACTCAGGGCATGTGTGCAGCAAACCCAGCTCAACGCAACACAACATTTCCATGACGTGCCATGTGTGCAGAGTTGAAAACAGCAGGATGCTCACACAGCCCCTCACGCCTTCCTCACCTTCCTTAAGTCGCTGCTAGCAAAGCTGCTGGGCTCCCCGAGTGCTTGGGGCAGCCTCACACCTCTTCAACTTGAACTCACTCCGTGAACGCAGCTGAAGCAAAGGACACCTGCATACAACACAGCCAGGCCAAAAACGGTTTTCTCCAGAAGTTCCTCAAAAACTTCTAGGGTTCTCTTCCTCTTTAAATGGCCCCCAATACATACACAACACAATACAACAATCCTGAAAGTACCGGAGGCTTAGAGCAAAACTCTAAGAAGAAGATTGGAGCGCATGGATAATAGCACTACACCAATGCCTCTCGCTGCCTGTTTGCAATATCTGGCAAGGCCAGAGGAATGACTGGAACCAAAAAAAAACAACATGGAAATCAACACAGAAATAAAAAATGAGGTTACTAGTTATTCTAGTTTTGACATAACATTTAATATAAAAATTTGATAAATTAGTTACAGAGACAATTTATGAGTAGTGGTTAGCAGAGGAAGACTTTTCCATTTACAAACACACATGACTCCTGCTAGTGTTTTATATATATATATACATACACACACACACACATATATACATACACACACAAGGTGAGGTACTGCTGACATCCTCACTTTACACATGAGCCTTGGAAACACCAGCACCCTGATCCACAGCGGTACCTGACTCTCTGAAAGTATGGAAAAAATACCACGTGCTTTTGTTTCCCAAACTGCCCGCCCCTCTCTCAGGGAAAGCCTACCTGACATGAGTTTTTAAGGCTTTTTAAGCAATCTGCTCCAGACCAGGTGCTAAAGGAGAAGAAACCTGAACCCAGGATTCCTGCATCCTACTTACACTGCAGGGCTTCCTGATCCCCTCCCCACAGGGCCTTGCCTGTTGGCCTGCCAGCCACCTCACAGTCTTGCTCGAAAGCTCTGATATTCTACTTACCCAGGACAGCATCTTCCCAAGCTCTTATCTACTGCATTTTCTTCCCATCCGCATGATCACAGAAAATTATGATTAAAAAAGGAAAAAAAAAAAAAAGGCATAGTTTAAAGCACAAAGTGCTTTACTAGCACTTTGCTATTAGTCAATGAGACAAGCAAAACAGCTGCACTGAAAGTGTCACGCAGGTAAAATGATTGCTTTTGTGGAGTGCAACAGGGACATTTCATATGCACACACCAGAAACAATCATCACATCTCAAAGAGGAAGTTCAAAATGCAATTTAAATAGCTGAAACTTGCTGTGCCAAAGTTATTAGAAAATCGAGAAATGCTGTGCAAAGGTATAATCTCTAAGGTAGTTCCAGTTTTTGAAAAAGAACTTAGTATTTTCTGTAGTGCAGAGTTCATATCCATAAACGCAAACTGTACTTCATAGAAGAAAACCTAATCAAGCACCTCTCTGAGCACCCTCCATTCCACTTTCCCCAGAGCAGAGGCATTTTGCACATCTGCTCTTAAATGAGCAGAGCATCGCTGAGCCCTGCCTTTCCACACTTTGCTTGTTTACAGAAAGCAGTTTGTTCCATGCAGTTTTCTCCCATGCACGTTAATGCAAGCAGTCAGGCTTCTGCCTAGCAGCACTTACATTCCCTTTCTGTTCCAGGCTTCTCTTTTCTTCTTCTCTTTTATTCCCTTGTTACTTATTGATGTGTTTTCCACGGCAGTAGCACTGCAGAGCAGCAGGGCAGAGTGCTCACCTGCTCAGGCTCACCTAGTCCATGCCGACCTCCATCCCACCAGGATGCACCACCAAAAGCACTCAGCTGAACGTGTCTAAAGCTAGAGACATGCATCACATACATCACACACATCAATGCTATGCTGCAGAGCTACCAAAGACACAACAGGCTGGCCAATAACTGAGTACTCAGCAAAGCTCCTATACATTCCCACCCAAAGTATCAAATCCATACAAAACGACATAAAGAACAAGGGGGAAGAACCTAGGTTCTTTTGTAGTTACAGCTTTCACAGAAGACTCTGTCATTTCAAGGTTAATGTTTGATGAGGCAAACAGCCTTTGCACAACATCAAATCTTCCTCTGTCAGTGAGGGAAGCCACCACAGGACTGCTCAGGGCCAAGGAGCCATCGGCCGCAGCGATGTTAGGCTGTGTTTATGAGAAAGAGCAAGAGACACAAAGATGTTAAAGAGGTCTTCCAAGCAGTGCTATACCTGGCGTCACAGGCCTCGGTTTCCTCTGGAAAAAACGAGTGCGTACGGGGTGCTGGCGCAGCCTTTCCCCACAGCACCGGAGTGAGGGCATGGGAAGCTCCCAGCGCTGGGAGGCAGCAGCTGGGACACGGCCCCGCGAGCTGCTGTCACGGGGCCGCTGCTCTGCCAGGAGGCAGAGCTGCTTTCCCCCCAACCCTGCCCCTTCTGCCCACCCTTCACATTGCCCCACTGCCCGTTCCAGAGGGGCGGCTCTCCTAATCCTTCCTTTCTAACTCCACTCTAACTCCACTCACTGGAGTTCCAGCATCATTTCAGAGTTTTAGAACTTCAGAACTTGCCAAGCTCCAGGCACTGCTGGCATCCATGTGAAACTTCTGTTTCCCAAGGGTAGGTGATTACTGGTACAGAGGTTTTATAATGGCCTAGTGAGAATTCAAGTAAATTAAAATTCAAGCCTAAGTTACCATTTTCTTTTGCTCACAGCTCGTGGAGTTTTCTAAATGCAAAGATGTTTCAGGAGTCAGGTATCTCTTTGCATTAACTTCACTGTTTGCCACCGCCAGCCTCCCACCCTGCTTAAGCTCTGCCTAGAGCTGCAATGTGCCCTGGGCTCCAACACCTTCATTATTGGCCAAGAAACACAACAAAGCAGAGCAGAGCCCTCAGTGCCGGCGGGCTGCGCGCCTCCCCGCGCGTTTCCGTCACTCACCAAGCCGCGGAGCGCAGGGAGGGCCTGCAGGTCGCAGCAGGCACGCAGCAGGACGCGGCAGCGATCCGGCAGTTCTGCAAGGAGACACCGCGGTGAGGAGGCCGGCTCCTGGGGCACTGCAGCACGCCGGCTGCCGGAACGCAAAGTGGGGCACGGGGCTCTCCTGCTTCCGCAGCAGGAGACGAGGGAAAGGGGAGAGGCTTTTTGGAGGGCCCCCGGGGACAGCAAAGGCTGTTCCGAAGACCAAAGCAATTCAAAGCTCTCCCAGGAGTGCCGGGGAACATTCAGAAGAGGCTGATCCACCCTCTCCTTGTCGAACCCAGTCCATCTTCCAGTTTGTACCACAGAACAGGATGGGAGTGGTACAAAACCCAATGCTGACAATCCCTGCCCTTGAGACAAGCCTTGTTAGGGCTGAACAAGTGATTTGGGCCTTGAGTAAAACAAGATCCTTTGCTCTCAACACCAGCATGAGCTGCTGACTCCAGCAGAAACACAATTTGAGCAGACTCAAACAGCTGACCTCTCCCTGGGGCAAGGACTGAACGATCCCTTTGGAACCCTTCAACTCTGTGACTCAAAGGCTGCAATTCCTAATCGAAGCACCAGGCACAAAGCAGCTTTTGATTCCTCAGTTAGGCCTGCACAGCAGCAACAGGCACCATGCACAAGGCCAGGTGGTAACACAACACGTGCAATGAACTGGGCCCGCTGTTAGCGGCGGGTGGCAAGAGTTACTGCACCACTGGCTCCCTGTTTGCCATTTCTGTTGCCTCTTTACAAATGAGTTCAGCCCTCCTACCTGGGTC
Source organism: Tinamus guttatus (assembly GCF_000705375.1). The sequence continues at coordinate 405,849 of NW_010586755.1, forward strand.
CTGTTGGTATATGCATGCACACTGATATTCTGCTGCACATGCCACATCTAACTAATATCTCACTGGACTTCCTTGGTTGTTTTAATGTCAAGCGAGGAAAGAATATGCCTTGGATTTTGCAGGTGGCTTTTAATTAACATTGTGGCGCCAACTAGATTTTGTGGATGGCATTTGTCTGACATTTACAGTTAATCACCTTTTTCAATAGCAGCTAAACAATCCTCTAACTGCAGTGTCTCTACGCTAAATTCATTTTTGCTAAATATATTTTACATGGCAACAATATGTGCTGCTACACAGAAGACAACACCTAATATGCAATCCTCAGTATTTAGGTGGGAAGAACTCTGGCATGCAGCAAGCACAGAAATTAGCTTGCCAAACTGAAATGCCTACTTTCAGTGGAAACTAGAGTTGAGCAGTCTTGAGGGAATGTGTATTTTACAAGCAAAATCTGTCAGTGATGGAGGACTGAATTTAACTCGCAGCCAGGATGCCAAGCACAGTGAACCACTGCCACAAAAAGGAACAGAACAAAATACACTCACTGAGCTCACCAACTGCTCAAAAAGAGCAGCAACTGTTTTATACAGAGAGAGTTTCTAGAATGAAAAAAAGGCTTTTCTCTTCATTCATGGCATACCAGAGATTGCACTGATGAGGAGGTGAGCAGCTGAGAAGAGTCCCTCATTCTGAAGCTGATATTTCTGCAACAACAGCTCATCCTGCAATCTACACCCTAAGAGCTGCAAGAAGTCATCCAGTTCTTGCTGCTGTGCAGGTTTTAGCTCCTTCAGGTCAGGCCTGTCTCCTGTGCAGATATCATCTAACTGTAAGAAAAGAATAAATAAAAGTAACTTGAAAGAGAAACATTTGTGCAAAAAGAAATGCTAGCTCTATTTTGAAATTGCTTTTAGGAAGCCAGCCAAAGTTCCTTCATCTTACCACATCTTCTAGGGCAGCGACCATTTCCTCACGGAGCAAGAGCTCATACAGGGTTTTATACAAAGCTCTTCGCTTGTCTTCTGGCAGCTTCGCAAGGGGCTGGAACTGAGTATTCAGCCGTGATAGCTCTTTCCCAAGAAAGCAGTAAAAAGTTAAACTAAGTATTGCTGCACAAATGCCAGTAAAAACAGTTAACATTTTTGCTATGAGTTTTAATAGCTAATTTATCACCACATCTTGACATCCTGATTTCCATCTGTGCAAGTCGTAAAGAAATGCTGGAACACATTTCGTTATATTTCCCTAATGAGTTAATGCAGCATCAACAAAACTTCTGACAAAAAATAAATACTGCTACTAGGGATCAACACTGTGTTCGACATTTTAAGGTTATTAAAATTAAATATGAAGTGGTTAATTCAAATATTGCCTCTCACCTGAAAGTTCATCTCCAGAGAAAGTTCATTAAAGCAGAATGAGGAGTTCTACTCATAACCTGACTTCTCCACATGAGTTAATATGAATGACCAAGCCAAAATACTTTACAACAGGCATATTACCAATAAGCTCAAAGAAAATAAGTTTTTGGAGTCAACCATACCAACTGGAAGGCTGGAATGTATTTTTCCACATTCCAAAAATACAGGCATGCAAGCAATCTTAACCTTGTTTAAAAGAAATTAAAGAAGTTTCCCTTCATGTCACTCTGGACAAGAAATGTGCTCTCTTTAAGGATGCCTTTTATATCTAAAAATTCCTCTGCTGAGGAAAAAAAAAAAAAAAAAGAAAAGCCCCAGCCACAGGCAGATTTTTTCTATCTAATGCAATCATATGACTGCCCAGCCAAATAAAAGAGCAAAAATCAGAGCAGAAAACCCTCTTTAAGTTACTTTAGTAGAAACACTTTTTTTTTTTCCAGTCCTTTTAAGAGTTGGTTTCTGTTAAATAAATAAAGGAAACCTGCAAGTCCTGCAAGCAAAAAATGCACAAAGGTATGCAAGCTAACTCACAAGCCAAAGCAGTGGCACAGTGTTCTTTCATTCAAAAGTATTTTCTTTATCCACAGAGATGCACTTATTCCTTTCAAATAACTCTACATTAAATTCTACGTTAAGGGCACAACTTACTTCAGCACAACAAATAACTATTTTGGTCATAATTAATCTGCTGACGAAGCCACAAACAAATGGTTAAATACAGCGATCACAAATGCAATGCTCATCATTAGAAATAGATGTAGGAATTGTAATGAGAACTGTTGAAAAGCAAAAGGGTGCTGAGGCCTTGATTCACTTTTTCCTTTTTTTCATTCCTCCAGACTAATGGCTTTGCTTGGGACAATCCTGACTCTTCTGCACAGTTTCCAAATTACGAACCAGTGCTTCAATGACTCTTTTTGAGTTAAAACATAAAGCATTACTAATCTTACAGAGTTTGGCTGGAATATAACAGAACTGACATAAAAACCAAACTTTGGAAGATCATATTTATGACAAACGGATTCAGCATGTTCTTAGGGGACAGTCCACTGCATATAACTGCTCCAGAAGTAAATGTTTTCTTTTGTTTCTAAGCATTTCCCCTGGAGTTCCTGATATGCACTATGAAAATGAACTAACATAATTTCTTATGGAATATTGTATCAGAATATTTCCCTTTATCATGTTACTTAACTCACTGTAATGTAATCATGTAAAGCATTTCTGGTAATACCTTGTTTCAATACACTTAAGGAAGCACCACCGGGAATGAGGTTTATAGCCCCAGAGTATGTCTCATTATCAACAGCATCTGGTTGATACAAGAGAGAAGCATCTCCAAATAGTGCAGAATGGGGAGAAGTGGAGCCTTCTGTGCCTTCTCTTTCAAAACCTCCTTGCTGCTCATCCAGCAGACAGAATTCTGTAATTAAAATTCAATAAAGAAAATCATGAAAGCACACAAGCAAATACTGAATGAGACGCTACTTTATATTAGCTGGTATTTGTGCACACAATTTCGCTGTGTCTCATCTCTTCCAGGTGGAAAGAATGCCAAAAACTGCATTTGTAGTTCTCTGTGAACTACCCAGTATTACCAAGGCCTCGATGTTTGGAGCACAAACATTGAATGTGCAGGTAGAGGCTGGGAGGTGCAGTTACCAAATATAAAATGTGACACCAACTTCTGTGAATTAAAGCAGTGAAGTCTACGAATAACATGAAAACCTCTCTCACACACCATAAACCTGAACAGTGCACGCCAGAGATGCACTATAGCTAGCTAGAGAACACCCTAAGGTAGACACACACACGCAAACGCTTCTTGGGATTCATAAAAACCCCCGTAAGGGTCCCTTATAGAGATTTTTCTGGCCATGCTATCAACAGACCCCTCTGAGTCAAGCCATAGGTCTACTGCCAAGTCCTCCCACTGAGTGAAAAACTTGGGGCTTCTTAGAGCAAATCTCTTAAGCACGTCACCCAGCCACATCCAGGATCAGAGTCAGCCTTCAATACAGTGACTCTCAGTGTTTCATGGGGAAAACACTGCAACCCTGCTGGACTATCCTTTTTAGATAGGCCTTAGGAGGAAAAAAATAAATAATAAAAAAGCAAGCACTGGTCTACCCTACCTTACCCAAGCTGGACCGGCGAGCTCCCGCCACCACACAGCCCTCCGCTCACCTCGTGAAGGTGAGCGACTCAGGCAAAGGTACCCAGGGAGCCTTTTAAGAGTTATACTGAGAAATCTGCAATGTCAAGGTCTGTGCTCAAGCCTTCGGTACTGCGTCTCTAAGCTAGGCAGATAACCAAAGACTCCTGTATTATTTTGATCTTCCTTTAATGGTTCGAACGCAAGATGTGGAACTGTACCCACGGCACACTGCAGCAGGGCTGGCGAGAGGAGCATGGGCAGACTAGCAAGGGAAAGTCGATTTTAAAGTAATACCTGACAGCAAAGGAAAAAAATGTAACTAATCAAGCACAGTGCTCACATGTACCAGGCACAAAGCCTAAATATAACCTTCCTGTAGTCGTAACAGCCTGTCTCACCAAATTAAGGACATTCAAAGCAGATGAGAAAGCACAGAGAGCACTCCAGCAGCAAAGAGCTTTTTCAAAGGGGGAGCAGAAAAAGAAATCTCTGCCACAGAAAAAGACAGAAACCCTTTTACTCCTGCTGCCCACACAATGCTTTCCAGAGAAAAGCAGGCTTCAGTGGAACAGAAAGTGATTAACACAAATTAAAAAGAACTTCCTAAAGCAACAAGACTGAGGACAGCAGCCAAGCACCACAAGGCCACTCTGCTCATCTTGCTTTCCTTGGTACTAACGGGCCCTGTGGAGGAAGATGGTGCTCAGCAACTGGCTGCCCTCTGAGGCAGAATGATGCTCAGAGGGAAACAAGCACAAGCACCAAAGGTACATTTGTAAGAGCTACACACACTGCTGTGCAATCTCGTAGCAGGTCTTAATTCAGAGGGAAATACTCAAAGGTTTGTTTTATTAGGATTCTTTATTAATTTTATACCTCATTAATTCTAGCAGGCTCTTTCAAAGAAGCAGCAAAAGGAAGAAATAGATGAAAGAGTATACGTGATACTGGAGTATTTTTACTATTAAATTCTCTTACAAATCAGTGATAGGCCTCCACCAGTACAGTTGAATCTGACAATTATTCAAAAGGAAATTAACAGAAATGAAAGAAATACAGAGATTAAAGATGAAAAAGAGATTCCTGCGAGCGGAAAGAAAACAAATCAGGACTGTTTAATTGACTGAGATGCGTAAGAGGAGACAGGTCAAACATATACAAGAATATCAGAACAACACAAGTCGACAGGTGCTCCTATTTATCCAGTTTGGTAAAGCAGCAGCAAGGGAGCTTGCAGTGAAACTAGAAGAGACAAAACCGCAAAACGAAAAACTTTAAACAGGAGCAGGTTTTATATCCAATGGGTAATTAGCTTGTAGAAATCAAAGACACAGAGAATGATTACAGAAAAACATTGTGATACTGGAATTAAAGGAATTAAAAGGCTTATATACCATTACTTCTTACAGAATAACTCAAGCCCTGACTGTCAATGGCCAAGAGAAAGGAAGAAAACTTACATGCATCTTATTTCACAGTTATATGTGAAAAAAACCTCATTATGTTACACCTGCTGTTGGCCACTTGCAGAACCTTGAAAAAGGATTCGGTTGGTTTCTGAATTTATCTTCAGAAGCTATTTTTATCGCCATAAACAGACACTTGACCACTGCTCAGACAGTAAGGAGCTGAAGACCAGGCTTTGCCATACTTATTTTTAGTGGTAAATCCCTCATTGTGATGTTGGTCCCTCCACTCACTTTGACTTGTCATTCACAATGAGGTAAGAGGAAAATGAGAATGCTAATAAAAATAAATAAGTAGATAAGGAAAAAGGGGGAGATGTGTTGTGTATGAATTCCAACAAGTAAAGATGAAACAAGACTTTTTTCTTCTGAGGCTTAAAACATTAGAAAATTAACTATGAAGACAAGATAGGACAAAAGTGGCAAAAGCAAAGAGGAATGCATATCACTAACACCACCCATGTATTAATTATCAGCTAGCAGGTCATAAGAAGTTCTATCTGGAAAAGACATAAGTAGGCTGTCTGTTACATACCTGTGTAGTCTGATAGCTTTAATTGCACCTGATTACTCTGAATTACAGCTCTATTATAACTGTGAAGTCAATGCCCTCTGGTGTATCTCTGTGCTCACCTTATGTCAAGCCGACTCCCAATTAAACAAAAATATATATATACATATATAGATATATATTTACAAGTTACATGATGTTTAGATACATTCCTGACCTGCAGACCAACTTATTCTCAGAAGTCTATTGAAGAAAGAGAGACAGTATCACCAGCATTTCTTCAACTATTTATTTGGTTTCTCTTCTTTCTCTCCACACTAGTCCTTTTCAACTTCCAGTCCATCTGATTCCCTTCCTTCTTACATAATATCCCCTGAAAGCTGCTTTAGGTCTGCGACTTCGATTGAGGATGGACAAGGAAGAAAAAAAAAAAAAAAAGAAAAAAAAGAGATGTTGTTGGAAAGCAGAATTACCATTTTCTCTCCTCCCAAAGCCAAGAAAATAGGATGAGGGCAAGGAAGAGGAGAGGTGGGAAAAAGAAAAAGAAACAAACAAACAAAAAACAAACAAACAAAAAAAACACACCAAACTTCAGAAGTTGGCCCTGCTCTGAGCTGGTATGTAGATGACCTCCTTTTCAACCTGAGTTATTCTGTGAGTCCATGATTTATGTAGACTTGTTAAAAAAAAAAAAAAAAAAAAAAAAAGTACTTTTAAATCAGATAAGCAGCATTTCATACTGCTGCTTTTGCTTAAGTGCAAGTAACTATCAAGGCAATGGACATGACACAAGATTGTCAGGTTGGTACAAGGGGCAACAAAAACATTGATCTAGAGAGAGTTCTTTCCACAGCTGAGCCAAGTTGCCACACAAACTGAACTTTCTACTTACCAAACTGGCCGCTCTGCTTTATATACAGTTCAATTACACCATAGGCAATAGCGGTGGCTGGAGGGATCTCTAGGATCACACTGGAATCCTTCATTATGCTTCCATTTTCACTCACCGAAACCTAGAGAACAGGTTTATTCAACGTTTGGTTCATTTATTGTGTAGCCTATGCACAAAATTAATTAAGAGAAAGAGTAAAAAAATGCAGACAAAGAACATGCTTCATTCTCCACAACATTTGACTAAAGCACATGTGATATTTGATATTTATGGAAAAAAAAATAAAGCTACGTAAGAGGCAAGATTGAGGTACCAAAGTGTCATGAGCAACTCTCAAATTTTCACCTACCCTCTTCTAGTACAAAGTTGAGCTCCAGGCACAATTTTCACTTTTGCTACACAGGAATGAGAAACACTGTGTCAGGGGAATGTGGCACCCGATTCAGTGTCCTGACCTATCCTGGACACCTCTCCTGCCCAACTGGAGACTTGTACCAGGAGGGCAGCATTGGCACAGAAGACCATGAAACTGTCCAAATTTCTGCCAGTGGAGACTCCCTCTACACAGAAATGATTCATTTGCTGCCTTAAAAACTTAAGCATATATTGGACTTCGGTAGGCATTTTTTTCGGTTGTCCTCATAATGCAATTAATCCCTACTCCCCTGACCACAAAAAAAGAGCTTCTCAATAAATATTAAGACTCAGGAGATAATCATTCATCAAAAGTATTTGCAGTATTTGGCTTTTCAAATGAATTTGTTTCAGTAATGCTTTTGCTCTTTAACATTCACTGAATTGTTATATTTGTTCCCCTCATGTTTTGCCGTTGGCAGGAACCTACATAGAAACTGAACCACAATTTGAGAGTGTTGATGGAAACAACAGTCCAAACCCGCACTAAAGGCTGGCACCGTTAGTCAGTGAGGTAAGAGCAAAAACATTTTACCTTTTTGAAGTTTCACAGCTAAGGATAAAGAATTTTTGCAACTGATAGAATGTTAAGAAAAAGGAAAAAAAAAAAAAAAAAAAAAAAAAGGAAAACACCGAAAGCTATTTGGAGAAATCCTAATTTTTTCCTCAGATAATCTGCAGGATTAGCTAGAAAAAGCATACTATTCTTAGAAGATTTTTACCTTAACTATTTTTGCACTCCATCCCACGACGCCACTGATCTTCTCTTCTGTCTGGATATGTTCAGATATCACACACTTTTGAGTTGTTACTATCTTTTCTCTCAAGATGCAGAGCACTTCATGTTTTCTTTCTATTACTTGTTGCAGTAAATTATTGTTTAGATTTATTGTTCTGAAATAAACAAAGACACCAATAACAACATAAATACTAGAAATGAGAAAACATTTTCTTAATTGTTTAAAAACAATCTTTGAGTAAGATTTTATTGTAAAATAACAATGTATAAGCAACCTCCACAAAATTATTGGGTCCTCTTTTGTTACTGGGAAGCAGCAAGACTATAAATATCAGTATTACCCAGTAAGTCCAACAGAGAACTAGAGACAACTGAAAGCTGCTGGTGTAACATGAAAACAACCATTCCAGCTAACAGACTGGAGCGAATCCTCTGCCACTGGGAATTCTCGGGGACATTATCAGGGCTATGGCCAAGGACGCCAGCTAGTCACTCTCTTCAGAGCCTAATGTTAGCACAGTCTCAATAAATCAATGGATTTCATGGATGAGCTCTGTTTAGAGGGAGAGATTTGCAGCGGCAAAGTCAAGCTATGGGATGTTAGGAAATACAGCAGTTAAGAGCCCTCCCAGGCTGCTTAGTTTCTCCTTTTGTAACCCTGACCCTCTTTTCCTTACAATGCCTCTGCAGTTTTTGGCCTCTGATCTGACCAGATCAAGATCTGTTTCTTCCCTATGCTCATCCATCTCAGCTTTGCTGCAGCCTGTCAGCTTCCCAGTCCCTTTTCGCTTGATCTTCCATCCTCAAAGGAGACCAACTAGCTGCCAACAGCTCCCAGCCTTTAAGTTGCCCTGATTATCACAGCTCCTGGTTTGCACTTTCCAGCTTGTCCAGCCAATGCTAATCTCGTTGATCTCCTCCTTGTCCCCATTTAGTTTTCCCATTTCTGCCTTTGTATGGGAAGCTTCCTTCTGCTCGCAGTAGGTGTCCTGATGTCCAGGCTCTCTCTGGACTGCAACAGCTTGAGGCAACTGTCACCTGAAAGCTGGTTTTGTTTCTGATGGTGCCTGGAAGTCCTGCTCCCAAATTCTTGCTCTGCATTGTGAGACACCAGAATTTTTGTTAAGGGAGAAACAGCACACAAGGACACCAGAGTCTTATTTCCAGTCCTTATAGCCCACTGTTGAGCTGTTATGGCATTTATTTAACGCATAAAGTGGTTAACTGGAACCCTTAACAACATGACCACCAAGCCAAAAGGCTGGAAAAGCTTCCATGGATCCTAAGATTGGGGAAGACTACTACAATCATCCCTACCACACAACGTACCTTAGTACATGTTTAAAAGCTACTGGAGTTCTTCCAATAACTACCTGCCTAGAATGAGCAGAAGTGTTTAAAAAAAAAAAAAAAAAAAAAAAAAACAGGTCCCAGGAACCAGAAGAAATAATTGTTTTCTAAGAAAAAGGTAACAAAACACTTCCTTTCTGGGGTCAGAAAGAGTCTTTCTGGTAGAGTTAAAGCAACTTGCCAACTGCTGTCTATTGATTAAAATGCATTAATTAGACTACACTTCTGCAAAACACCCATTGGTGATGCTCAGATAAGACGTCATATTTTCTATTAACAGACAAATCTAGCAAGACAGCTGGAAGATTAAAAGATTGCTATCCCTGACTGAAGTTATTCAGACTTTTCTTCTCCATTTTACTGTAACTGGCTATTCATAGGGCTAAATGGCAATTTCCTAAAACTATGATAGAAAGACATGTTCTGATTCCAATTTATTTAAATCAAGATAGCCCTAGCTTTTTTAATTAAAAAGTTTTAGATTTATTAGATTCTTGGGTTTTGGATTTATATAGTCTGTGTAACTCAGAAGTCATCTCGATTCTTTATTGAATTAAAAATACCCTGAAGCAATTTTTGATCTTTGGAGAGTTATGCGCTTATATGAAAGTTCAATCATTCGGAATGAACTGCCTGAAAAACTTAAGGCTGATTGCTTTAACCAGAGAACCAAAATACCTCAGAAGCAATGCAAAAGCCACAAGTAAAGCTCCCCAAACATTCCCGAGATTATTAATATAACTTTTTTTTTTCTCTCCCTTTTAGTGCAGAGCCATGCTTGATGATGGGAGTCTCTGAAGTAAGCAAAAAATGAAAGAATTGTCAAATGACCACAAACGCTGATATCCTTACTGTCTCCTGCACTGCTGTTCCTGCCAAAATGCAGCTATTAATTATCATTGTATCTTTTAGCTAAGAATCCTTTAAAAATAATTAAGGCCTAGGGAATCTGCAGTTTTAGCACACAACCAAAGAAGCTACATGGGAAGAAATACAATTAAGATGCATTAAAAAAAAAAAATCAATTTGCCACTTGCTTTCCTGTCATACACTTCTTGCCTGCTTTAGAGGATGATGAACACAAAAGGATGTACTCAGAAGTTGAGCATAAGACACACGAGACCGACAGAAGGTACCAAACCACAGAGCTACTCGCCATGGCTCCCGCAGACGCGGCCTTGGAGGTAACTTGGGATCTGCTGCACCAACTTTACTGACCACAGGGCAGAGTTTAAAACCACACAGTTAAAAACACATTTTCTTCTGGCCCTGAACTGCCTACGACAAAACACTGGTGGCGTTGCTGGGCGCAGTGCAGAGGGCAACCCCTCTGCTCTGCCCCACGCGATGCTGACTCAAGCGTGAGGTCTATAAATACCCTGCTTATCTAAATTGTCTCTGAAAATAGGCATCAAGGGCAAAATGCAAAAGGGTTGAAGTTCAACAGTCTAATTAGGGCTTAAAATACTGAAGGGCAGTGGCCACTGAACACACAAGTGTACTTTCGTGGGGCTGAACTCATTTGCTAGAGTGACAATCTGAGTATCAAGAACAGCAAGATGGCCAAGTTAAACGGCTAAGAACACCCACATGCACCTGCAGGTGCTTCTTTTATTCTAGAGGCCACATTTCAGAGCTCCTATTTCTGCTCTGCCACCATCACTCTTCCCATCTCTTTCATAATTTACTGTATGGAAGCCCCCACGTGCCATGCATGGCCTAGAGGAGAGTAATGTATTCTTGAGAAGCTGAGCTCAAATGTTCAAAAGGAGACACTATAAAATACAACAAGAGGTCATATTCCTAAATCCCATTATCAACACATAGATTATGAAATGATATAAAGAAAGATCCTTTAAAAGATAAAGATCAGAAGGAGGTTGTTCAGTTGTTTGTTCTTTTTAAATAACCTTCCTGAGGTCAATGATTTACTCTGCCAGGTGCAATATGGGCCGCATACGAATAGAAGAGAATTTCTTCAGACTTTTGGTCTTACTCCACTCACATTTAATTGTATTACAAACTTCTAATATCCTAGAGTGCAAAGAAGGTTTCCTTCATTTTTATTTAACATTTTTCATCTTGCATGAGGAAAGAAATGGAGAATATATAGGCATAAAAGGCAACTTGCTGCTGCTCAGAAGTGGGAAAGAAGGGGGAAATCAGAAACCAACAGAAGGCAAGAGAGGATCTGGAAATACGGCAGGCTCTTGCCAAACACACACCTAAAACCAACAGCCGGTTTTCCTTCATACGCATGATCCCTGACTGGACTACCCAGAGGGAAGGCAGACCTGGACGATTTTCCCATCAAATCCTGCAGAGACTTCTCAGAAATGCATCCTGCAAATCCTCAAAGCGAGGTGCTTACTGATTTCCTGTGATGACCAAAACCTCAACTCTGAGTTGAGTTCAACTCTGAATACTCTTCATGCTCACACTAAGGTCAGCACATTTTTCTGGATGCACATAGTTTAATTGGCCTAAATTATCCACACCGAGTGACAGCATTTCCCACCTTTCCCTGCAGAACCACCTGTAAGGTGGGTATTTCACAGAACATCTTCCTCAAGAATACCATAGGCCTTGCAGAGTACAAATGGCAGCTATTTCCTCTATTTCCTATTCAGCATCCTCCTTATTTTTAAATCACAGACACATACTGATTTTATTCAGTCCTGTGTCATAGCATTCATACAGCTCATGTAACACCTTTATGGGAAAACTGATTATCTCATCCTACTCGTAAATGCTCACAGAGTTTTACAGACCCAAAACAAAACGTTCGTGTTTGAATGAGACTTTAAACCTGCCGTGACAGGTCAAGCCAAAAAGAAGAGGGAGATCTCTGCACACAGTGAGGCCAATGCGCTGAATCTCCACTGTGCTCTTACCTAATATTGTCCCACTTTTCTCTCGGATGATTGACTGTACCTTTGAAAGTGCATCTTGAAGTGAAATACATAAGAATGTACAATAGTATAAAAATATCTTTCAACTATGTCAGAGTTTACTACTACTAATATTTAGTCTTTTTTTTTTTTTTTAACATGCCTATCATGAAAAGTCATTCCTCTGAAACCACAGAAATGTGACAGGCAAACAAACCTGTCTCTTCTGCCCTCTTGGAGCTTCTGCTTTAATCTCCTAACCCAACCCAGTAACATGATAAAAACAAACAAGTGAACTCTTAATCTAGGAGAATTTAACAGACTGTATCCTTCCTACAGTCATTTTTACCGGAGGGGAAAACACACTCATAAATCCAGAATGATCTCTCCAAGCTTGCAGTGTAGGACTGTGCCCTAAAATCAGTATGTTACAGTACCCTGTGAATTAGCATGCTAATAGAATATTAAAAAAGGCATAAATATTGTATCATAAAATATGCAAATATACTTTTCCTACAACATTCTATCCACTGGTAGAAACAAAATTTCTAATCTGGACTGATACTGGCTTGCACCAGATGCATGCTAATTTTACAGGCCTGGTACCCACTTTAATCCCAGTATTTTCTGTTTTAATATGGCATTTAATACAAAGATAGCAAGGTGCTGTTTTAAAAACAAGTTTGATTACTTTTGAATGCTCATGAGAAACAGCACAATGGGCCACTGTTCCCAGGGAGACTCAACATTGATTATTTCTAGAATGTCCATTTACCTAAAGAAAATGTACCCAACTTCAGACAACTTTTGCAGGGATAACTAAGAGCTACCATCATCTCTATCAACACATCATTGGGAAAGGCTATTAAAATGTACTACACCAGCTCCTGCAGTTGTAGGGCACAGCGCTGTCACATATTAACTACCCTCTGCCCCAAGTAGGCTTCTGCCTGGGAGTTGCTGCAAGATTAAGTCAATCACATTTCAGCCTAGACTCTGGGGTATCCTACAAATTTAAGGTTACATCTTAGAATATCTGTTTTTCTCAGTTATTACTTTGTATAATAGCGATCAATAGTTCTATAAGTCAGTTTTTGTTAAACTACTTGAATGTGTAATCACCACAGTGCTCATCTTTTCCAGTCTTTTATCTCACCTTCAAATAACTCCACTGTCTAGCAAAGTCTCTCACAAAAGAAGTAATTTTAAACCCTTCTTACGAGAATACTGGTGGTTCTGAATTCAGTTTCCGTAGCATTTACCCCAAAAATGCAGAGAAGCCAATCCATTTTCTTCCAGATGGCTACTTTAATACAATTCCCCCTTGAAGAAGGATTTGAGCCTTGTCCTACATGGCAATTCATGCAAATATGTATTTCCTGAAGTCCGATACCTTGACTTTGCCACTCTATATCTCTCCTACAAAACAGAGTTTATCCATTAAATCCATTGATTTACTGAGACTGTCTTAACAGCAGTGAGGTGTTTATAAAACATAGGGGAAGGATCTGATCACCAAGATTTCAGGAAGATAGAAATTTTCATTTTGATATGCATGATTTATGGAAAATTTCATGTGCTGAAAAACAAGAGTTTACCGGAGAAGTAATTCTTCAACTGTGACAACACTAAAGAAATTAATTGCCTAGTGATCACATTAGCCCAAGCCTTTTACCTAATCTAAGCTCAGTAATCTTTCTTGGCCTTTGCAACAGCAGCATTAAAAACATACCTTCCCTTGACATCTTTCATAAGCTGCTGCAGATCAATCTCCTGCTTCCTCAGGTTTCCAAAGGAAGACTGGCTTTCCACACAGCCCTTCCCTCTGACTCCCAGGCTGATCTTCCCGAATGAAGTATCAATACTTCCTTGAGCAAAATCTTCAAATCTCCCCATGTATTTCACAAAGTCAGACTCCACAATCACTGTGAAAACAATAAAAGTAATTTTAGCATGTGAAAACAAAGAAACAGCATCAGAAGAACTTGGAAAAACAACAAGAATGTTACATAAAAAAATTGAACACTCAATGAAAGCAAGGAATAGTACTGAGCAGGTAAATTAACACTTCCATTGCTCTGCAAATCTTAATTCTTCTTCCTCTATATTTTCATCATCTTTGCTCTGCTGATCTTTGTTCTTTTGCTATTTTAGGAAAAACCACGATGACTAAAATGCTAAGATCAAATGCTATAGAAGACTTGCAAAGCCAAACAGAAATTTATTTTGACTACAAGGCAAAAACTATAAAGTAGAACTGTTTGCATTGTTTGCTTCATATTTTGCTTTTTCCATTATTTTGAGGTATCTCATTAATAAGCCTGTTCCAAAGCTCACCAAAAACCAAAAGAAGCATCTAATGGTATATATATGTATGTGAGACCCAGAGTTTGTTTTAAACCAGAGAACATACTCAGAAAATCAGCTGCTCTTCCAAGCTAGCTACAAGTAAAATCTACGCCTGAGGACTGATCTATTTTTCTCTGTTTTCCTGTATGGAATTATGACGAAGCCCTGTCCACCCAGCACACTCTCACCCAGAGCACAGCCCAGTTCCATGTTCTTGTGGCCTGCTGGAGTCCCCAGGAGATGTCCCAGGGAAGCTCCAGAGATGGCAGGGAGGATGTCAGAGCCCCTGCAGGGCTTGATAACCTCCAGCACTCAACTGCACTAGTCTCTCTAGACAAAACTGTGTTTTAAAAAATTAACATGGTGTTGTTTTTAGCCAAAGGAACAGTCAAGTGCAGAAAATATCCGGTCATCCCATTTCTAAGAAGAGGAAATACTTCAGAGCATCCCTTTGAAAGGAGCCCTCAAGTAACACGATTAAGAAAAACAACAAAAAAGATGAGGCTCTGCATTCTCCTGGTCTGCCGCAGTACTGCTCTTCAAGTGTGGCTTTACCTGGCTTTATAGGCTTGTCTTCAGCAAGCACATCACTCAGTGTGACTGTCAAGAAATGGTACTTGGGCTTCTGCCAGCACCAAAATCTCTTCCTCTTTGTAACCAAGCTCAGAAGTTGTAGTTTGTCAGAGGCATTCAAGTGGGAGACAGGGATCAGGTCACCTCCACCGTCAGTTTCCCTCACAAAATTCTTTGTTGCCTTTGCAAACATCTTGGAGAATCACTTAAAGCCTGAAAGATTAAACGTATTCTTAAACTATAGTTTGAAAGTATAAAATATGCACATTTTTCACTTTAAAAAGTTCTTTGCAGTAGTTAGCCTTTTTACACCACCTTCTACACAGAGTTGGGGATCAACAGCTTGAATAACTTATTCAAAAGAGTAGGATTGCAACCTTATTACAATAACTGATGAAAGAATTTTAATTAGAATTTTAAATATGCAGCAGTGAATAAAGAACGCATTACAAATATAGCACAAAAGGTTTCCATGTTACAATAATAATGTATGTATGGCATTTATGATCATGCGGATAATGCAAGAAAATAAATGTGTGAGAACAGATACATTCCAATATAAAATAAAAATAGTCTTTCAAAGAACATTCACATGTAATTAGTCTGTTAGGGAGGAATAACTTACCCAATCTACCTGAAGTTCTGAGAAAAAGCTTCAAAGCAAGTCTGGGAGCATCGACTAATGAGAACCCTGCAGACACCCTCTGGGATCATGAGGGCACAGATGCAATGGCAGAAAATTCCTTTCTCCACACAGAATCCTTCTTTCATTACCTTACTGACAACATAAGATTACCTTAATCTGTATGAGCTAAGTGGATATTATTCATACAAATTATCTTGATTATAACAATGAGTAAACACATCTAGTGGCAATAAAAAATACTCTGTAAGAAGCAACAAAAATAGTACTGGCTGATCTATGACTAAGTTGTCTTTCTGAACTGCGCCCACGGAAAGCCCCAGTTCATTCCACTTTCTGAACCTTTCTACATTCAATGTTTTCTGATCTTTACTGCCCATTAGCATAACTACAGGTAAATCGAAAATACACTGCCTGCAACTGTCATTTGTAACTGCTAAGCTGTTACTTATGTTATTGTACTCTGTCTTCTAAATTTACCTTAAAAATATTGGTATCTCTTCTTGTGCAAAGTTTCCTTTGTTTCCAGCCATATCTTTTTCTGTGTTTACTGGGAACTTTTTCAACACAGGAAACTGACCGAACTCTCAGAAGAAAAAGCAAAAAATGACCATCACAGAGAAGGGCTAAATGTGCATTTCTAATACACAAAGTTTTAAATTTATAAAATAAAAAAAAGAATTTTTTTTAGCATTTCAACTGTTTCTTGATCTAAAGATACTGTCAGAATTAAATATATTTTTAAGATGACAGCATGACTTTCAATCCCCCAGTTGACACCGGAAAGTTAAAGTAAAAACATAAAATCTCTTAGCTGCCCATCTTTTATCTTTGAAATGCCATATCTGCACATTCTCAATTAATTACCTGTCCCTCTCCATAGGGATATTAGATTTGTCAATTGTAAGTACAGACCCAAATAAGGTAGGACAGACTTCAAGCAAAGTAAGATACAGCAGTGGACATTCATGATTATTGTGAGAAAATGAAAAACTGAGCAAAAATAGTGGTCAGACCACAGTGTTCATGCTTTAGTATATGTGGGAGGAAGAGGGGGGAAAAAAAGAACTCTTTGAAGATGGAAACTTAGCCTTTTCCTAAATCCCACTGCAGAGAGTACTTCACACAGTATTTACCAGCTCGTGTTTAGGTATCTATCCTTCTTGTGAAATCCCTATGGCCTCCTCCTAGCTCCCTACATAAGCAAAGTTAGTAAAGGATATTTCTCAGCAGCACCAGCACAGAAAGGATTTCAGCAAAGTTGAACTCATGTAACATTTCACTGAAAAGTCTTCAGGGGCTTTCATTACAAACCATGGCTGCAGCATACTTGCAGAGCACTTCAAACTGTACGCACTGGGAATATTATCACTGACTTTCTGCTTCTCTGACCTTTGCCTGAACTGTAAACTGAAACTGATTTTTGCATTTTTAAATTTCCCTTCCTTAAGTTTCCAGTTTTCATCTTGGTGAGAATCCTTTTAACAGAATGGGAATCCTTTTAACAGAATGGGTAATGGGTTCCATTTATAACTTAAAAACCAAACAAACAAAAACCCCTCAACAGCAGCTAAGAAAAGAAATAGCAAAAATCAGTTCCTATAAGTTGGCTGTTACACTCTCACTAGATCAACTTTACCTCACGAGGTGAACGAGCAACACATAAAACTTGTTTCTGGTGCATGATGGGCTGCATTGTGCCCTTACTCACAATTTCCACACTTTTGACTAGCAAAAGGGACACCTGGGAAGGATTGCATCTTCCTAATGAAGCCTGCTGAGACTCACCAGACAGGGGAGAGGGCTCTGTCATTAGCCACAGAGTGACAATATTAATGTCTCCTATGATCTGCTGCGTGGGGAACATCTTTGCAGGGAGTGTATTTGCTGGTGCAGCAGTACCTGCAAGGCAATAATACTTTGGGCAAATTGCTCTTTAGCTGGACATGGTGCCTTTGACACAAATTCTGAAAATTCACCCAAGTATTTTGTTTTTTTTTTCCCCCCCACTGTTTCTCACAATTAAGATGCAGAGCACTGAAATGTCCCTACCAACAGCAGGAGGTCAGTGCAGCTGAG
This sequence comes from Tinamus guttatus, assembly GCF_000705375.1. Next base: position 423,338 of record NW_010586755.1, read on the forward strand.
TGGAGCGGAGCCGTCCTGACTGCACGGGCCCAAAGCGGCTGTGGGCACCGCGTCAGGAAAGCTCTGCCTCCCCTTTCCCTGCTCCAGCAGTTTTGCCAGAGCCCTTCTTGCTTTGGCAGAACCAAAAGGGAGGCATCAAAGCTGGAATGGAGAGCCTGAGAGTTCCTACAGACCCCGAGCCAGGCCTGAGAGCAGCCAAGAAAGCAGACGCGCTTTCCTTGCCCAGCAAGGAATGTAAAATTAGCCCGAATCTGGGTTATGGGAGGAGTGTTCAGCAAAGAAGATGAGATTGAGTGAAGTTGTTCAGAGCAGCATCGCAATTCGGCAAAGCAAAACAAACCCTGTCCCAGGCATTTATCAAAGCCCCTTAACTCTGTATGCTGGAATATTAGATACAAGGACATATTTTATAGAGCAATAATCAGAGTTTACCTTGGCTGTGAGGTCTGCACAGGTACCCACTATCTCTTACGCTCTGTACATACATAAAAACAAACAAATAAATAAATTTAGGGGGGAAAAAACATAAGACCACCCAGAGGCCTGAGCAGAGCAGACAGGGAACTTGTGAGGAGGATGACAACTGAACCACCAAACAATACCTTAGCACGCCGGCTGCCCAGCAAGCCGCGAGGGGCACCTTAAAGGGCACGTAAAGGTTCTTTAAAGGGTACTTAAACACTACCTTCAAAGGCAAT
>NW_010586755.1:424436-436416 GCF_000705375.1 Tinamus guttatus
CCAGGTTGGAGCAGTTTCTTCATTTCTCTTCAACTGGACATTGCCCAGCGCTTCCAGTAAATTTCATCAGATTTGAAGCTATCACAGCCTTCTCTGACCTTCCTCCTAAGTGACAGCTATCAGGAGTCCCTGATAAATAGACTTGAGCTAGACCTGCTCGAAGAGCTTTGAACAAAGAGCAGGTAACCTTCAAGCATCAGGCCATGCAGCAATTAACTTAGAGGGTTCCCACAAGGGCCAAAATGCAAACTGGCTACAAGTGGGAGAAGTTTAGGGATGATTCTCCACCTTGAGCCCTTGAGTCCTATGGAGATATGCACCTCTTCAGTGCTCTTCGGGGGTGTTGCAGCGTCAAAACTCGCAGCACGGTTATTTCATGGCTGTGTGGGAAGCCAGGGGAATGTGTTGGTAGAACTGCGTTAGAAAATTAGAAAGGGGCAAGAGCAGAAGGAGAAAAGCCAGCACTTTGCCTGTGGGACAAACTGTCTTCTGTGCTGGATTGCTTCATCTAAATAAGCAGTTAACAAAATGAGACAGTCTACACAAGGGTGAAAGAGCCACAGCATAAAAAGATGAGTAATAAATGTGGCCTGTAGGCAGTGGAACACGTAGCAGAGAGCAAGGTAGTCTGAAAGGGAAACGAATCCACAGCGGGATGTCCTTTAAATCTCTGTATGTGGCGCTGCTGTGCGATCCTTGAGCAGTTAGTTCGCCACCAGGTGTCGGCATTGCAGAGCGGTTAGTCCTCCCTACCACTTGGAGAAAAGCAAGTTTTGGGCATTAGCTTTTCACAAGCTCGTACCATATGGGCTCATTCCCCAGTATGGGCCTTATATTTTTGTAGTCATTGGGATGGGGTATAAGTACAAAATCGTCTGCGCAGGAGAATTCCTATAATAGTTCTCTTTGGTCTGGGTCTCTTAACAGCTTTTGGTAGGGTCAGCATTGACAGCAGTGCCAAAGATACCAGTTCCTGGTAGCCGCCACTGACTTCCTTCAGGCTGCTTCCAGCCTTGCTAGGAAGTGCTCCCTGTGGCTCAGCCTGTGTGTGGAGGTGGCAGGAGCCTGTCCAAGTCTCCCTGTTGTTAAACCCTCACAGTGGCTGGAAAAGGGTCTGCTGGCTGCAGTTCTGTGGAGGAAATGAGGAAGAAAGTGGGAGACTATTTTGGGCTTCCCTTTAGAACAGAAGGGTACTTGGGGGAGCCAAGTTTCTTTTTAAAGGTATCCAACATCATAAGCCAAATCACCAGTGAAAGAATGACCTTCTTTCTTTCTTCTCTCCCTTTTGCAAGGGCAGTTTTTGTTCTTTCAAAACAACTAACCAACCTGATTTGCATTTCGCTTTAAAATTCAGTGCTCTTTTTGGTGGCCACAACCATTCAGTCCTCCTAAACATTTCCTGTTGCAAACAACAGCTTTCTCACTCTCCCGCTGCTGGGGCTGTCATCAACCCTTCCCAAGTGCCAGCAGTTAGTGACACGCTTAACAAACAGCGAGTGACTGCAGCCTGCACAGAGGGGACCTGTGGGAGGGCACTGTAAGGCAGGAAGGGCTGTTCGGGCTCAGAGCGTCAGATTTTGCTGCATTTCTCGATCTGTTTGTGTGAGCCCCTGTCCAGAAGGCTCTTGAGGGAGAGGATGTGAAAATAATGGATCTTTAACCCTTGGAAGATCCTGTCTGTGAAATTTGTTTAGCCACTTTTTAGAGGAGATGTGTTTCGTTGTCAGATGAATCTCTGCTACCTTTAGGGGCCAGTATGAGGAGAAAAGAGTGTTGTTCATGAGTGGATGTTTTAATCCACTGAAATAGACAGTGGAGAAGGCAATACTGAGAGACATAGAAGAATGAGGGAGATAGGCCTGATCACTGTAATTCAGTATGGCATTTTACTTTGTAACTTGGTCAGTTTTGGAGTTTGGGGTATTCATGTTGGCATGGAGAGAAATGGTGCAATATTTAGTTTTCTGTAGCTAATATGTTATGGCACAGGGCTCCCTTCTGTCACTGTAAGAGCTCTCTCATCCCTGCAATGACTGCATTGCCAGCTTGCCCTAGCTTCTAAAGATCTTCCTCCAACAACCTTGTGATTATTTTCTGGTTTTCCTGTGATTTTAAGGAAATTGTCAGAAATAGTAGGCTTCATTGACCCTTTATTTCTAGTAGACTGTGGTTACCTAAGGAATCATCTAGCTCTGTGTCTAATAATAATATGGGAGACAGACTGCATGGACCTGCATGAGCTAAGTGCTTCTAAGTTTAAAATGTAGACAGAACTTTATTTCTTTTGCAATATGATAAATGTAGAGCTAGGGATAGATAATGTTTCTTGCGTGTCTCCAAAGTCTTCTTCCATAGTAGTTTATTATGAACCATCTGGTCTCATTAATGTTTTATCAAAGACCAGCTGGCTGCTATATTGTTCAAGCTAGTCAGAGGTAGGACTTCATCATAAATAAACAAAAAGGAATGGCTATCAGCTACTGCCTGAGAGCCTGAAACATTCATTTAGGTCCTATATAAAAGCAATTATTTTAAAAGCATATTATTCCACATTAGACTACATTTTTTTAAATAGAATTTGAAGTGAAACTTACCCTCCATACATTTTTTTCTTACCCTACATCTTTGTTTCTTGGGCAGTTGGAACAGTACCTATGAAGGCAAAAGATAATCTATATGAAAATAAGAAACATCAGAATTTATTTTTGAAAAAGGATTGCTTTCAAACACAAGGTCCCCATCACTGAGGCCAGAGATCAAAGGTGTCCAGAAATGAGATCCTTTAGCTTTGCGTCTAGGGGCGTCCCAGACCTTTCAGACTAAGCATTCTGATGGTCTTCCAAATGTAATTGTACCCAGCACGTGGCACTAAACACAGTTTTGTTGCACAGTGCCTGGCACTGTGGCAGCGAGGTACAACGATTGGAAGTTATTATTTACCATGCATTGATTTAATTATATTTTCAGTCATAATTATTCTACTGTTAAGAGTTCTAAATCAATAACATCGATGTGATTCTAAAGTCAGCACAATTAGTATTGATTGTGTTATTATAAGTCACCACTGACAACCGCAAGGTTAAAGGCCCTGGGGTTGGAAGAACCAAGTGAAGCAAGTCTAAGAACAGGTAGAAAGTTTAGGACAAAATTTGCCAAATGGGAGGAATTCAGTGGTCTCTGGAAAAGCACCTGTGGCAGAGGTTGCTTGTGGAGAGGAAAGGTGGCTGTGAGGAAGATTCACCTGCCCTCAAATCCAAGATTTATTTTGGCTCGCACAGTTCTTGCCTCCTCTGAAGGGCTGCGTATGTACAGGCACCTTGAACCTCACTCTGTAGCCAGTATCCAACTGTGGGTACAAAGCATTTGGGAAGCATTTTTCCAGAGAATCTGCAGTATTTGACTGCAGTTCCTTCCAAGCCAGCAGGCCTGATGGTGTTCGTAGTGCAGTGACACGGAACTGGCGCAGAGCGTCAGTCAACTCTTGCAGAACGTTCAAAAGCTGACATTAGTATTTCGTTGAACAACACCGGATGAATGTTTTCATCCACAGTAGTGTTTGTAGTGATAGCTTTATTATGAGTCAAAATGAATTCCGTGCCTCCCTATTGGGTGTTGAGGCTCCTTTGTTATATTTCCCAATTTTGCAAACTCCTTAACCCCCATTCTCATTATTTGTTTTCTGTCAGCTCAGTTTTCCCTTTAGAACTGAACGACAAGTGGAATTCCTGTTCCAGAGCAAACTGAAGGGCTCCCTGAAGAAGAACAAAACAGATGCATTTTTTAATTACCCACAGAAATTGGGGATCTGAGCAGTATATATTCACTTAGCTTCCTTCCCTTACTGGGAAGCGGGGTGTAAAGGGACGCCGCAGCACAGTCGGGTCGTTGAGGCAGGGCCTGGTGAGCACCTGGAGGCTGTGTGGGCCGCGACCCGTCTGCCTGGTTCCGCTTCCTTGAGGACGGTGCAGCAGAAAGGCAGCAAGATGCCATGAGCAGCGTGCTGGGGCTCAAAACCAAAGCGGTAAATGTGAAAGGCAGCGACTGTCCTGAGGGCAGCCAGCACGCGGCAGCGGTATCCGCAGGTCTGCACGGGGTTGGGATCAGGCCTGGAGCCCCAGACACGGACACTCGCTGCATTGGAGCTACACGTACAGAGCAATGCCTCGTTATGCTGGGAAAACTCTCAAAACGCAGATTCCAAGTGAGAATACAGACGGGAGTCAGGCGCACGCACTCCATCGCAGGACCAAAACTTGTGTCCTCGCTCCGTAACCTGCCCTTGTTGGCCCGGGTGACGCTGATTTGGGTGAACAGCATCCGTAAGCGGTGACACAGGTAACGCGCGCGGGCGGCTTCCTGGCGCCAGCATCACCCCCTGCAGCCGGGAGAGGACACGGTGCCCGCTCCATGGAGGACGAGGAGCCCCGGGAAGCCAGGGCCGGGGCTGGATCGGGTCCGGCAGAGCTGCCGGCTGGAGCTGGGCATGAGCGACGCCGCTCCATGGAGGGGAGAGCAGCTGTATCCCGAGGGGAAGCAGGAATACGAAAATAAACAGTGAGCAACCAGCACTGGCAAAGCAGGAGCTGCTTTGGGCAAGAACCTCCTGCCTGCACGTTCCAGTACCGGAAAACTTCCTTCAACATATATCCACGTCCCCCTCCCTTCAGAGTAATTCTGTTAACGTTTACACCAGTGTCAGAGAACAAAGCGGTCACCTGAGCATCAACCTCAGGAAGCCTTGGGGCCAGGTCACGCTTTCTGTGGGGCTTCTAGACCCAACAGCGGAGCTCCTGCCATGGCCTTTCTTGTGCTATGGCACAAGCAAGATCCCATTCCTCTCCCAGTGTCTCATGTCCACAAACGGTGTCAGAATGTCACATCCCTGAGTTCTCTACCCTCTGTCAACCTTGGCTGAAGTTTTACTGCCTCTCCAAAATACAAAAGGGGACTGGTCTGGTAAGGGTGGCCTAGGCTCACCCTCCTTGGTAGAGACAGCTCGTGCTTCTATCAGGCTTGCTCTAACTGGGCTATGTGTAGTCCTTTCCCAGCAAAGTTTGCAGCGGAAGTTTCTCCTGCAGAAGGCATTAAGGGTATGTGTTGCAGTATTTTTGAATTTGGCAAGAAATTTGATTTTTTCATCCCCCAAACCTGTGTAGCTATTATATAGCCTTAGTTGCTCTCAAAAGATTAGTTTCATTGACTGAAGTGTAGGTATCAGTAAATACAAGTAGGATGATCTCTGGACTTTACTCCATCTTCCATTTGACAATGGTTGAAAAATTGTAAGAGACCCAAGAGTAAACAAAACAGTAAATCTCTCTCTCCCTCTGAGCTATTAGACAGCTTCTCATCTATTGATAAATCTACATAATCTTCCTTGCTGTAGGCTGCAATCTAGCCATTGCAGAGATAGCCTCATAAAATCTAAAAAGCAAAAGATTTTTCAAGGTATGTGCTGCAGTAATTCTAAAGAGCTTTACTCCGTCTTTGCCCTGGATTTTTCATATCGAGTAAAAAAAATGTGAGAAATTGGTAATTTAGGAAAACAATTTTTATTAAAGAAAAGCAATGTTAACTATGAAAAAAATCATAATTTAAAATTTTAACAGTCAGTCTTCGTAAAATTGCAACTGAAACATCATATTAAATAAAATCTTAAAGAGAAATAAGCATATTAATACCTTAGAAATAGCCTGATCCAGAAATCTATGGAATCACAGACAGAAGTCTCAGCTGATGCATTTTGTACAGACTCCTCCTTCAGGAATTTATTAAAGAGCAGGTAAAAACTTGTATTGATGAACCCAGAGTCAAATTCTCAGTTAACTTAGGCCTCAGTGTCCTACTCAGCTCTCAGCAGAGCAGTGTTGTTTTACCCCAAATGAGGGTTTACACCTAGATGTGGTTTCTGGCAGCTTTTAACACCATCTACAGACTTAGACTAATCCTGCAAATTCTTGTGCATCTTCTGCACTAGAGGGTCTAAGTCAAGCTCGGTAAATTTAGCATGCAGAGCAATGTTTGCAAGATGAAAGAAATGTAACAAAAAAAGGAAAAAAGAGAAGCCGAGATGTGAAAGCTGCCCTGCAGAACAAGCGCTGCTCAGCTGACAGTGTTTGGTTTCTCCTCACGCTGGGTGCTTTGAGTCATTATGCAGTAAGGGCCGCCTTTAATTAAAGATGACTGGAAGTGAAGAGACAGCTGAGCTTAAACACAAATTGGAAACGGGTTGAGGAGCAGCCCGTTTGCCTGCACAGCCCTCGCTCTGCTATGGGTCCATGTGCAGTTGTGAGGTGCTGACCCCACTTCTGCTTGCCCGTAAGTTTTGGTACCATCCACTAGGTATTTAGGATCTGGGCACCAAGAATGAGGATCCCTCTGCGCTCTCCCTTTTGTAACAGTGAAAAAAAACCAGCTTCTGGGGGTGGCTTTTTCTGTTGACTTGGGCTATATGCCCCTTGTTCCAGGCTTCTGCTAAAGCCTGTGGCATCTCCGAGAGGGGAATCAGCAACGAAGTGATTCCCATGGACGTTGTGAGCTGGTTCCGAAGTTAACAACCCAACACAGGAGACGAGTCGCTGCGTTTCACAAAGCAAGAGATGATCCTTGCCCACTGCTAAAGCTCTTTTGGCCACTATAGTCTCTTTTGGCCTTTCTGCTTATTCTGTCATGTACAGCAGCTGAGGATACCATGTGTAGATGACACACTGCAATTTTCCCAGTTCTTCCTGGGTCCTCCCGCTGTCTCTCTGGCCCTCGGAAGTGCTGCAGGGCTGCAGCCAGGAGTTACAGGTGAGTCAGGAATTACCTTCACTTTACATCCAGATGTTTCAAGATCCTAATCCATCCCCTCTGCCTGCATGCTGTACCAAACAGCTATGGTGGGAACGCGAGGCACGGCTCTTCAGGGCTGCCAGCTGGACTGAATCCGTCTCACTCAGGGAGAAAACACCACGTTGGTACCGCTCCCTTCTCCGCTCTTTATTCTATATGGTAAATGCCAGGTTTCCATGTTTTTAAAAGCTGCTTTATGGAGAATGTCATCTGTGGTCTCTGCTTTCTTGCTGAAGTGTAACATTTATGTGGCACATATGTCTACTAAAACTGCTTTTCAGCATCAGGTTATGGGTGCAAGTGAATTGGCTTATCCTTTTCCCTGCTCCCACTGCCTGGCTTCACAGTCATGCCATGGCATTGCAGAATGAGTGTAATGGGTAAACAACTGGAAAATTGCACAAGTAACTCCCAAACAGACTGTGAAAATGATAAATAAGGCTCTGACAGATGGAAGCTCCTTCATACTTGCCTTTTTGGCGAGTGTAAAAATCACTGAAACTGCTAGACTTGTTCCTGCGGTTACTAACAACCTTTGAAAAAAGATGCTTACAACCCCTGGTAAAAAGTTAGGGTGCTCTATGACCTTTTGCAAGAGTAATTTATTAACATACAACTAAATTGGTTACAGAGAGAGGAAAAAAGTAAATCAAGTTGTAAACTGGGCATCAAGGTGCTCCAGGGTTAGTACAGGTTTTTACAGGAAGTGAAGCAGAAAACAAGAATGATCCTGACTACATTCAGGATCAGCATTCTCAAAAATCTGAGTGCGACATGGTTATTTTAACACATAAAATACCATTCCTTAATCCTGAAGTAATATGCTATCAGAACAAACAGCAAATTCAGCATTTAGCAGCTTCGCATATGTAATACCTCATATTTGTGATATGCTTTTCCAATACTGGTAGTAGGCAAAGATTTACATAAATACCAGCGTGCCTGACCCTCAGGGATACCAAATATTCCTACAACCACCTTAAAGATGTGGTTTAAAGCACTGAAGGAGCTCATCAGCTTGTCTTGATAAATCTCCATAACATTCTTGCAATCTTTACCCAGTTTTGTTTTATACAACAGAACATCAAATCTATAATTTACTTATAGAAAAGGAACCATTAAAATAATCTATGATATGGCAACTATTTATGTGGAAAACTCTTATTGCTTTCAAAAGCTGCAGCAAGAACAATATCTAAGTATGGAGAGATACAATTATATACTTGGTGATAAGTTACAGCATTTACTAAGTTCCAACAGGTAAGTTAGGTAACATTGCACATTTTTGTCAACTCACGACTGCTGAAGTTAGCTGCACCCACCAGTAGCTAGAAAATAGAATGAGTTAGTGATTATTGGTAAATTTATTGATAGTAGGAATGTTTAATCCATAAATAAAAACACTGCCAGCCCACAGAACCTTCTATGTTGACTTCACTGCTCCTTTGAAGCTTGCAAGGTGCATTCAGCTGCGTGGAGAAGCTGCATTTCATCCTTTTCTGTTACACATGCCCTGTGGGTCAAGTTTTGTGTTCTTCTTCACCTTGATCCCCTTGTCTTAGTCATTTGTGTACCAAATGAAGCTGCACTGAACAAAAAAGACGTACCAAAAGTTTCCTACATTAAAAGCTCATCTGGTAGAGCAAGGGACCAGACAAAAGAACAGACTTGCACAAATGCAGATTCCAGGATGTTAGTGAGGAGCCTCCCGACCATGTGTGGCCGTGCATTTCTGTGGGGCGCTACCCTGGCCCACGCTGTTCTCCGACTGGTTCCAGGGCTGCTCAGAAAAAGGTCCTTTCCAGTCAGAAAAAGGTATGGAAAGAGGCTACAGTGTTTATGGAGAGTTTTAAAAACTGCAGATACTTACTAGATAGCGGCCAAAGTACAACAAGACCCAATCAATGCTACATCAGTGCAAAAAGTTTGGAATTGCATGCTACAAAAGTGCCAGCGTTACCCTAACTGTAACAAAAGGTGTAGCATAGAAGCAAATACGAGATTAAGAAAAAAAATGCTCTTTTAACAGAGTTTGCATAAGGGATTAGCAAAAGCATTGCCCGAACCGCTTCTATGTTTGACATAATTCAAGAGATATCTAGCTCTAGCCTTAAGTAGATCATTAAAAGAAAATGAATCTCCTCTCAAGCACTAAACTTCTCAATTTTTTGAAAAAAACTTTCCCTTCTCTGGCACTGATCTGCTCAGGTTAAGGCAATCGTGCTTAGACTCAACATTTGTCTTAAGGCATTGTATATACTTCAATATCAAGAGCAGAAGGAGACTATAGCAGCTATTGGCAAGCCCTTCTTAGGATGACAGCTATTATGTTAACATATGTTATACACATATGTATGTATAAATGGGCTCCAGTCCTTTGAACGTGGAAATAAAACTAGAGTTCCACATTGGCCCCAAGCTCTGTGTTTTGAATCCAGTGGATTTGCCTCATATAAAATAAAAAGTCTTGAAAATGGAGACCAGAAATGGATCGTCTCCCTCCCAGCCACATACCCCAACCCCAGAGCCATCCCTAGTCACTCCTGGACTCCTGTCTGCACAGTGATCTGGCTTCAATAATCTCCAGCTCTTGCAGGTTAAGTTTAAACACTAGACTGCAAAATAAGGTTACTGTGTTTGCAGTCCACATCTCCTTCATGGCTCAAGTTCTTATTAAAAAAATAAAAATTCTACTTCAGATCCAAAGAAAATTCGTTGGTGTCAGCTCTGCATCCCAAGAAGACCAGATCACTCTACGCGCTTCTTCCTCAAAAAATGGGCTGTTCTGGCTCTTGCTCTGCAATATTTATTTCTCCAGCTCTGTATAAAGAGCCTAGCTTCTTTATTGGATTATATTTCAAAAAATGTCTAAAAGAAGTAGATCAGTGCTGGCAATCTACCATGGAAAATGCATCTCAGAATGGGAATTACAGAAAGAATATAATGATTAATGGAACACCCTACTTCCACATCAATCTAATGACACTGGAGTGCCTTTTGTTACACAGAGCAGTCTCCCATACAAATTATGCTGTTGCTTCATAACCCTCAATCTCCTAGGCACCAAAATCAGGAATTGTCATGTCTACAGATACTGCTCTTTCTCTGAGCACTCTTACCCTGGCAATTTTTTCCTTCTTTGTTGCAATTTTAATACTGACCCATTGTTTTAACACCCAGAGGCCTGAGCTACTCCATGGTCTTGAGGTAAATTCATAGTTAGTGTTTTTACCTTCTGAAGGGCTCAAAAGGAGTTTTAAATGACTGGTTCTCAAACTGTGCCCCTTGAAACCGTGTTATGAAATGGTCAAGAAAGAGCTCTAGAGAGCAGGCAGCAGTTCTCGGGAAATGTTAAGATTCATCCATTCAGCTAAATGTCTTGGGAATTACTGCAGTGTGCGAAAGGAAGCGTTAAATTGCCTGATATTTTTTATTACTATTTGGAGTAGAAGTGTTACCGTGTACAAAACCTAATTGGGGGAAGAAATGATATCTAGATTTCAGTTTAAAACAATATATGTCTTACATTAGCCTTTTGCAATATGCTAAGTTACACACTAACACATCAGAACTGTTTGAAGTAAATAAAACAAAAAAAAAAACTACCACAACTTTTCACTTTACCTAGAATAACAATATAGAGGATATTGTTTTCGAAATGATGGATATATTTGTATACACGCACAGAAATAACATTAAGACAATTTTCTTCCATTTCTTAACATACCGTTGACAAAAATTTAACAGCTAAAACCGTCTCTTTCATACAAAATTACCAGGGACAGCTAAACTGGAGCTGGAAAGGTGGCGTCAAAGCATCGTTCACAACTGGTTATACCTGGCTGGCAATTGTGTAACACAGTTGTATAAAAGGAGATATTAACTTGTACAGTGATTTTGCTTCAAGTATTTAAGAAATAAACTAATGCCTGGTGGAATGCAGGGTATTAGGTATGTTAGTAAAATCCTTAACAGCTCCCCGTCCCCTGGGAAGGCTGCCAAAGACAACAATTTATATGAGGCCCTTCTCAGCCCAATGCTCGTCATTACCAAAATAACATTTTAGACATTTATTTAGACTGCATGATACAAGATAACATTGCCAGCCTGAGTTTTCAAAAATTGTAACACAGACACATTAACTATTAGGCCATGTACAAAGCATCAGGAAAAATCCACTTCCATACATCCAAAAAAAAAAGACCTTCCACTCCCCCCCCCCAAAAAAAACCAGCAGACAGGATGATGAGTAAGTTTAACACATCCTCTATTTCTCCACATATTTTACTTCGTTTCTTAAAAGCTTAAAAAACACCCCAAACACCCTAGCCCCTTCTGTTAAGTGAGCGTTATCTTGAATTTAAACGGTAACGATCAGCAGCAAGGATAATTACAAACATCAGCTTATATCTACACCAAGCTCTGAGAGTGAATACAAAAATAAAACACAACAAGGGATTAAGCTATGAAGAGAGATCTCCACTTTCCTCAATAATCCAAAGATTCAGATTTCCTTTGAAATCAAAGCCCCAATTTTTTTCTTCATTTGACTTGAACCCTGCATCACTAAGCTGCTGGCCTCCTCGTCGAGTCTTGAAAAGACTAATGAAAGAATCATGTTAACTTTTCCTGGGGGGTAATAAATTACAGCACTGATAGTGATGCAGAATTCCTGCACAAAGCCAATAAAGATGACAGAGCAATCATCTGCTTCTAAGACAATGAAGTCTCAAGGTTACAGAAAGCAAAATGCAAATATTTATATATGTATCTACTCTCACAGATTTGCTTGCTTTAAAGAGAAAGCATTCTTAGTGTTTCTTTCGTGTTACATACAATACGTAAGTTATTCTTTATACCAGTGCAGGACGTGATAAGCTGTGAACGTCTCTTGTCTCTAAGTTCCTCTAGGAGGCTCCCTTCCCTTCCCCACACAAAGTCCAGTTATTCCAGTCCCAAGCCAGTCAAACATGGCAACAGCAGTTATCACAGGTACGGTTTATTTTGTATTACTAACGTGGCAGGATACACACAAGACAAAGCAAAAGGGGCTGCAGGTGGTAGTAGTGGTGATGAGCTATGCTTTTTGAACTTGGAAACTCAGTTGTTGCAAGAGGGTCACAGACATGCAGAGCAGACGTGAAGA
>NW_010586755.1:436468-477106 GCF_000705375.1 Tinamus guttatus
GCGTTGCTGTTTGAAGGAAAAACAAGAACACTGCCCATCTCCATTATCTTCATTCAAAAGTGCAACTTCTGCTACATCTGTTTCCCACTGTATTTCTGAGCTATTGTTTAGTATTTCACTACTTGATCCATATGTATAAAATTACAGAAAAGAGGTGCAACCAATATAGTGCAAAACACTTAAATATTCATCTGAACATAACAGACAGTGGAAGATCAAAGACTCCATACATTTCTCTAAGGCAGATGGTCATTTATTTTTAAATATAAGATCTTAACTATGCTTTTCATTTCTGAAGAGGTAGAAAATATCAAAATACTACGACAAAAATTTCTAGGTTAAAACAATCAGTTTGCTTAGTCTTTATAAAGTCCTACTACTGCAACTTTTAGTTTAATAAAAACAAATGAAGCTGTGGAAGCACAGGATTTCGTGCTCTGTGTAGACTTTACTTACTGGAAAAAAGAGAGCTTCTTCATCTGTTTAGTGCTAAAGCATTATAAAAGAAAAGATCTCCACTTGCCCTGTTGGAGGCTACAAATCTGAAAATTCCTAGTGGAAAAATTTGGCGATTCCTGAATTCTAGCACTACATTTAGCTGGGTACAGTTTCTGTGTAAGGCAGCAGAAACTCTGATGCGATCAGCTCAGAACTACCTCTTCCATAATGCTAGTAAGAAAACTAGTAAGAACAAAAGCTTATTTAAATCTTTTCCACAGGCAACAAAGAACCATATTCAGATTCCAGCACCAACAGAAAATATCTGTTTCAGCAAATTTGACTAGCCCAGAGACAGCTTGGAGCTGCAAGGCTCCTGCTCCCCCTTCCCTCAGCACAGCCAGGAGGTGCTGATGTTACCATCTCCATTACAATTCAGTAAGGCATAAGTTAACTCAGAACTGACATTATTACACATTGCAAAAAGTAGTGTAAAAGGTCCTCTTTTCCCTCCAGTCATTAACATTCAGGAATATTTATTAAATACTTTATAAAAAGAAGTCAGGGTATTTATACATTCAAACAATCATTGCAATAGTCAGAGTAGAGAAAACAAATGCAGTATCAGATTCTAAATTAAGCACAATTCTGCAGATTGCACACTTGCACACATACACACCCCCCCACACATATATTATATGTGTGCGTGATATATATATATATATGTTTATATATATGTTTCATATATACTTCTTTTAAGTCAGATCTGAGAACACAACACAGAGTATCTTCACTTGGTTCCTCCTTCACCAGAGGACGGGATTGTCCAGCTTGGAAAAACCAGGATCTTTTCTAAGGTCCATGTAGGTTCCATTGCTCACCCAGGAGTCATCTTTGGATTTCCTGTGGAAGACAGAGCAGGGTTCCCAACCGAGGAGCGGGCATTTCCTGCGCACGTGCTGGTGAAGCAGTGCCCCCCTGCGCAGAGGGAGGCGCCCAAGCGGTCAGGCCTCGCCTTCGCCTGAGGTAATGAGCTCACTTCCACCCTGACTTGCCAGGGCTTCGTATTTGAAACTACAGTCAAAGCTTTTTCTGGGTCTCCAATGCCTGCGGGCTGTTTATTGGAAACTTCTGTTAAGAATGGTGTTCCTGGACCTTTTTAAAATCGGAACGAGCTGTGTTTCTGCCCTGAGACCAAATCTGAGTCTCTCTCTCCGCCAGTTCCTGGACCTTTTTAAAATTGGAACGAGCTGTGTTTCTGCCCTGAGACCAAATCTGAGTCTCTCTCTCCGCCAAAAGATGACTCACCATGTTCCTTGCATAAAGGAAGCCTTATAGTTCTCAGGAAGGGAATAAGGCTCTTTGCACTAGGTACTCTACTCTGAAGGAAGGAGTCCACTTTTAATCTGGTGTGCCACATTTTTGACACAACAGCAAATTATTCTTGCAAGTATGCTTATGGTTTTAGGAGCTTAGGATTTGTAGAGGACAGAAATCATTGTGATCAAAAGAAAACTATGGACATAGTAAATATTGTAATTCATATGTACTCTAGCACTGGGTAACACTTTTGCTACTAAATAATAGAAGTGTTTATTCTATCACTTCAATTGGCAGCATTAATTGAACTTTTCAAAGAGCATCCTTCTATCCTTACTCTGAGTAGGCAATTTTGTAGTATTAGATTTTGCTTCTATCCTGTCTTTTCAGTCGTTTGAAAGCAAAGTTTTCTTCTCTGTGCTAGCTGTGGGGAGTTAGCTCACCAGCTCCACACACACCCACAGGCCTGAGCCACTCCATGCCTTGATGTAAATTTATAGCAAAATTTTTCACTTTTTGAAAGGGCACAAAGCAAAAACAGTTCTAGATGAGTTTCTGAGTTACTTCCTTTTGGCACCCATTTGAAACATTTTGGTGTTTCCCAGCATCCTGCTCCTCAGAAATGCAGCATCTATCTACCCAAAAAAGGGTAGGGCCCCAGACCTAACAGCAACACATAGACCCATTCCTCGTCTCCCTCTTGCTCACTGGATCTTGAACAGTGCTGCAGGGATAAAACCCATCTCACTAGCATTCACTTTTGCCTTTTGATGATTCAAGCCCTCTTCAAATGTTATTTTTTTTTCCTATTGTGTATTAAATAAAGTGTCCTCTAACTCATAAATCTCTCCTCATTACATACAGGGTAATATGTTCAAAAACAGCCCTGGAAATGAATGTCTGCAATTCTGCACACTGCTGCACAAGGAAATCCCACAAAATTCAGTGGGAGTTCAGCAAACATAATTAAGCTACATCCACCCCCTTCACCTTGCCTGAAGGAAAGAAAGATACTGCATTAGAATATGCCCAGGCTAATTCAAGCTTAGACCAAATCCCATTTGCCTTTGAGGCAAAAGTTGAAGAGAAATTCAGGGATACACTAGTAAAATGGCCAATTTATAATTCTTAGTTTTAACTAAGTTTGAAGTGTTTACATTGAAAAAAAAAAGCAAGAATATAAAAAGTGAAAAAGGGAACCTAGTACTCTGCTGTAGGTTAGATCCAGAACTCTAATCCAAATTTCAACACACGATTATAAATGCTAATAATTATATAGTACCTGAAGAATCTAGGCTGATGCTCCAGACTGTTTTCTTCCAGAACTTTCCGTCGTTCTCTCTGTAGTTGTTCAATCCTCTGCTTTTGCATCTCAGCTCCTTCGATATTCCCTTCTTCTAGAAACCTGTAGCACAGCAGTGATAGAAGACAATGCTGGGGCTTCCCGTCGGTCCCCGTCTTTGTCAGGATCTCCGGGGCCCCAGAATCTAGCCCTTATGTTCATAGTATTTGAAAAGTAAACAACTACATCTGCAGACAGCAACACACATAATGGGCTCAAAGCAATTTTTATATTAGATGCTTTTCCTCTGAAGCTAGAAACAGTAGAAATTCTACATAGAAAGGAATTTCAAGTACCTCAGTTTTTGTCTATTCATACACAGTACGCTAGACAGCTGGCTAAGTCTGAAAAGATTTAGCATCTTTTAAAAGGCAGTTATCTAGAAACAGAAACACCCAAAAATCAATTCTTGAAAATATTGATCCATACAGAGTAGGCCAGCCCTGGGTAAGTGATTAAAAGGTCCATTTCAGGAGTGTATTAATACAGAAATGGAAACATACTGCAAGTATCTACGCAAGATACTCAAGTCTAAGCTTGAGGAAAAGTGAGTGTATAGAAGTTTTAAAAAATATTTGAGGAAAGAATATTTCAATTTTGCTTATGACAGAAAACTTCTTACCTTTGGTCTGGCCTAAAACGTGTATCAGTGGATGGTAGTAATGATCTAGTTTGCGAGTCCAGTTCATTTAACTCTAATGCGAACTGAGTAAATCCATACCACTGCTCATAATCTTTGGGCATTGGATCTACAGAAGAAAAAGAGTACATTCCAAGTAATCCCAATTAAATGCTTTCATCTTTAGAAGGAGCCATACAAACTTCCCCTCTGTCATTTGGTCATCTCTTTCAGCCAGGGTCTTGATTTGGTGGGAATCAAAACAGATTTCTCTCAGCTGAGCCACAGCAAAACTACAATGAGGTGCATGGCACCACCCCAGCAGTTTTTCAAACCACGGGCTTGGGTGACGTTCAGGTATGGCTCACAACAGAGTTGAGTTTTGTGGCATATTCTCCAATGCTTAATACAAGAAACCTGCTGCAGTTCTCTACTAAATAAAGTGTCCCCTTCCTCCCTCCCTTCTTGGAGTCCTCAATACACCCCTCACATGCAAATGTGGAAATGATGTCCCCAACCAAGGGAGAATGGGGAAGACAGACACGGAATGAAGTTATCTCAGTATTATTGATCAAGTTACATGGTTTATTCTTCTGGCCTACATATTAAGTACTTGACAAAAATCTATTTTTCCATACAAAGATAATAAGAAATTGGGCCCTAATATGATGAAAACAGACAGCAAGTATATTCTCAAGAAGATTTAAAATTCTGTATGTAATGATTCTGATCACTAACTTGCTCTCCATATGCAGTTTGAAGAGGATGGAGTCCCACAGTATAAGCTTTCGTGCCATTTTCCAAAAATTCGATGCACGGCTTTCCCAGTTTTATCCACAACACTGCCTTCAATCTCATGTGCATTTGGATTCCAGTATTTTGCCTAGAATTAAAAAGAACAAGGATAAAAAATAAGCCACACAAGATTGGGTGTGAATGATTTTTACCATGTGAATAGCACCTTGCAGTAGTCTGTTTTTCTGAAATAAAAACTACTCCTTTAGATGTCAATTATGGTACTATGAACAGAGAACTACTCTTAGTATTACTAATCAGCGCATTAAAATACTAATGTTGACAAATACATCTATTTTGTCTTTTTTGGAACAGTACTGGATGAAGTAATGTTGAGTTTCAAATTTGCCCAGTGCCAGATAACACTGATTTTGAACTGCATTCCCCTTAATCTGCATCTGTATCTACATTCTCCCCAAATTTGAAGAGGAAGAACTGTGAAGGAACTGATCCTTGAAGCAATCTGCACATTCACTGCTTTCAACTAAGTATTTGTATTGCATTTGTATTTTAAAAAAAAACAACAGTTCAATGATTATTAGAAAGCATGAAATACTAATGAAAGAAAATAAGTAATGGAAAAAGGAACTGCTCAGAAATGATTATATTAACTTTCCTTTTGCTGCTGACTATGCCATGCTGCAGGTGTATGCTGGAGTACGCGTGGCTTGGAAGCTGACCACATAGACACAAGCTATGAAAAGCACGGCTTTGCTCTAGCAATCTCTTTTGGAAAACCTGGATTAAAACAAGCCTCCCAGCATGCTGCACAAAAGTGTTTTTTTTTTTTTTTCTTCCAGGAAAGAAATTCTGGCATCATGGCAAGGTGATTTCCCTTTACTTGGAAAAAGTCATTTAATCTGCCACCAAACTAATACTCAGTTTTCAAGGGAATTACTTCAGGATGTCATGTCTGAGGCCTGGTGCCAAAGTAAGAGTTCTGAACAGCAATAGCTATGAACCCCCTCAGTTAAGCTCCTTCAAATACATGGAAAGGGCTAGAAAAGAGCATAGGCTCTCCCATTAGCTAAGCATTTGTGCAAGGGCTGCTTTGACAGCTGCTGGACAAACACGTCCAGAGCGCTCGGCGATCCTTCAGGAGGAGGCCTGTAGCACACCACTACGAGCAGACACCTTGTGTGTGTGTATCTCTAGGGCTCTGATGACATTTCTTCCTTTCCCCTCATACTGTTTTATACCTTGACTGGAATCACCTGAGAAAACTGTTGCTTTTCCTTCTCGCCTGGCTCTACCTAGTGAGTTGAAGTTCCTTCAGCTCCTTCAGCACTAAAGTCTCACAAAGAATCCGGGGTAATTACAGCACAACTATAAGAAAACACAGCTTTTAAGCGGTTCTACTCTGCTTCAGCAGACAGCATCCATCCATCCAGTGCTGTGCCAGACAGAAAAGGCACAGCCAACACTGCTGTGGTTACTGGAAGTCACCTTTATAAAAGTCAGTTTGCAGTGACAAGTGTCATCGTTGAGATTTTTGATGATGATCTCTCCATAGTGTTCAATCCATCTTTGCCCACTTAGGATGTTATGGATGCAAGATGTCACTTTGTTCCACTCATAATGGTCTCCAAACCTGAAAAAATTACATAAAAGAGAGAAATATCACGCTATGTTTAAACTAGCACATTAATTTAGGAAAAGATTTGTAAAGAATTCTACTTAGTAATAATAAAAACACGTTCTTTAATGCCTCACCCTCCTTGTCCCAAATAAATCTTGCCTCCTGGAAACCCCTTTTCACTTCTGCTTTAAACTACAGTCTTTAATTTGATTCTTTCAGTTTCTCTGTCCCTCTTTACAAGCTTAAGTTTCTCAAAGTAATCATTCTAATACACACTGCTTGCTAAAATGCCCTATTTCTCAGTCTCTTGCACAGCCCCCAAGTCATCACATTGTGAGCACAGGGGCCTTTGGAGTCAACACGAGCGTCCTTATGGACTGCACCGAGCTTGACTCAGGCCCTTGGGGCTGACGCCATGTGCACACTCTGCTCAAGAGCCAAAGCTCTCACCAGCTTGAGCAAGATGCGGTGCTGGAAGAGAACAAATGGGGAGAGATCATCAACAGAAATACCAACAGGCAACACAGCATTTCACCTTTCCTTAAAAAAATAGATGTTCTTACAAAGCAACTTTACAGAAGCTCAAACTCTGTTTTCATGACAAGTAAGGTAAATTTGGAGAGCACCAAATTCCTTACAGGAACTGCACTTAGCTCACAGAAATGTGCTTATCAGCACACACCCCTCTAGGATATAAGAAACTCTCCTACATCCACCTTAGTTACTCATTCTCACTTAATGCATTGTAAGAGCATATGCAAGGACAACTCCTATGTACTAGCAGATACGCAGCCAATTTACCCACTGCAACTTGCTTTCCTGCTATCTGCAGTTCACATACTCTATTATGCACATTAAAAATAACATATATTCTCCAAAAACAATGCCAAGGCTTCATTTCTGCCTAGCCTTAGCAGATACAACCTTTTTTGTAGCCAGTTCTAGACCAGATGCTTTTTTTCACAGGGATACAAACCAGCACATGCAGAGCACATGCCTCACACCTGGCAGTTCTTCAGCCCTCCACAAGCCCCAATTCACTGGTTATTTTGCCCCTGCACCTTCACTCCCCTGCTGACTATCTTTGGCAAACAGGTTTAACTGGAACACTCCTCAAACTTTAGAACTCTGGCTCTGCAAATAGGATTGACATAGGGCAAATTTTAAGGGATTTTAATTATTTGACCTACAATGAACACCCTAACAAGTCAACGTAGGAACAGTGCAGCTATTTAAAGAAGGACTAAATCAACACTTCCCTACATAGGCTGCTTATTTCCTTTGATAAAAAAACACCAGCTATTCTACTGGGGCTGTTGATCACATGTAGTAGTTATTTATCCAGTGATATCAGCGGTCAGTCCCCAACCAGGACCCAGTAGTGTCAGGCACTGAACAAATACAGGCACAGAAACTACTTCTCTTCTACAAAACTCTGTGGCTGTTCTAGGCAATTGAAAAAATAGAGAAAGAATTCGTATCTTCCTCTACAATGTGGTGTTTACATGTAAGGTTAAAATACATGTAAGCCTGGAATTCAACTGTACCAACGCAAAGCACCACCTTCTCAAGAGATACAGGAGTAACAGCGTTTATTTTATCTTCTGGGAGAGTTAATGATACTGTTCAAATAA
The DNA here is from genome assembly GCF_000705375.1 of Tinamus guttatus. The sequence continues at coordinate 444,196 of NW_010586755.1, forward strand.
AGGGAGTGGAAGGGGGAATTTCATAATCCCTTTTCTTCCCAAGGTCTAATACGGCACTGTACAGCTTGTTCTTGTTTGGCTAAAAGCAGCATGTGTGTATGTGTGTACACAGGAATGTGCTATTGCACCACTTACGTTGGCAGAGTTACATGTGTTGTACCAACTGGAACAATTTCCATGGACTTTCCCCAGAATTTGTTTTTCCATCTTACATCTGAAAAAGATGGGGGGAAGGGCGAAGAAAGGACAGGTTTAGTCATAAGCACCAGTGAATCAATCTATTTCCGTGCTCCACTTCAGTCTCAAGAAAATGAAAAATAACAAAGTGCAACTTAACAGTGTTCAAAGTAATGCTATGGACCTTTGAATGATTGCATGTCTTTTTCATTACATTACTGGTTATTAAATTAAAAAAAAAAATGGCACCAAAAGAGACTGAGGGAGCTGGGCCTGTTCAGCCTGGAGAAGAGAAGGCTGAGAGGGGACCTGAGCAGTGTCTGTAAGTACCTCAAGGGAGGGAGTGAGGAGGATGGTGCTGGCCTCTTTTCAGGGGTGGCCACCGACAGAACTAGAGGAAATGGCCACAAACTGAAGCACCAAAAGTTCTATAGGAACTTAAGGAAAAATTTCTTAACAGTGAGGGTGACAGAGCACTGGAACAGGCTGCCCAGAGAGGTTGTGGAGTCTCCTTCTCTGGAGATCTTCAAAACCCGCTTGGATGCAGTCCTGTGCCACGTGCTCTAGGTGACCCTGCGTGTGCAGGGGGGTTGGACTAGATGACCTCTAGAGATCCCTTCCAACCTTAAGCATTCTATGATTCTACGAAAAGTTTAAGAAAAGACATTTCTGTTAAAACTTGCTCAAAAGAGAGAAATTTGAATAAGCTATTAATAGGCATTATACATTCATCTGCAATTCAATAGGAGTGGTGAATGAATGCAGGCATTTCCAAAAACAAAAGCAGAATTTCGGATACAACCTAAAAACATCTGCAATAAATAAGGAAGCAAGAGAAGCATTCAAAGAGCATGAACTGGAGGGGGTTTTAGTCCAATTTCCCCTGGAAGTATAGCTGGCCTTTTAAATCTGCTTTGAAGCACAGAAAGAACTCTCTCAATCTCATGCCATTTTCTCTACAAAATTTCTCCACTTTCTCTCCCTGCATGGAAGAAAACTCCACGCAAGCCTAAGCAAATTTATAGAGGGGTTTATTAAGCTATTAAAAACACCTGGAAGTGAAATAAGCATGGGGAGAGAAACATGACACAGGGCAGAGAAACAGGACACAAGGAGTGCAGTTCAATCAGGCTAAATAATCAGACAGTAACTCTCATTCAACCTGGGAGCCTGCAGGATGGCATCTTTGCTGTATTAGACACCGGAAACTTCAGCTCTGCTCCTGGTCTGATAATGAGGGAAGAATTCATCTCTGGTTTCAGAAAGATACTAGTGCTAACACTCAAGGACAACCAAACCACCATGCAAGCGTGGGGAGGAAGCTGCTACACAGATGGTCAGACTGTAGTTGGGAGAGCATCTCTGCAGTACGTGACAGTGACAGGGCTGAGTCACTAAGCTGCCTACTGTTGCAAGTGAGGGAATGGGACACGGGAGAATTCCTAATAGAAAAAATGATTCCTTTCTTATCCCTTCACAAAAAGATACTCTGTTCAGGCTAGTCAGAACAAATTTGATCCAAATTTGCGATTCCTGTACTGTATGATAACAAGTCCAAAACTACCTTGACTATGAAGGCATCCTGCCAAGTTCCGTTCTATCTTTTTCTTGTGTAGTGAATGGAAAAGGAAGGGCAAATGCAAGATTAAAGTCAATAAATACAAAGCTACTTTTACTATTTCAACACGGAATAAACAGCAGGTCAGCATTCTCCAATTATCCACCGCAGGTAACACGAGAGGTCAGGAACACCCCCGGTGCAGAGGGTGGCACTGCTGGACTGCAGCCAGCGGTTACGTTCCACGTTCCCAGGAAGGCCAAGGCTGCTGCACAGTGACCAGGGCACGGGGAGCTTCCTGGGGACCAGCGCGTAACTCCATGATCAAACACTTTAGGGCATCTGAAAAACGCCAACAAACTATGCCCAGACCAGCTCAGGTGCACATCCTGTAAATAACTGGCACTTTCTATTTTAAACTTCTATTGTTCACATATCTGCACTCCTCTGCAAATGAGTGCTGCAAAAAATAGTGTCAGTTTCACAAGGCACAAAAAAACAGTTTCCAAAATAACTGGCCCTGTCAGAACCCAGCCTTCCGGCTTGCTAGAGATGATCAAGAGATTTCTGAATGCTGAGACAGAGGAGCTAAGGTCAGCGTATGATGGGATGACAGAATTATCTGGAAAACGAGAAAAAAAAAAGACTGCAGATGTATTTTATAGAAGAAAAACGTAAGTATAAATTGCATTTAATTTCTTTGATACAATAGAACATCTGAATCCCAAGCGCTTTTCATTTAAGTACAGTGACAGCTTCTTAAAAATTACAGAGCAAATATAAATTTGGTCTGTGAACTCTGCCCTGCAGCCTTCTGCGATGCAGTCAGGCATGTTGCTTTGCACCTCTGGCCATGTAGCTGAGGTCTGACTTCTTTTCATCAGACAGTATCATCCGGAAAGCAAAAAGATATTTGTAACCAGGAAGAACCTGCGTCATTGACAAGCTACCTTTAGGATTAACTTAACGTTAATCTTTCAAATCTAAGTTAAGACAACCCTATAGCCAGAGCCACGACATTTACAAATTGCCTTTATATTTTGGGGCGGGGGGAATCACTGTCTGTGTCCCACAGGCTCAGCTGGCTGCATTTTTAAAAGGACTGCTGCACTCTGACTCAGTCTCCTGGGGCATCAGGAGCAGCCCCCAGATTCCTATTCTTCTTGCTCAGATTCTCAGCTCCCAATTAAAGACAAACCTTGTTCTCTACATGCACATTACAGCAGTTGACAGATCAGTTTTCAAGATCTGTTAACAAAGAAATCAATCTCGTTAGTTTTTATTAAACTCAGCTTTTATGTAGTTATTTGCTTTATATGTATTTTTTGTTTAGTTATTATACTTAGGTTTTTTTTTTCTATAAATATAGCCTTGTACATACAGTATTTGGTTAGTGAGTAAATTTTTGGTCGTCTCTACTTTTTGACAAAGAATAAGGGTTTCTTGTTGGATATTTTACAGAGTAGAGAAATATGTTGAATAATGAAAATCAGACTAACAAGGAGGTCTGATTTCTGTTCAGCATGGCTCCCTCCACAATAACTATAATCCAGTGAGTAGAGTCAATCATAACAGAATTAAAGGCTATAACATGGCTACATTGGGAATTAACAAAACTCTGGCTGAAGGATTTAAAGATATTTCAACTGCTGACATCTTCACCAGAAGTTTTTGTTTGTTTGCTTGTTTTTAAGACTGAATGCTAGTCTCTCAGCACAAAATCTTACCACACTGTAATAATATTAATGTAAAAAAGTCATTGTAAATACACTTGTTCTGTTATGCACATTCGAGGAAATTATTTTCAAAACAGGATTGCAAAAGCTGCCTGGGCTGAGGATTTAACTTGCAGTTTTCAAATTCTATTGCAGTGTTTTCTTGATTTTTCTTTCCTTTTAAATAGCAGGAGGTGAAATTCTTCTCTAGTAAATGAAAAAAGCAAACTGTAGAGAAAATATTTCAGAAGATTTCAAGAAACACAGGTACGTGAAAAGAATGATTATTTAATGTTATGAACGACTTATAAACTTTTGTAATGACAGAGCATGCTAGTAAGTAAAAACTAGGATTTATTAGAGCAGTTCTGATACAATTTAAACAATTATGAAATTGTTTCATCTCGCCAACTTTTAGATTTTTCATAGTAGACATACAGTAAAACTGCTGAAGACTTACCCTGCCAAATAGCAAAATTGACCGATTCAGCATGGCATGCAGAAATAGGTGGATGATGACTGACCTAATATCAAAATATGAGAAGAGAAAAAAAAACATTAACACTTGAACAGTCTTTTTTCCCCCCTTTATTTTTCATACAGGGCATTCACAATTTGAACACTTGCTTTCCTTTTGCGTGTCCTGAAGGGGGAGCCAGTAAGATTAGTAAAATGCCGAGGCTTAAGAAGCCTTGAAAGAAAAGGGAAGCACTTTTATTTCAAAAAGGCCTATTTTACCTAAGTAATAATTTAACTATTTATTTTGTTTATTTTCTTGAATGCAGTAATTACATTTAGCCTTAGGGCCCCATTTATATGCTAACAGAAGCTGCACAGAAGTAAAGAAACAAATGGCCAAGTTCTGTACAGTAAATAACCATAAATCCTCCTGATTATGTGGAAGGGGACAGTGCTCAGCACCTCTGAGAGGGCCAAGGGTGGAGATATCTCACCATAAAATTCCATACAGCATCAACTACCACTGTAACAGCATCACCTGACATGTTTTCCAGACTGAAACTTTAAGCATTAAGAACAACCACCGCAATAACAAACCAAGAACTGTAGATAAACAAACAAAAACACAGTACAGTGCAGACTGTTAAAACAATAAATCCTAAAGTGAGCACAAAAAGCCGAGGCTGACAGAGCTTTCTTGGGTGCCCATTTTCTCTTCTGGATGAACACAACTGAGAACCAACCCAGGCCAGCTCTTTGCTATGTAAAGTCTACTGCTCTTTTTACAAAGGCAGCTTAATTTTCCAGTAAAGTTGCTATTTCCTAATTTGAATTTCAATTCATAACTGCATACGTGGCTCAAACGCAGTTTCACTTTCCTCTTTGCTACTCATTTAGCAACTTCATTATTGAGCATTTTTGTCACAGGCGTCCAGGTCTTCATGACCTCTAGCTGGTTAAAAACAAAACCAAAAACACTCATGCCCACCCCCACAGTACTAATTACACTCAGTTACCTCTTAATTTACCCAGGGCAACACTGTATATCCCTCACTTACTTCACCCAGATTAACCCCAGATGTCACTATAATTCATGGGTTAAACATAGCTCTCACTTAAACTGTTATAATTCCAGAGTAAGCTCCTGGAGGTAAAGAGGGTTTATTCTAAACTCACTCCACAGAGAGAACAGAATCCCCACTGTTTTATATATTTTGCATATTGCATAGATTACATACCGAGTTATCTATAGCTAGCACCAAAATGCTTGCTCAAGTAATTAGCAACAGTTCCTGATGGAAAGAAACAGTTTTAATGCTTGCAAGCTGCATGAAATTTCCTTTGTCATGTACAGAACTCCCTTCCTAGTATTCCTGCATTCATATTAATATACTAACTTTACCACTATTTAACTTAAATGTCCTTTATTGCACATACTATAACAATATTAATTAACAGCCCAAGCCACTAGCGTTTGAAAATTCCTCTCTAGGAAGACAAGTCCTTGCACTGACTTATCCAGTATTCAGGGGAAACTCTTCTCCTTTCTATCAAATTAACCTTTAATTCAGCACCATGCTTTATTTGTTCCTTTGTTACTCCAAGCTGTGGCAGTGTGCTATGCACTCTACACATCATCTTAGAATAACACAGTGAAGAATCAAACATGTTACTGGAACTTTAAAATGTGGTTCTTGTCCTTCCTATTTTGCTTTTTATATTTTACTTATGCCAGTGACTCATTTCCTGAGACTAGGGAGGGATCACACAGCACTCTTTTTTGTCAGTTGTGTAGCGTCTTGTACGTCATGTTCTATCTTCAGAGTTTGTCAAAAAACTTCATTTTCTAATGGAAGCCTCTTATAAGGCTTTCTCTGATCAAATTTCAAGGTTATGCCACCCTGCCCATCATACCTTTCATAATTTTTGTTATGTCTATATGGAATGAGAAAGCTTTTAATCATTCTAATTCAGATAGGCATCAGGTTACTTAGGTTTTATCTCTTCTTAACATATGTCTCAACATATGCCATTATTTTGGCAATTTGGCTAGTTTAAGCTTATATATTTTGCACCCATACTTCTCCTTTTGGGGGATTATTTAGAATAACACTCATATTTTGATGTGCTGTGTACATCCTTCAAGCACTAATCTGTGGTACCAGATTTGAAAGGCAGGGACCACAAAGTATTTGGATAGGAAGGGGAAAGACTCAAATTGCCACAGAAAATATGACTGGTTATTTAACTTCTACTTCAGTCTTCTTATATAAGAAGACATTAAACAACTGAAGATAATGCAGTGTTTTTAATGATCGTAAACATAAAAAAAAAAAAAAAAAAAAAAAGCAAAGAGAAAAAAAAAAGTTATTGATAGTCCTGATCAGATTTCAGTAGGGTGAAATGCAAAGGTATCTACTCCAGTAACTGGATATCTGGGCTAAGCTGAGTGCTCCTTCACTGCCAGATTTAGTCATCCCAGAGTCTGACGGATTTCCTTAAAGGATGAAGCAATTTCATTCACTTACAATTCTGCAGTTCCCTTGAGTTTTCCTGGGCTCAAATTTTATAAAATAATATTGAATATTGCTATTAATTCCAGAGGATTTTAGTCGTGCATTCAAAATTAAGCAGTCTATCAAACCGTAAATTTAAGGGTTGCAGGATCCAGTACCTGTTCTGCAAAAAACTGGAAACCCTTATCTTCACGAATACATTCATAGGTCTCTCCAAGCACAGGATTAAAGGGCTTGCTTCCCGCTCGGTAGTAACTGGATGCATAGGCAGACACTGCAAATGCAGCTATGTACACCTGGGAATAACATGCACAGAGTTTGGATTAATTAGCCGCAGTCACATACTGTTTTTACTACACATCCTGATTTTACAGAGAAAAAGAAAAAATAAGTTTTAATTTGACATTGGATTCTATGTAGTCTGCAAAATATGGAAAAATAAACATGCATGCCTGCTACAAGCTAAGTGCTAACTCAAACAATACAGAATTATTTATATCTCACACAGCCCTTTCAAGGGGCCGAAGATGCAACTGTTAGTGTCAAACGGTACAAAAACGTCACCAACTGAAAACGGCATTTCTGAACACTGCTGGAAATAACTTGAAACAGCATCTGAATAACTGGAATATATACAGTAAAAAGCTGAGAGCCACTGTAAGAGTTTGTATACAGCTGGCTTTTGCAGTTATGGTCCCTGATTCTGTGGATCAGAAAATGGGCATTTCAGCCCATTTGACAAATATCTGAATTCAGTGTTCTGCACAGTTATTGTACTCATTATATAGGGATTGCTTAAGTTTTGAAATCCTGAACATTTCAGAGCAACCCCAGAACCACAGAAACACATTAATAAAAAATAAACAGAGTTCATCTTGTTAATATAAAGAGATCACAGACGTGTAGTGCTGGAAGTCCCAGTGCTCTTTATGAACATATACACTGTAGCCTTCATATGCATGAGGGAAGTATACATTAGTTCAAATCTTCCTTTTTTACTGTAAATATTTAATCTTACAGAGGAGAACTTGGTAAACAGAACTAAATCTCTCCTTTGCATAACTTTACAGGATGGTGAGGCACTTGAGAAGAGTTACACCCTGTTAAAGTAACAGAAATTACGCAGAACCACCAGAGCCTAGGTGTGCAGGCAGGCACAAACACATACAGTATACCCCAGTGTTCACTCTGGAGACTCTGCCTCTCAGCCCAGAGAAGTATGGAACAAATATCTTAATTTTTTGGTCAGACTATATTCTGTCTGATTATATTCAATGTTGCTAAATGTTTGGAATAAAACATTTACCATCCTTTCAAATGGATCGGGTGTATGTGCTGCTTTATCTAGCAGTTCACTGTATTCCAGTTCTTCGCAGAGACGTTGCAGGGTGTTAAGTGGTTCATTTAATTCAACAGGCATGGCCACTTTGGAGAGGTCTTTTCCTATGTTATTTCTCAGGATATTCCACAAGCTGATGTTACTTGTATTAGGACATGGAGCTGGTAAACACGTTCTCCTTTTGGAATGGCATCCAATTCCACTTTCAGAAATACAATCTGAAAGGAAATGGCAAGACAAATAATTCACTGGTTACATATAGTTGATACTTTAATGTATATTTGCAAAGAGGACAAAACAATCCTTTTCCCTATCAAAACTTCCCTCCACCCCCCACTGTATTCAAATATTTTCCTTATGGTTCAAAGACATCGTGCTATAAAATGGTAAAATTAATATTTTAATTTCAATAAAATTTAACTGATGAAACTTCCAGGTACAAATGAAGCATAAATACTTAAAAGAAAAAATTGCCCTCTTTCTCCTAGAGATTATAAAAAAGTCTCAGGCTTTCAGTTGAATTTGAAAAAGTAAATATTCTAATCATCTTATTTGTAAAAGAAATTTATTCCTATACATTTAAGTGACATAAAGTCTCCCTCCTTGACAGAGCTTCAATTAAACTGACACTTCTCAGAAGGCAAGGTGTAACTTCCAGATCCATGTGTCAAAACATCTCCTATGTATCACTGCCTATTTATCTGAATACTCCTACCAGGGAAATTTACTGTGTCATAGGTTTGCCTGCAGGCTTTTCTACAATGGCCCTCATAGTATAAAGCATTTTAAAAATACTAGTGGTGGTAGCTTCTAAATACAGCCATATATTGGTGGAGTAGTGACCTGTTTTAAAGGTGGAAAAGCTGAAGCAAGTCCTCTAGAGACCATCTGGCCCAACGCTGCTGCCCAAGCAGGGTCACGCAGGGCACGTTGCCCCGGATTGTCTCCAATGGGCTCCTGAATGTCTCCAAGGAGGAAACTGCACCGTCTCTCCGGGCTGCCCTGTTCCAGTGCTCTGCCACCCTCACAGTAAAAAAGTTTTTTCCTTATATTCAAGCAGAGCTTCCTGAACATATGGAAAAAAACTTTTTATAGATTTCCCCAGATAGTTTTGTCTTGGAGATGTGGAAACAGCACACGTCTGCTGCCCAAAGGAATGCGCCCAAAGAATCACTGCTCTCAAATGCACCATTTCAACCACTTCCTCAATTGCTCCACTGAGGCAAGGATGATCCCGGCACTGCTTGAAATGGTGACAAATGACAGACAGCCACAAGGGCTGACTTCCCTATCACCGCCATGAACGCGAGGCCGGTACCTCAGAGGGAAGTTTTCAAGTGTAAGCAGCATCCTCCAAGTTTGGAGGAAAAACTTCCTATCTTTCCTGCTGCTCACAAAACCTGAAGTTCTGACATCTGCTGTGACTGAGTTATTACAAATCTATTTTCATTACAAACTCTTCCTTTCTGCATAAAAATCCCACAGTCATTATGAACAAGAAAAGAAAATCTTAACAGTACTTTTTATTTCGGGTAGGCTAAGAGGTCACCTTCTATACCTCCCTTGCAAAAATTTATTTAATATCAGAAGGGACCAGAAATAAAAAGTTTCCTCAGACACATCAGGAGAAAGAGGTTATCTGAAGAGGAAGAAGATTAGAGCTAATAATCTGTTCTAGCTCAGAAGGGCTCTCTGAAATGGGATTAGGCCACGTCCCTTGACGATTTCCAGTTGCACAGAGAATCTGTGTCAACGTAACTCTGCACCCCGGACCAGCCCATCAACTGGGGTGAGCTGCTGAGGCTCCATCTGCCCGTAACAAAGCAGGGGGTCTACAAGAGACAGCTTCAAAACAACTGCAATAGGAAATATGACAAGCCTTGAAATAAAAAAAAATGTGCATGGTTCAAGGATGCAGCAGGATGCTCAAAACCCAACGCTGAGCGTTCAGCTGTGCACCTATGTGGAATGTTCCTGTCTGCGATACAGACCACACAGCTCTCATTAATCTCCTTTAAGGTTTCTGGTGCTTGCTCAGTGGTTAGTTTAATCACAGAAGTTACTTAGATGCCTAGTTTTCTACGCATTAAATCCCGTTTTTGTCACTCACAATTCCCCAGAAAAAAGTAAGACCCATCCCAGTTCTGGTTCACAAATGCTGTGACAAATGGCAGCAACACTGGAGGACTTTCGAAGAGATTGACACATTACGATCAGCTGGTCTGACCTTGGCTGTTACAGCAGAGGATTTCTTTATAATCCCGTGTCTTCTGGTTCAGCTAGAGCCCATGTAGGAAAAAGATATCAAATGTGATTACTAATAGTAGCAGGCTGCCTAAAGGAGACAGACCACCAAGGTGGCAGCCTGTGAAGGTGCTGCTAACACAGAAGAGCTTCAGTGATAATCCCTGTCAGAAGGAGGAGAAGCCAAACAGCTTCGCTGCCAAAATGTTCTAAGGTCCAAAACACAAGCAAGTGTTCTTACCCTAAAAAAATAAAAAAAATCTTAATTTTTAAATAGGTACAAAATAAATAAGATCTCCTTGAATATAAACTGGCCTAGGCACACAGGGACTGACTCTTCCATGAAGATGGCCAATAAATAGCTGCTAGTAAGGAAGCACCATTAGGGAATATTGAGGATGAAATATGCAGATAGAGAGGAAACAATGTTCCAGTCAGCAGAAATGAGAAGGTGGGTGGCACAACATCGGTAATTAGTATACTTTGACCGATTCCTCTTCTTTTGTTTCTATCTCCAGTTAGCAAGACTGTTAAGTATTTGAAAAAAAAAAACACAAAACAAAATTAAAAAAAAAAAAAAAAACAGAAAAAAAATCAGCATGACTAAAAATGCAAAGAAAAGGTCACACACCAGACCTGGTTCCTTTAAACACTAAGAATTCTGTTAAAAATCTAGAAAACTTTGAAAGTAGCTGTTAAATTGCAGACTGAAAATACAGACTGACAAAATTATTTTTTGAAGAAAGCAGGTAGGATTTGCTAGTTTCTAGTTCTCATTGCTAGTTGCCATGAGAAAGTGAGAAGAAACTGCAGAAGCACCAGGAAAGTTACAAAAACAGGTGTCTGTTGATACAGATCCACCATCCTACTTAAACAACTGTGCCCTGGTCCTGTTAATCAGATTAGCCAGACCATGTTGTTCAAAAACAATCTGAGGCTGTAAAAGAAAAAGCATTGGCTGTGCACATCTCAAAATCTGTGATATTGAATGACTTCTAGAAATTGGTGGAGAAAATTGAAAAAAAAAAACCCACTCACCTAAAGTTTGCCTTTCATTCTCCATGTCGTTGCTTAGGTTGTCTTCTGAGACATTGTCACTGATATCACTTACATAGGAATCATCATCTGATACCTAAGTGTGGGGTGGGGAAAGAAAGCAGCGCATGTCCTTCATTAAAATAACTCCACACGAACATCGGAATAATTACTTCAAAAACTATTATTAACAAATTTGGACTGTTTACACTGTGCTTCAGTAGTCCTGAAAAGTCCTAAGCAGGACCGAAAGGACAAAACTGCATTTGGGAGGGATCACCACCACTGACAATTTTACTCTTCCAGTGAAAAGATAGTTCATCTTCTTTGACCTGCACAAGCTAAGTCTTCCTTTCTATTAAGACCTGAGACTTTTAAAGAATCCTGGGGACAGGATAAAATGGATTATTAAGTTTCTGTATATATGGTATCAGCCCCAAGGTAACCTGTAGCTACCATAAACACAGGTATGAATATACACTTCTCTCATGCACTTCAGTACTTGTACAAGGACTCAAGGTGGTCAGCACAGTACAAACACTATCTACACAGTCCGCTATGCACAAGCTCCTGTTTGGCATTTTCCTCAATGGGCAGCTAGGACTTCTCCATAACACTTACTATATTTTATTGAGCAGAGAAAACAGCAACAAATAACTACACATGATGTACTAATTTTCAAAGGATTTCACTTAATGATAGTCATCTGATTTGCACTTAGAACTTGGAAGGACCAAATTTCAAGTAGTAGATAATGAATTACAGCAGAATGATGTCTAGTCTTTGGGCTCACACCTCATTTTCCGAAGAGCTGGCAGAGAGCAGGACTTCCTGGGCATCAAAAAATTCTGTGAGGGAGTCAGCAATAGACAGTCTGCTTTCATTGGAGATCTGGTGAACCAGACCTCTGCTTTCTTCTCTTGAATTTTCCTGTTTAAAAGAAACAAAATCCTTTGAGAGGAAAAAAATAGCATTCATAAAAAAGCAGACCTACAGCTATAAAACTTAAAGGGCTGTAAAACACTGGGGGAAGATTGCACATGCTCCTCTGCAAATTCTTGAGAGGTAGCATGTGTTTCAAAGATGGGATTAAAGAGAAGACAGACCAAAAAAGAAGAAAGAAAGAAGAAAGCAACGCGCATTTAGTAAATAAGTTGTGGCACTGCATGTGCATTTTCCTCTTGAAATAAGATGTAAAAAGTGTAGTGTAAAAAATGAGTGATTTATTTATCAAGATATATGCAAGCATATATCCCTCAGACATCCCCCAAACCTGCAAAATTCCTTCCTCTGTACTACATAGTAGATTCAGTTTTTATTCTGATCTCAAATGAATTACTCTTCTCTTTATGCCAATTGTGCAGTGCAGAGGTGTGCACAATTCAGAGAGGCAAAGAAGGTTTCTACACAGCAGCAGTGTCTTCCTAGCTCTCCTCCTTCACTAGATTTCTTTCCATGCTGTGTTAATAGATCTAATCTACACCTGAAGCAAAACCCTGCTAACCAGAAATAGCATATTATCAAAGCCAAAGAACTTTTCTCACTGCTGCCATATTAGACTGCCATGGAGATCTCAGGACCTTTATAATGTTTAAGTCCTGAGAGCTGCACAGATGGATAGTTAGAAGAGTTTCAAAAGGTTGCCTACCAAAAGTGAGAAGAGCAACAAGACTCGTTGTTGCATCCTGTGAACGCAGTAGAATATTTGGGGAGGACATTGCAATACTCCTTCCCCTCACAACTCCACCGGTACTAAAGAAAAAGGCTGGCTGGCCAAAGGGTTGCATGTTCTGCACCAGATGATTTACTCGCTAGTGACGAGGACTGCCCTCACTATCGGAATTCTGCAGAGCTGCCTTCCAAGGGGATGGATGTTGTGGCAGGACACCACCTAAGACGTCTGCTGAACTGGTAATAACTCACCATAACTCACTTGTGCTCGTACAGCAGTCCTCAAGTACCTAACACTTCACCATTCCCACTCTTTTAGTACATTCTTGCCTACTTATCAGTTAGTGCCAGATTGTCTATATTTAATACAGCACTGGAGTGTTTTACTTTCAGAACAGTATACGCAGCAAGCAAATTGCACTTATTCTGACCAGTCTATAATTAAACATGATCAATTTTCTTCTGAAGCTGAAAAATTTTACTTGTAATCTGGAATGCTATTTAGGGTATGCTGCTAATTGTGGAACAGTAATGAGCCAAACTGTTAGCACACAGAAGCTGTTTCTTATGCACTCTTGATGTCAACCATCAAGAAAATAGGCGATCTCAACCTCCCTGTGAGAAGGCAGAAACATTGCCCTGCAAGCCAAAAAAAAAAAAAAATCTATATCCTCAAACTTATTAAGATGAAACTTGTTCAGTCTAAGTCAATTTGCCCTTCAGCTCGATCCAAAACCATGTCATAGGGAATTTGTGAATGAAACCGTTAGAGGACTTCTTGAAAGGTATTTTTAGCATGTCTGCATGTGTTGTGCAGAATGTGTTTCAGAAATATTCTACTGCCATCTCAAGGACTTTACTAAATAAGAAAACAGAGAACTGCTGAGGGTAAAAGGAATGCATTAATGCTTCCCTGGCTGTCAGCCTAGGCACTGCTCAGACTCTCACAGGGTTAAAGGAACAAGCATTTGAATGATTGATCAACTATTTCTCCCCCCGCAGTCTATGATCAAATCCCAGCTCTATTAACATTATACTAGAAAAAGTGAACAGACTGAATGACTAAATGCTCTATAATATAAAGAGAAAGAAAATAGTTTGTTATAATGTGGGAAAAAAATCCAATAAATTCTAATTGCAGATTTATAATAAATACACAAAAGAAATTACTGTATGAGTTAACATTTGGGAAAATCCATCAGAAACAGCAGAGCCTTTGCTTCCCTCATTAGCACTATTAAGATCTAGACACCATGAATATAAATGCACCAAATCCATATGCATTCTGTGACTATGGGAAAGCTGAACATCAGCATATCTCAGACTGGTTCACTGGATATGTAGGAGACACCAGGCTTTCACACACACAGAGAACCACCATAGGGCTCTTGTCTCTGTGTCTCACTTCCTTATAAGCTCTTGGACATAAAGCATCTGAGAACCTAAATGAGACGCACGCTGGCCAGTCTCCTGGGCTAGTGGTATGAAGATTGGCAACAGAAAGAACTATGGAGTTTGAAAGTTAGGAACAATAGAGTTTGAAAATGGGGAAAAAAAGAGAGAGAAACTAGCACCAAGGAAGCACTGGGGAAGCTCTGTTCATGCTGAGTGGGCAGCAGGCAGGAGCTGAGGGAGAATACAGGAGCTAGCAGCAAAAAGCAATGGAAGGGTGATCAGGAAAACTGCTTATAAGTCTTTAAAATTAAATATTACATAATGCATCATCCAAAATGATTCATAACCACGAAAGCAGCATCTTTTTGCTAACACAATACGCTGCGGGGAAAACATGAAGATCAAGACGAGATGCAGCTGCGCAACACTGTCTAGATGTAGGGGCCGGAGGTAACGGACATCACTAGGAGAGGAAAAACCATACCCACCTTCACCAAATCTGGACTTGATTTTGCATTAGATGCTGAATCAAGGATCATAGATTCGGCATGTATTCTGCGTAACCGGTCTTTAAGATCTGTGTTTTGTGCTATTGCCTGGAACATTTAACAAAAATATTGGGGCTATGAAGTTCTCTCAACTAATTTGAGCAGTGGCTTTCTTGTGCAAGAAGGGGAGAACAGCATTTAAAGTGAATAATAAAACAGCAACATCATCAAACAAGCTTCCAATGGTTCAGCAAATTATTTATTATAAATGCTTCAACCCATGTTCCTTCTCAAATTGAAACTATTTTTTGTGCTATGTGAGAGAAAAGGACAAAACTGGAGAACAAGAGCCGCAGGGAGCTTGGACATTTCAAGTTAGAAGACTGGGACTATGGAACTGTTGCAAGTCACCAGGTTCTGCAAGCTGATTTATTGAGTTATAAACATTTGTAATGCATGTCGGTTGGTTTCTAGCTCCCTTTCCCTATGCCAGGCTAACCTCTCTCACTGTTAATTTATACTGTTGTCACCAGCCAAAGAGATGTTTCATTTTCCCATCAACCTGATGTACTAACAGTTCCTTCAGCCTGCTGCTGACATAGAAATACGTTAAATTTGGGACTGATTTGTAAAATGAAGTTATCTACTCCTTTTGCTGCTGCACTTCAACCACAACTGCGCTACTGGACTAAGCAAGGATGTAGAAAGCAGTTTGGAAGAGTGAAAGATAACCATTACACATGCCATTTTCTTCTCCAGAATTCCACAATGTGATTCGGTTCTGCAGGATCAAACTGAAACCAAGGAAAGCCACACAGCTGTTCTCTGTGCAGTTCGGAGATGGCTAAGATGAGTAAGATTAACTTCTCCATGAAGAAAGACACAATAGAATTAAATACAAATACATGACTTGAAATATTAGCATTGTATCTGTACACTAGTTATATATCAATATCACATTGCAATAGTATTTATGTTTTACTGCTTTAAAATTATACACAAGTATTCCTTCAAATTAGTTCTAGTAGAAATCTCTGCAGATAATAAAGGTGCAACAACCCATTTGTTCCCTTTCAAGCACTGAGACACTCCTATGAACAAAAAGGAACTTTTCACTCACACTATTACAGGTATACATAATATCATAAGACTGGATAACAAATTAGTTTTTCCTTTTACAGTATCATTTTTATCTTACTTATAGGAGAGTTTCACCTTGCACATTTGGAGGGGACAGGGAGACCCCACCATGTCCAGAAAGAGGTGTATCCCAATAGCCTTATAAGAGAAATGATCAGAAGACAAAACAACTTCTCCAGCACATTTTCACAATAGCTACTTATGTGGTCAGTCCTGCCCACAATAAAAGCTTGTATTAAAGAAATTACAGATTTTAACCATAAAAGGACTAAATCCCTCCCCCCGTCCCAAATCTCTAAATAATAGTCCCTGTATGGCAACATAACTCTAGTCAAGCTAGTGATTTCAGTACTTCCAGTACAGAAGTGATGGTGATGCCACAGCCCCTACAATACTCATTTTCATCTATTGAGTAATTAAATCCTCCTTCTGCTCCTCCACAAAACAGCTCTTGATGGTTGGAACAAACCGAAGACTTATCTACTGCCCACTTTGGTGATCTGAATCAATATTAGGACGTGGAGAACCCTTCCAATTACACCTCCCTTCACTTTATCCTCCAGATATTTCTGATTTCAGTATTTTTTGTGGAGGTAGTCTTGGGCTCAGGAACAACAGCAAGCTCAAAGCTGTGGTGGTGGGGAACGGGATTATTTTCTGACTCTGCATATGGAATTCAAATATAGACATTCACCATTCTCTCTGAGAAGCAATCAAACGGACAACACTATATATTATACCCACTTTTATGCATATAAATGTGTATATAACATATATAAAATTAAACAGTCTTCCTAAAAAGGATTTTACGACCTTCACGGTCTGCTGCAAAGATTTTTCTTTCTTCTACTGTATCTCAGTAAGAAAGTACTTTTCCCCATTATTTACTTTGAGGACTGTGTGTGGGTCAAGGATAGTGTCTCAGTGACAAAGAAGCAGAGGAACAGCTGCTAATTTTGACTACTCTCAACCTGCCAGTCCATTTTGTTTTTTTGTTCCTCACGCACAGAAAACAATCTGAAATTACCAACAAACACTAACAATGAAAGGCTTTCTGCCAAGGAACAATCCCAGAAATATGGAAAGTTTATCATATATTTCCAGAAGCCTTCAAAGGAACCTCTTCTCCTTGCCTGCTCTGAAAACCTGCTGTCACCAGGGCTTTACAAAGACCCTTTGAATACAGTTACTATGCAACAGGCTTCTGGTCCCTCCAATTTCTGTGAAGGCAGCATGACCTCTAAAGGTCCAGGCAAAGAGCTATGTTATAAGCTAAAAACTCTAATCACATATAGCTGTTGTACAGCAAAGGACAATTTTCATATCAATAAAATTCTAGTATTATCTATGCCACATTTACCAGTGCTTGAGTCACTGCTGCCTCTGACCGGGAATTTGCAGCATACACAAAAATGTTAAGACCATGCTAATGATGGCCCTATTACGCTGAGATCGGATCATCATATGGTTGATGAATCCAATTATGAAATTCTGGTCTTGAGCAACTATAAAAATCAGACCTACCAAGAAAAACACATTTTACAGAGCAGAATCTCTTGTCATTAGAGCTTTGCTCTAAGAGCTCCGTCCCTGCTTTTAGGTAACTAGCAGATAATTAAGGTTGCAAGTCAATATAGACAAATCACACTTGCATCTGCTTTACACTATCTCAGTGCAGCATAGTGAAGCTCAGATGAGTTGGGACAGACAAGCACTCTGCAGACTTGACTTTGTGTCAAATAATGTTTTGACTACCTGAGTGCCGTTTAAGAAAAAAAAAAAAAAAACGAAAAAGCAACCTTCCAGACTTGAGTGATTAAAACAAAATGCATGTTTCAGAGAGAAAGTAGACACACTGTTACAGAACAGCTCTCTGATACTTAGCATCAAAACATACAGTTTATACTGCACACCTAGATAAATCTGCCATATCAGTGATTTCACAATTCCTTCATATCTTAAGAAAAAAATCTCTGAAAAGCACTGAATATAATACCACACTATGCTGAATACTGAAATTCTAGCAAAGAATATGTATTAAAGAAACAGATATTAACTTGTATAAAATTTAAGAGTGACTGATGACAATGACACTTGCTGAACTTCAGCACGACACTTACGGATGTTAAGGCATTCTTCAAGCCAACTATTTGTGCAGATGGAGACAGGGATGCGTCATGTTCCAGCATCTGCTTCAGCTTCTCTCTCTCTGTAGATATGGCGCTGAAAGCTGACTTCAGGGTGAAGAAAACTAGAACCATTTTGTAAAATGTAACAGTTAAAACAACTATGAATTCTATACAGACAAGTAACAAAACTTCAGTGAAACAACATTTATGGTGACAGAAACTAGAATCTAGGTTGAGAGATCCAGGGTGGGTTAAGAACAAGCGATATTAATCAAGGTTATAGAGTAAATATTTAGTAGCAGAAATGTTTATGGTGAATGCTACACTGTTGACTATATTAGCCACGTTGAAAATTACCCTGATCATTTGTGACAGATGACGGCAAAGCTAACTAACCACATCTGCTCTTCACTTGTTTTTTGTTCCCCAATTAGCTTGAATCTTCAGACAGTCCTGATTATTTCACATTCATTTACGAAATTCAGTGGGGTAGAAAAGAGGAAATGAAGGGGGGAAAAAAACAAACAAGAAAAAAAAAAAAAAGTAGTCAAGAAAGCAGCTATGGCATTTACTGTGCTGTAGCTATGACAGCTATTTTGATCCCAAGCAAGTAAAACTGTGATGCTGAATTTGGTTATGTCGTTTGGGGATAAGGAAATTCCAGCTTGTTAGATGATTTAATGACTCAAAAGGTAAGAGCTTTAATGTTTAGTGTGTATGCTACACTGCTACTTCCGCCCCTTTCTGACTTCTTGCTGAATTGAAGCATGCATTTCAAACACATCATGCAAGCTGAAAGTCCCTAGATTTTTAAAATGCTGTGCATCTTTCTTATTGTCTGACCTTTGGAACTTTTTTTAAGTGCCACAAGGAATAAATCCTTGAAGTAACAATGTACTCAGAAAATTTCAACATTGATCTATCTGGGAAATTAGAGAATTTGCAAGAACCCAATCAAAAATCTTGTTGTAAAGCCACAGGAACTAGCAATGAAAGATTCATCAATTCACAGGGAAGCAGAGAGATAAAATTTACCTATGAGTGCAGGTCTATATTCATGCCAGATGAAAAGGGTAAGAAAAATGTAACTTTCATGCCTCTCTGTCATGCACACAGTACTAACCTGAACAATCATTAATCAACTTGAGCATCTAAGGTACCCTATTTTACTATTTTTATATATATATATTTAAAAAAATACACCTAAAGAGCATTTGAACATGTAAAGTATTGCCACAATTATGTCTCGTACTTCAACCTACTTCAAAAACTCTTTAACATCCTAATGTGGGAGAAAGATGTATTCATTATGATGCACTTCACATTAGCTCTTCACATGCAGACGACATGACCAGAATCCTCAATTACCTAACATGTCCTTTAAGAAACCATATATCAACTTAAATTTGCAGGAATCATTACAGATTAAAGTCCTAAAATTACATTTCATTTAATTTTTATCAAAAGACAGAGCAAAATTTTTCTTCAAAGCATTTTTTTTCAGAGCAGCAATAACACTAAGCAACTTTGGTAAAACACCCTTTATAAATTGCTACTGCATTAAATAGCACCTAGTTAACTGTGCCCCAAATGCAGGGATTAATCTGACCAAAACTATTAAACAGTCATTTTGCTTAAGATGATATTGAGGAGATCTCGTCAGCACCTTTGGACAGATTTTGCAACAGCTCCCCACCACTATTTTTTTTTCAAACATACACCAGTTTTGACTACATTTGACTTTACAGACATTACTATCGAGACAGACACAGGCCTTATTTAATGGAATCAAGACACCACATCACTAGAGAGGAAAAAGTCGAGCAAAGAATGCTTAATGAAAACACCAGTCACCATTATGTACAAGAGGGGGGCAGAATCAATTCCAAAAGCTTTTCAGATACGAATGCACAAATGCCTTCCTTGCCAAGATCACTTAAACGATTAAGACATTTCTGGTGCAAGAGTGATGGAGCAAAGCATTGCTAATGAAAAAAGGGCTTTTGCAGAGAACAAATACTTCTAGTCAAGCTGCCCCGCTGGCTGCTTTACCCGATTTTACTCTTCTGTATTCACTAAAATTAGTTTACAACCATAGGAACCCTTACATCATCAACAAATCTGGACTGAGGTATAGTGAACCACTCCAAATATATAAACACACACGTGCTCATACACACACACAGTATAAGTTGCTGTTGCATTTATAGCAGCTGATTTTTGGACTTTCATCTTCTAGCAGTATATAAAATCAGTTTCTGGCACATAAAGCACAGGAAAAAGTCCTAAAAAGCCACTTAATGATGAAGCCATTTTTTCCCCTTGATTCAAGGCCTCAACATTTGCAATTCCTTGAGGAACTACAGGAAGAGGGGTGCATCAGGCTGTTTTATTATTATTAAACAATTAAACAGGAAGCAATATCAAAAGTAACAGAAGATCTCAGAATCTCAGAAGGTGAGGTGATGCAAACCCACAAATGAAAGAAAATTTAGCTTACCTTTATGTGCAATGTGGAATAAGTCTTCTTGCATTTTAGTAAATTCTGATGATGTTTCCGAGCCATCAGAGTAATTTTTCTCCTCTACAAAATCTATAGTAGATAAATTAGGATTGGAAGCATGCAGTCTCATCGGCGCAGAAAATACTGAAGGCACCTGTAAGGAAGATACTCATACGTGACATTTTTACAAACTGTCAAGGAAGCTTTTGTTATCTTCCCTACTGGATTAGATGCTGGAGACACCAGAAAGGGAAGAACTGTCAGTTAGCAATAGGTTTGGAATGAGCGACAGCTGGCAGGTGAAATCACAGGTGCAACTTTGCACAAGATGTCATAAATGGAGACTTGACAAAACTCCACAGAAACAAGTCCTCAGAGAGCTATAGCATGTGCCTTTTTTCCCTTGCTTATAGATACCTAAGGACAAGGTGTCTAGAAAAAGGTTTTCACAACTAGTTTTTCTAACTACGTCTAGATTTGCAGAGATCTGCGCGGCTGAAAGCAAACAGCAACAACTGGATGCAGATTGAAAACATCTAAAAATCACAGCCAGTCTTCTGAACGAGCCAGCAGAGATCCTGATGCAGATTTCAAAGACATTTGTATTTGGTCTAAAGTATTATGATGAGCTATCACAGGAGACTACTTCAAAGGGACTCAGATTTCCTAAATCAGTAGGCTAAGAACTAATCACAAACAGTATCTGGAGAAAGAAGGTCTACAGAAAGGACTGAAGTTACCTGTAACATTCCTTTAGGCTCTTTCCCAACAACTCTGGATCGCCACCTCCTGTGTGTTCTTTTCTCCTTTTTAGGGCTTTCAAAAGGTCCAACCTTTTAACAACACACAGGACAAAAGTAATATGGTTTACCAAAGAACTAGAAAAGTTAAGAAGTAGAATTATCTTTACCCCATGCTCCTTTCTTTTCTCCCTTGGAATGGCAAAGGGAGAAGTTTTGTCCATTTTTTTAAACAACAAACCTGTATAGCATTTATAGCAGGTGCTGAATATGTCCTGTGAAGAACATCCATACTCTGTAGCAGCTGGTTCATTTCCAGTAAATAGGTGTGACAGTAGGAGAGGTCTGTTTTGAACAAAAAGTATTTTCAGTTTTTCTGAAGTAACAGACACACTGAAAGATTTTGTCCATTCACAGCTTAGTCTAATTTTGATTTCATTTGTAGCTAGCTTAAGCTATTCTTAGACAAATAGTACTAGATTACTAGTAATTAGATTACTAGATTACTGAATAGAAGACCCTGTATATACATATACCTGTGTGTGTGTGTGTGTGTGTGTTACATGCATATATACAAAATGTACTGAAATATTCAGGTTCCTTTAGCAGGTTCCAAAAATTGAGGCAACCACATTCAGAATTACTACTCTTTCAGACACAAGCTAATAGCTTGTCAATGAACAACCACTCCTTTCTTCCCTCCAATTTCAGAAGAAGCTTTAACTGTAATGACCACTTATGCTGTGCTCCTGTCATTTTCAGGGACAACCAGGGGATTCATTCAGTGTTTTGTGTGTGTGTGTTTTCTTTCTAAAGTTCAAACAGGAAGCAATCTCAGAAGTCACATAATTAAGTTGCGATTATGTAAAATCACAGAGTATTTTCAATTTCCTTCAGATATCCTTACCCCTTGAGCATTTTTCCATATCTTCAGAAGACTGTAGCCAAGATGGAATCCGGGACTCATTACTTGAATAGGAAAAAGACAAGCTACCTCCAGCTGATACTGAACTCTGCTTGGTCAAGCTGCCTGCCTGTTTGAGGAGAGCAGATATATTTTTAACACACAGTATTTTATTGCTTTTCGCAAATGTCTTGTCAACCAATGGTTGAGGCAGATAATCATTGACAAGGACTGAATTAACAACTTTAAAAAATAGGCATTAAAAGTATCTTAGGCATAGTCATTGGGCATAATGGCATAATGTTGGATATCATAATGTATTAAGAAAACTGACTACCAGTAGTAGAAAAACAGATACTGAAGGAGCATAAAATTTGCTGAAAATTAGATTTTGAGGAATGGCAAAGGTCTGCACCAGTTAAGTCAATTTACGATGATTACAATACCAGATATGGCACAGGACCAAGGGAAGACATTCTCTTCCTTCTCCACTCTTCCAAAAAGCTCCAGAAGATAACTTAAATGTAACATGCACGGATTTGCTGAAATATTGTTTTTTTGTGACAAAAACAAGACCTCCTAGATGCTTTCTGAAATATTACTCAAGGTCATGTGCCTTTAACAAGGATTTTGCTTGACAGTCCCCGATACATTCGTGATCACACATCTCAAACATGTAGAATCCACCATTTTGCAACCTCCTAGTAGCAAATTGCAAACTACCTTGTGTTCTGCAGTGGCCACTGACAGATGCTTCAGAAGGCACTGGAAAGTCTCCAAACGAGCTAATTAAGCAGTACAATAAGTACTTTTTAATGGGAAAATATTCTATGCAATATTATTATCAGTTGATAGTGGCTTAGAATCCTGTTGTCTTTTCTAGAGTAACTGCAACTGCTATTTACCCAAAAGCCTAATTATTTTTTTAGACCTTATAAAACCTTTTACCTTTTGTAGCATCTATGTTAACAAAGTGTACAAGATAATTACATATTTTGTCAATATCTTATTTAAATACATTTTAAATACATTGTTTCCTCTGAACTGCCACTACATGACATCTTTACTCTAGGGTTATGAGAAGAAGCTGATGGGTAATTTGGTTCCTCTCTAAATGATATATTCTTTACATACTTGGTTACCTCTTGTCTCACCTTGTCTCAAAATCTAAGGTAGTTCTAGCTTTTAATCTACTCCTAGAAAATTTCCTTTATATTTCAGTAACAGCTGCAGTTGTCTTAGCCTTTTAAAACTTACAGTATAATGACCCATCTTGAGGTGTTGGGTAAAAATATCCATGTGACTATCCATGTGACTTTATTCAATATTATGATCCCTATTTATACAGTCAGATTGTCTCTTCAGAACCTATTGCATATAATCAAACTCTTTTCTAGAATTCACATACATTAAGGAAGAAGGAAAAAGCCATTGCCAAGGAACAGGGAAGGGATCAAGTCTGTACAGCTCCACTTATCATACTTTTGCCAGTATGGCTAAAATTTAGAATAGTGTCTATAAATAAGCATGTATAGACACATACATCCTCTCCTCCCAGACTTGAAGATTGACCAGGTGTATCTAAAAGCAAAAAAAAAAAAAAAAAAAAAAAAAAAAAAAAAAAAAAAAAAAATTTTATAAAAAAAAAAAGAGATTGACAGCAACTAGCATTAACCTAGGGTTGGTGTAAATGGGCAAACCTCCATCACCTTCAGTAAAGCTAAGGTGATTAACAGCTCCTTAAGAACTATCCTTTTTTTTTTTTCCACATGAAAATAAGCAGGAATTCTTTGCAGTGCAAATCTAGATTAATAAATTAAGGGTGAATGCAAATCTTTTATGCCAAAGAAGAAACGGTTACCGTTCCTGACAGCGAACTTGCTGAAACTTCAAGTTCCGGTGAGTTAAGTAACACACAGCTTTCAGCTACGTTGGTCCCCCAGCAGCACACGTGCTTTTATTTGGAGGGCACAGGCATACTGACACCGCGGGGTTTGCTGTCGGCTGCTTTGCCCTCAGCACGGTCCCCTTTCCCACGCGGCCGCGCTGCGGGAGCTGCGGCCACGGTGCCGGGAGGCTCTCCGGGGCCTGCAGGCGCTGCGTGGGGCGCGCTGGGAGCCGCAGAGGTGCCGGGGCGGCAGCAGGGCTGCGGGGCAGCTGCAGGGGAGCGCGGCCCTGCAGCGGGACTCACGCCTCTTCCTGCTCACCACATCCCTCCTTGCCGGCCGCTGGCAAGGAGCTGCGCGGCCACACGCGCGTGTCTGGGAATGCTCTTCCCCAGTTACGGGGTAGTCCTTGCGAGGGACAAAATCCCTCCAGTGTCCTGGAGACAAACACTAAGCTCCACAGAGCAAACCGAGAGGCTTTAGAAATAAGGACGCTGCTCTAATTAACGCAGCTGTCCCAAGAACCAAACAGCAAGTTGTGTGGCAGTAGAGCTGCGGTTCTGCACAGTTAGCAACGTGTCCTTTTGAAGTCAGGGCCACGCGCTCAGGCACAAGCGGCTGCCTGAGGCCTGGCAGCCTGTGCTGCAGGGCAAGGAGGAGACACGCCAGCACGTGAGAGGACTTCCCTCGCTGTTCTGCTGCTGTCAGCATTGGGGCACACAGTGTGGCATGTGGGAGCAAGACTAAGAGGTTGGTTCCCGTCACCTTCCTAAACAGCCAGGGCGCTGACTGCTGGGGCTATGGAAATCCTGTCCAACTGACAGTAGCAGTGGTGGCCTTTAGCCAAAAAGGAGCACATGGTTGACTGAAGCCACCCAAACCACATATCCACTCACAGCACAATCCTTCTATTTGTTTGAAGGATGCTTCCACCTCAATTAAAAATATAAATGCTGGCCAAGACAATGGCTCTAGAATAATCCTAACACACTCCTCAGCAAAGCACAGTCTGATGAATTAATGTAAACAGCAAGCAGTCTTACTATCCAGAAATACAAATACAAAACAAAGCTGAAGAAAAGAAATCTAGCTGCATGTTCTGCTGTGCCCCACAGTAACATTCACCTGCACATATTAGACAATGATGCACACTTCCAGTTCTATAACATCTTATTGTTTCAGTGAAGTAAATTATATTTTCATGATGACTTTTAAATTTGAATATTAAGTTAGAGTCTTCATAAGTTTTAGCAGCATCACACTCAAAACGATCGGGGAGCAATTCTATAAATATCATTTTGCCTAGAGTCCTCATAAGTTTTAGCACTCAAACTCGATCTGGGAGCAATTCTATAAATATCATTTTGCTCTTGACATTTAGATCATAACTTGAATCCAGCTGCAAACTTCCATTATGTTCTCTACTTAATAAACACAAGTTGGGCTAATTTAATCCCCGATGAAAGCTCATTATCTATAAATAACAACCATTACCTTTCTACCTGGAGCAGAATCACACACACTAGGGACTGAGTCCGCAGTAGAAGACACAGGGAAGAAAAGATTACTGACATCGTGGGGAAACATGGAGATTTCGTTCTGACGGTACATTCGGTGGTGGCGAAGTTTTGCTACCCACTCATCAAACAATTCCTGAGATTTCACCTACAAGAAATCTCACGTTTTAGAACATTCACATTCAAAATGGTTAACAATCAAACAAATCAAAAAATTCCTAACGTATTTTCTGCCCATTAGGCAGTTAGCCTGACCAACTTTTACCGGCAAGACATCAGTTAAATTTTCTGATGCTTTAATGGAATTTTGATTTTGGTGAAGGAATCACCATATTATCACCTGCCAATCAAACCAATTCATTACACAAGAAAGAACAGCTTCTCTGTACAGAAAGCTCTGCAGATAGGATGAACAGCATGACAACACTACTGATAGTAGAACCAGTTGTGCAATAAGGGCATAAGCTTTGCTGAAATGATCACTGAATGAACAAGGCTGCCCAATATGAGGCATCTTCCAAGATTCTATTCATAAGATAATTTTGTAACAGAGTTGCTCATCATGGGACAGTGCAATAAGGTCTCTCAAATTATGAAGTGTAAAACTAGTTTGTTGGGGCTAAAAACTAATCAGGATTATAGGACAAATAATAAACCTCCTACCACCAAAAGAGAGAAAAAGCTGATGGGTGAGAGAGAGCAAAAGCACACATTAAAAGTGAGAGAATCTGCCTAGGCCTTTATACACACTTAATATTGTCATACTCTCACAATTTAGGGAGCAAGATTAAAACTATCTGGAAGACTTACCTTCAGATGATATATCTGCTCTTCTGTATCCAAATCGATACATTTTGTTGATTTCTTTACAGACATCACAGAAAGTCCAACATCAATACAGCCATGAAGCTTCCCTCTTTCTATCTGCATAAGTAAATAAATAAAAACAATTCCCCAAAAGAAAACAAAAACAAAAAATAGCATTTACAATAAAACCACTGTGATTACTCTGGAATGGAACAAAAGGACAGACATTAACTGCTAGTGCCATCATCCCCTCCAAACCCTCTTTCTTCAACCTTATATGTAGAATTGTTGAAACTTTATTTTCAGTTCCCAGCAATACAGAAATAATAATATTTGAGATAAAACACTTCATTTACCTTATAATGGCCTTAGATGGTTTAGGACTACTTACATCAGCTTTGCATTTAGAGTATTTCAAAATCCCTCTGTCCAAAAAGAAGTATCTCTATAAGAAGAAAAGCAGAGAACTCTTAACTATTATTCTTTTTTAACATCACTACACAACTTACATATTTCTGAAGAGAACACATTCTCTACTCTTAAATAATATTTTGCAATGACAACATATACCATGCAAGGCACATTCATACGGCATTAAGCTTTCAAAGAAAAATATCTTTCCTACCTTGTGCCAGCCTTTCAAAGGCCATTTTCTCTTTTTCAGCAAGCAGCCTTCCTGCTTCTGTGGTTCTTGAGTACAATTCATTGCTCCCCTGAGCCCTTCTACAATTTCCCAGCTGTCCTGCTTAAACAGAAAATACAAACCTAGCTCTTATTTTCTTTTCAAAGAACAGAATTTACAGAATTGACAGGAGAGGTTCAAGGAGAAGGCTGTATGTAAAAGAAAAAAAAAAGGATGTTGAAACCTAACCTTAGATCTAACCTTTTTATTATTTGTTACATATCTCCCAAGAGACCAAGTCTTTTAGACTGAGACAATAAAAACTAAGCAAAATGCTATTTTTCTGACACCATCTCTTGCAGGATGTACATGCTTACCAGAATTATATATATATAGATATAAAATATATATGTATCTACTTATACGCAGAGTGCATAGGCACAGGCTAGTCACAGTTTACAATAAAAAGTTTTCTGCTGTCAAGGGCAGAAACAGCCTCTGCTAAAAGGACATATTTTGTAGGTTATGAAGTAGAAATAAAACACTGTGAAAGCAAAGACCTTTCCTATAATGTTCTTTTGCCTGTAGTCAGCAACTCAATATTTTGTGTTTTGCTGAGAGTTGTTGTCTCCCTAAAGTAAAAGATTAAAAAATACATACAAACGAAAAAGCCAGGGAAGCAATGCAAATACTATGAGGAACACTATGTAAAGGCAGAGAATGAACAATCATCCAAATCTTTAATCTAAAGATGATCTCTCTCTGATATGAGCAACTCTTAAATGAAAGACCCTGCAGCAACACACAACAGAGAATAAACTTGGTGATAGTTTTAAAGTTCTTGCTTATGGAAAAACTGCTATATGACAATAAAACACAGCAGTTAAACCTCCTGATCTGAAATCTCACTCTCATAAATTATCTTGTCAGCTATCACAGGAACTAGAAATTATTATTAATTGATAGAAAATTGCAAATTATAACATGATTGCTGCATATATGAAAAAAGATAGAACACAGTAACCTGCAGAATTTAATAATGTAAAGGACTACTAAGGGATGTAAAGAAACACCAAAGGAAAACAGACCTCTACCAGCTAAGCAAATATTTGCAAGCTTCTGTGTAAATTACATAGGGAAGTATTTTCCATCAAACTCCATATTTACTCTTCATCAAATACACTTGTTCCCATTTAATTTTGTTAAGTGCAAGCATTAAGTACAATAGGCTACTCCTAGGATCCTTAAAAGGGGGATCAAAAATAGTGAGTAAAAAGTCTGGTAACACGCTCATCACTAGAGTAACAAGGCACACCTGCAAACTGTCCTGAAACACCAATTCATTACACTCTTATTTGCACTGTTTCATTATTACTGTCCTTGTACCACGCTTCAAGGACACTGCAAGGAGCTGCAAGGACACTCTGCTTCCCTAGATGGGGGTTCATCCTTCCAGCACTGCACAACAGGACACAGGCTTCAGGAATGCAAGGCCAAGCAGCTCCCATTATTAAACACCCTAGAAGAAAACCCAGCGCTGTTCTACCACCTGTACGGAACCCAAAATTGCAGCTGTCCTAGATGAAGTTGTTACCATAACACACATCCTGTGCCCTTACAGAGTTTGGTTTTATTCTTGGCAGTTTTGTAATAAGTAGTGCCTTTATTCCAACCAGTTTGGAATATTTTTGTCGGCTACTTAAATACCATTATTTTCAACCAACAGTCACAAATTCACATTTTCCCCTATTGAAAATCAGACGCTGTGCTCCATATTCTCTACTTTTGATCCTTCCTTAGGTGGGACTCACTTGTAATTCCCAATAATCATCAGCTTGTTCCTGCTTTGACACCAATTACCAGGATACCAAGTTGGAAGCAGAGAAGTTACTCAGAACCAGGAGGGAGTGGGTTGAAAAGAGCACAAAACCCATTGGGGCCGAGCCTGGGGCTGCATCTCCAGCCCGTGAGCTCAGCGCAGGCTGCAGCAGAGCCCCCTGCTCTCGCCGGCTGCTGGTGGCCAGCAGCACAACACGGCAGGGCTTTCCAGGCTACAGCTTTAAAAACAAAGCAATTCTACCATCTCTTTCACCATAAATGGAAATATTAGACCACTAAATGGGTGTGGCTTTGGATTTTTTTTCTTTTCATTTGAGATTATTTATTAATCTTTATATTAATCACAAATACTGAATGACATCACAAGATGCTAATTTTGGTCATGGAATACTGTTATAAAACTAGTAATTTTATAAATTCCTATAAAACTATGTAGCATGCAACAGGTCATTGTGCATTTTGCCCTCTAGTTTTCACTGCAATGAAATCCCATCACTGTATCACTGCCTGGAAAGCCCATCCTGCCCCCACAGCCTCTTGCCCAGCAGCCCCCAATGCGGTCCGAGGGGATCTGCAGGATCAGCGGCACCCGCAGCCCCACAGGCACGAGAAGGAAAAGGCATTACTCCACATCCAGGCAAAGCTCCGCTCCCATCCAGCTCCCAAACGAGGGAGCAGTGGCAATCACAGGGATTTATCTTTCAACAACTTGCTTCCCTTCACTACTGGGCAGAGTCTCGGTTACACAACCTCACCCCAATTAGTGCAGTGCCAAGACATCCTTTAGGCTGGTGAGCTGGAAGCATTAAAAAAAAAATCTCCATCTCACCAGCTCACATTTTCATGCAGTAACTAGACGCTTCCTGGCCAAGAACAATAGTTTATAGCCTGCAAAATGGAAACGCTGCTTGTAGTGCAGTTAACAAATGAAAGGTTGACAGCGTTTGCTGTCTGGGGCAAGAAATCAATTTTATAATTCACATTAACTGAGCAACAGCTATATTGAATGCTACAAAAGGGTCCATGTGTGGACTAAATTCCCTCTCGTTAGGAAGCATGTTCTAGTAAATGAGCCAATACAAAAACTAATCTTGGCATTGACCGATTTCAAGGCAGCAGCTTGGAAAAAGGTAAATATTTTTTAAAAGTGAGAAGGCTGAAGGGTTTTATAAAGAAAGTACCTACAGTTTAAAAAGAAGGATTTTTTTTTTCCCCTCTTTCTTTACATTGGCCAGAAAACCTTAGAAGTTCTTTTGCCTGATTCTGCCAAGAGGAGCTTACAAGGCAGGTAATTTCCATTGGTTTAGCTAAAATGTGTAAAATCGCATCTCCCACACATATTTTTTCCACTGAAAATTAATCTGATAGCAGTCAAGACTACTAAACAGTAGATCCTTTTTAATATTGTAGCATTAAACCTAATGAAGCAAGTTGCTTTAACATTGGATCCAATTCCCATGGACTTTTGCTGTATGGTTGACAGAGAGGTCAATTCGCAGGAGAAGAAACAGAAGTCTGAGCACAGTTAAAAGGAAACCAGAACACACATTCACTCTTTACATACAAGCTTTCCTACAAGCTCCTGCAGAAAAGATGCAGCCCTCACTTTCTTTTCCTGGTCTCCATGGGGAGAAAGACAAGGTTTTGTAATTAATCAATGTAATTAATTTAATGAGTTTTTTTTTTTTTTTTTAAAAAAAGGGAGAAAGAGCTCGAGCTTCCCACTAAGCAGGTCCCAGCAGAGACTGAAGGCCTGTCCTGGGGTATAGTTACATGTCAAGCTCGTAACGCTGCATCTCAAATGAGAAAGTTTCCAACTGACATTTCCTGTTCTCTGGGAACCTCAAGCTTTTTGAGTCACAAACTTTAGTTTTCAAGCTTTAGGAAAAGTTTAGGACGTTTTAGAGCCAGCTGAACTAGATCGGTTAAGAAGCACAAGGGCTTCTCTTAATTAACCTCCAAGTTAGCCAAAGAATGACAGGAAACAGTAGAGAGAATTAACAGTTTGGGGAAATTGTTAAATAACCACAACCCTGCAACAAAACAGGCATTTATCTGGTCCTGTATCACAGCTATGTAGCCAGAAGAATCTTTCTTTTTTCCTATCCAAACCCCTGAATTCCCACAATTCTTAGAACACTTCTGTGACTGTTTTTGGATCCATTCTGTTCTTCATCACATAAGTCCTGCAAGATCTTAATCAATATTTTAAAGAAAAAGAAGTTTTAGTTGCTATTGTAGAGACCAGCTGCAAAAGAAAACTGCTCATTCTCTAAAATTAAGGCAAATGACTCAGGCTGGTTTATTATCATCTGTTCTCATCTGTTTGAAATAGCAGAGGAGCAAGTTGGAAATACAGGATTTCCTGAAAGCTGCTGGAAGCATTTCGATTATGCTCCATTTTGCTGATTCTTATCTCACAGCAAGGAACTGAAAAAATACCCCACATCATAGTGATAACAGAAAGGCCACAGCTGAATGGCGTTAATAACACTGATATAGGCCTGATGGCCAAGGCAGTACAGCCTAAGGGTTATGACACAACAAGAGATTTTATAATACTGCAGTGGGCTAATATCTGCATGATACAATTGCGGCCTTTGCTGGCTGACACAGGACTCCCAGTCTAGGCCTAGGGAGGGATATACTGCTCTTACTACCCTCTGATACAGTGGTCCTCCTTTCAGATCAGCATTAGAAAGTTGCATGGTAATTATTACTTGGGTTATATCTGCTATGGGGCTGGAGAGGAAAAAAAGAGAAAATAATAATAATTTTAAAGAAAGGATGCAAACCACACACCATGGTCTTCAGAGATAAGTCTGG
The DNA here is from genome assembly GCF_000705375.1 of Tinamus guttatus. The sequence goes on from NW_010586755.1 coordinate 475,706, forward strand.
CATTAGATAACTCCAGTTATTTTATTCAACAAACTAAAAGCACCCTGATTTTCTGCAGTATTCTGTACCATACTACTCCCCAAGGCCACAAATTATTTCAGCAGAAGGAATGGAGTTAAGGAGTCTGAAAGGCTCTCAGACAGATATTTGCTCCTGTAGCTCCTTGGACAGAGCAGACGAGAGCGCCAGGCTTTCTCCCAGTGTAAAATGCAGTCAGTTGTACCGCACATTTTAAAGTGCCAAAAATAGAAAGCCGCTTTGTGGAGGATAAGGGTTTGCATCAGCTGCAACTAAAGCATTTATTACGGTTCATAAAATTGGCAGAAGTGATTTAATTTTCTTTTTTAGAATATAAGACTTTTTTAAGCAGTTACTCTGTCATGAAGCTTTTCCCTACTGCATCTATTTAAAAAATTGGTTAACATATTAGACTTTAAAAATTACTCCCATAACAGATGTTTCTTTGATCACAGGCCAATTTCAATTTAAAGATGATCAACCACAGCTTTCCTTCCTCACAAAACAAAACAAAACACAGAGCTGTAGCTCTGAGGAAATCACCCCTTCATGTGAGTGAAGCAGAGTGGGGGAGAAAACAGTGCAGGGTGGAAGTGGCAGAAGCCTCCCTCCTGCTATGGGAATTTAAGGTCAAGGGGAATTCTGTGGGAAAAGATTAACTGTCCGTGTCTTCAGGTCACTCTGCAAAGGTGCTGCACCTGGCAAAGACAAGGACACTAAAACTGGCAGAGGAAGAAATGGGTCTCTTGGAGCCCTGCAGCTCTGCTTAAATCTGCTTCTGTGTCACACCCGACCAACTTGGGCATCACAGGCCTCTGCTTATGCTCCAGAGCATGTGAACATGGTGCTCTACAGGGAGCACAACCAAATTTCAGCAGCCATACCTGATCCCACAATGATTCCACACCCTGTCTCAAGGTACCTGCTACTGCCAGTGCGTACCTGCCATGAAGCATTTTTTTTTTTTTTTGGAGAAAAAAACCTAGCATGGGTCCTTTACTCCTGAGCTTTTCAGTGTTTCTTTCCACTTAATTAGATATAAAGAATTGCCTTGCTACACAAGCAGCACAGTCCTTTGGCCAAACAGGAAGAAGCACCCAGGCAGATCTGTTGTTATTTAGCAAGCAAAGAGCAGCCCGGTTCTGCAGGTGCCCAAGAGGGGTACAAATATTTGCAGTAAGTGTAAGGAGTCTTCTGTGGAACTGAAACACAAAGGAAAGAATCTTATATTTCAGCTTCCACTCAGTATACAGAAAAAAATATTTGCATTGGTGTTAAATTGTATTCTTTTCTGCCAGGGCTTGCAAATGAAAATTCTGCTAGAGCTAATTGTGCATACGGTATATTTTTTTTAATTTGAATTAGGGAATTCTTACTGTTTTT
>NW_010586756.1:11808-33259 GCF_000705375.1 Tinamus guttatus
CCGGGACCCCCCTCAAACCTCCTTCATCCCTGTCCCGGTGGGCAGCGCCCGGCCCCGCGCTCGGCCAAGGTGCTCCGGGACCCCCCTTCCCTCTCCTGCTGCTCCCAAGGTAGGTCCTGGCCCCTGGGGTCACCTCCTGGGTTTGGAGAACCCTCCTCTGCCTCCCCCATGGATCCGTTAACGTGGCCGGAGACCCCCTCTTCCCTCCCGTGGGTTGGGGGGTTTAGGGATGCTGCTGCAGGGGGTGGTCACGGTGCCTAAAAGTGGCCGGGCAGGAGGGCGCTGTGGCTGGCGGCACAACCTGTGTCCTGCCGGGGAGGCTCCGTGCCCGCGTGGGGCAGACCCTTTGTGTTGGCAAGGCAGAATTGCCTGGGGAGCATCTTGGTGAACGCGGCGAGCTCCAGCCTTGGGGTACCAATATCCCCCAAATTTGGGGGCCAGAGCATCGTCCTGGCTCTAACCGTGGAGTGGCAGTGTCCCCTGGCCGGAGCGAGCTGTCACCTGCACCGAAACAGCCACACAGTAGCAGGGACTGCTCTTCTACAGGAAAACAGAGATTGGCAAGAGCTAAAATGCTCCTAATGACACCGAATTGACACTGTGTTATTTGTAGGCTTTCATATTGGTGCCTCTGATGTGTGTATGAAAGGACTCTCTTTTCGTCGTTTTCTTAACACTGTATGTGGTACCTTGAGCAGAAATATGGGCTTTTATCACTAATGGAGAGTTTTGCAGTTAGGATTTGTTAGTTGAGGGATACTTTTCAACACCAGTGTTTTGCTCTGAGGTAAAAATGCTCTTGCTGTGGTTACTCACCCTGAGTGCTTCTCTGCTGGGTGAATTTCTTGCTTTTCAGTATCTCGGGGGCTGAGATTTTTAGGTCCTACCTAAATATGGGAGGAAATACAGGTTGATGCAGATGCTAATGGCTGATGGGCAGTGTTTCTCTTCACTTGTTGGTGTTTCTGTCTTGGCTAACAATACCAAACTGTTGATAAAAGATGGTGAATCTTCTCAGCTGTGAGCAGGAACAAGAAGGGAGAAGCCAGGTCACCTGTGTGAGTTGATCCCGACTCATCCAACACTTTGGTTTTGGAATGTAACTGCCTTGGGCACTCCCTGACAAATAGGCAAAGGAGATGGATGTGGAGGCGCTACCGGAAACACCTCATTGGAAATGGCTGGAGGAATATGTCATAGAATGACCTATAGCCTTGGGAGCAGGTTATTTATTTACCTCCTATTTCTATAGGGTCTGTAGCTCAGGCTTTGGCTATATAAATTCATGCAGGAACAATCTTGCATTGATTTGGATGGGACTAGTTTTTTTTAGTAGTTGGTTTTCTTCTCTGCTACTTGATGTATTGTGAACAAATTGGGATGTTGTAGCCATGATCTATTTTTTTTAGGGAATTTTTTATGTTTAGGCCCTTCAGTTCGAGTTTTCTGTGGTGTTTGGTTAAGATAACACTTTTGTGCAGCTCATGGAAAACACAGCTCTGCCTCACCTGTTTTCAAGCAAATCTGGGACAATCGTTGAGCGAAGCAAAGAGGTTTTGTGGCTATTTCCTCTCTGAAGAATAAAAGGAGGAAAGAAATTTCAATGTAGCTTCTCCCAGTACTTTTGTTTTGGGGGAGGAAATTTGAAACATAACTCTAGTTTTTGCCTGTTTCAATGATTTCTCAAGCTAAAACCTACTGAAAAAGGCAGGGGGGAGGGAAGTGCTTGCTCCATTCCATGGAGTTTTGTGATTGAACTTGTGTTGCGTCGTTTCCTTTGGTAACCGAATGTCAAGATCGTGACAGCTCCAAGGAAGCAGCTTTCCCATGAACTGCCACCGTATGAAGGGAGTTGACATCTGCACAAGGGACGAGGCCGGAGGAAGTGAGTGGGCTCTACATGCAAGTCCTCAAAAACAACGTTGGGCCTCGTAGATGAAAGGGCAGGAACTTCTGGGCTGTCGAGCCTGGAGGAATGATGTCCACGATGAGAGTGACCCTGTGGGCTTCGGAATGTAATTTTACAAGGAGGAAGAGCCCAAGGTGGAAAGGATGCTAGTGATAACACCAGAGAACAAGTGATGGGACTTCGAGTGCCCCAAAGGGTAGTAGGGGTCTTCCAGGTGAGTTAGGGAATGGCTTTAGAAAGGGAAGAAGGAATGGCAGGAGTCTAGACAGGAAACTCTTACAGCATAGGTCTGGGTTTTGCAGGAGGAGGTAAGAGCAACCATTGCTGCAGAAGAGCTCCCTTTCCTCTTGCCATGAGTAAAGTAGCTTTCTTGCCAGTTTAAACCTTAAAAGTATTCCTGGTGAGTAATAAATCAAGTATGAGTTTGTGGCTTTTGCCATGCTAGTTGTTCACCTTTTCCTACCTTTTAAGGAGACAGCGTGAGGCAAGAAGCTGGAGCAAGGGAGGCAGGAGATGGAAAGTAAGAGGAAGGAATGTGCTCTGGAAGGGGAGCTTGGCTCATGTTCCCAGGTGCTTTGGAGCTGGAGAACCACTGTGAAAGTGCAAGATACTGCTTAGTCCCGGAGGTGTCAGAAGGACTGGAACTGGTGGCTTCACAGGAGATGGTCCTACCTTTTACAATAGATTTGTTAGTATGCTGTTTTGGGTAAATCTCTAAATATTTTGATAAGCACTCGGACAATATTTACACAGTGAAAGGGAAGTTTTCACTTGCAGTAATCTGGAGAGTCAATCTTACTACTGCTGTGGTTTTGAAAGGACAAGTGCAAGGTGCTCGTGCTGCTGAGATGGGCATCGCTGTGTGCACAGATGTAAGAGGGTGATAACAGGAAGCAAGAGCCCCGTGGCAGGAAAGTAAATGAGCCGTGGGGCAGGCTCAGCTGCATGTCAGTCAACCGTGCTCTTGTGATGACAAAAATAACCTGCAACCTTGTAATCAATTAAAAATGGAGTTAAATTAACAAGTCAGTGTTTGATCTTAGCAGTGTGCCTCTTTTGGTTGAAACATAGCTAACAGAACCCAAACTCACTGCAGCCCACTGAAATAGCTAACAGAAAACCCAAACTCACTGCAGCCCACTGAAACTTGCAGAGTTCTTGAGTTTAAGATATTTTTATCCAAGGCTTTACAGTTATAGCATGGTTAGAAGTTGCTAGGTTGGATACAGCCACAGAATAAATTTGAAGAAAATATTAGCATTGCCTTGTGTGTGCTGCTAATGATGTCCTGGCTTGATTGGAAACTTTTCTTTCTCACTTGGGAATTCAGCAGAGTAAACTGAAGCAGGTGCTCGTAGTGGGTATCCTCTGTTTAAAGTCACTAATAGGACACTGAGCAAGTTTGGGTCCTGGCAGAGGAATATTTTGGTGATGTTGGCACTGAGGACCTCCCTTGGATAGGGAGTGAAGGAGTTATTGAGGAAGGGTGATGATTGGGGTGAACTGTTTTGTGTGGGTGGGTAGAGCTGGATAAACACTAGGGCTGCAGCTCAACTCCTGCTTCAAATACAGATTGTATCAGCAGTGGAGCAGGTACCTGACCGCTCAGTGCCTGGAAAATGGTAACAACGAGGACTCAATTTGATGCTTTCCAAGCTCCCACGTGCTGTGGAAGGTGCACAGAGCTCTTCCTGTGGATTCAGGACAAGGAGGGGGAGATGATTCATATCTTCCTAGTTGCCACTGGTGCTCGGTAATTAAAGCAGCCTCTAATGAGACGAGGTAAGTGCAGGGGATGCAGTAGCTGTGTTCACCTCGGAAATACGCTCTCCTTGGAAGTGCTGCAGCCAAGGATGAGCCACAAGCACCACGTTCTTGGGTGTGGGGAATGTCATCAAACTCAGGCCTTGAGTCCTGGAGGCTACTGGAAAACTTACTGCAAGCCACTAGGTTTGAGATCCACACTTACCATAATATGATGTAGTTTTCCTTTTTAAAAAGGAGTGAGGAAAAAAGCTATATTCTACTTTCCCCAAAGCGAGGTCTTTTATAAGTAGCTTCAGTTGTCTTAGATGCAAGCCAGCTAAATATTGGATTTTTTTCCTATCCTTTCTAGTTTTCTTTCAGAATTAGTTGATATGATTTAAATCACTTTTACCTTGTACTAAAGTACGTGTTTGAGCGCTCAGTGACCACCTTGCCCAGGAGTTAGCCACTTAATCCAGATTCGATCCCAAAACGCTTCTGATCGTGTCTTCCGTGCTGGGACGGAGCATTTAGTTAAAGCCCGAGTTCCACGATAGCTACAAACTACCTTGAACTTGCTACAATTTTCCCTTGTGCTAATTAGGTCAGGCTGAATCTGTTTTTTGTTCCCCGTGTGCGATAAGGTCTGGCTGTGTTCGTCACTGAAGGGCAGTGCATGCTGGATGGGACTGAAAATGGCCAAAATGTGGCAGGATTTGGGTCATTTTGCTCACGGTTTTCATTTTTCTCTAGGGTAAATGCTGATCCCATACAGATTCCCTTCGATGGGCTGGAGGAATAGCATGCTTTGTTCCCAAATCACCTTCCAAACTGAGAGTAGCAAAATGGGGAAAGGAGAGCACAAAGCAGGGACGTGTTCTGGCCAGAAAATTGTATTCTTTCTTTTTGCTGGTTTTCGAACATGCAGCTTTTTAGGATTACGCCGTTCCCAGAAAATCCTCCCAGTTATGTTAGCTGTGTGTGATGATTCACGCCTTTGCCTTGGGCTTCCAAGCGCTTTCGGAGGTGCTTGCAGCTCTTGGAGTGCTGCAAGGATTGATCGTGCCCTGATGTTTTTGTAGGGCTTCTCCAAGAGTCTCTCCAAATATCCTGTTCCTCACTTAAACAGAGGCACTTCTGGAATGGGCCGAGGAAGCAACAAGTGCAACGCAGCAGTTTGCTAGAGCTTAGGACTGGGTATGAACTGGAAACGCGTGGCTGGGAATGAGAAACGTAGGGAAGTGATTTGCCAGTGTGTACTTTTGGTGGCTGATCCCAGGGAAGGAAACAGCCCTTCCCTCTCCTGTTTTCTGGCCAAGGAGGAATGAAACTAAACTCAGGACTTTCTCTAGCCTTCTGAAATGTGTTTTAACCCTCTCCTGGGCCTGTCAGTGTCAGCTGGATGGTGCTGAGCATCCAGAGGTGCCTCGGATGCTGCCTCGGAGGTAGGGATTAAAGCAGTCCTGTCTGGAAGTGCTAGTCTGAGGTCATGTTCTCAGGATAGCCCTGAGGTAGCACAGGGCTTTGTACAGTGCTGCAAACCATCCTTTAATTTGCAATGCACTTTGCTGGACCCAAGGAGATTTTTTTGAAGGAAGCAAGCAATTTCTGCAAGTTATTCCCTCCTAAACTGTGGTGGTTTCTGTTTTTTTCACAGCTAAATCGCTCACAGGAGCTGAGCTGCTCCCTTCCCCCTGGTTCTAGGTCTGAAAGCTTGTGCTCTCCTGATGAGCTCATCGATTCCATTGCCATGAGCTAGTAAAACGCTGCTCCCAATCCCGCGTGCGATCCCAGGACAGCCGAGCTCCCGCTTTCCGGGGGGAGTGGCGCTCCAAGCGCCTTGGGAATTCGATTTGCATGTGCAGTTTATTATTGTTTACCCACTCTGGGTAAAACCGGTGCCTGCACAAACTCACGTCCCGATTCTCCGGCCGTAGATCGTTGCTCGTTTCTTGTTTAGCTGGAGAATTGGGGATTGCAGGAGATATTTAGCAGGTTGTGCGCTGCAGAAGGCTGCTTTGTGCTGCGTGCCTTCACTTCACCTCATTAGCTTTCCCCAGGGTCTCCAGTGCTCTCCGGGGACATCATTAGCAGTCCCGAGCTTTTGTTGGAGCTTTTGGACTGTCACGTGCCGGGCTGAGGGCATCACGCTGAGCTCTGCTCCGGGCCGGAGCCTCCGGCAGCTCACGGAAAGACTCCACGTATCCGTGAGGATTCCAATCTGCAGCTTTGCAGCTCAGACACCCAACTTGGCTGCTGTCTTTGTGTGTCCTCAAACAAGTTCTTTGTGCCGAGCTGCTTCCTCAGGTTTGTGTTGGTGAAAGATGGGGTTGTCTGAGGGGCTCATTGGGACCATCCTGCTCCTGGCTGGACCGACGGTGCCGCAGGGTGTTTCAGCAATGTCCAGCTGCCCTGCACAGTGACAGGGCTCCTTGTGCAGTGGCAGAGAGCTGCAGGCAGCCGATTTCCTCGACAGAGCTCCCTTGGACCTGCTCGACGCTGCGCCGTAGACCTGGACCTCAGCAAATGCCTGGGATTGGTTGGAGACTTGAGTCGGAATTTCCAGAGTTGCGGACTGCTTCCTTCCTTGTGCCTTTCTGCCTGTTCTCTTTCCTTAGACACTATAATCCAATAACTTTTTCTTAACCTTCCAGGTTTCCAGGAGGTTTCTCTGTTGTCTTCCTATGAAGTTATAATTCCCCAGAGGTTAGGAAGAGAACGGCGGGAGGCCTCCAACATCTCCTCTGTGCAGGTACTGCACATTTTTACAAATATTTTCACTCAGATGTCTACTTCTTAGCAAGGTCCATCCAAAACTGCCTTTAAATTCTCTGGTGGGATCGTTATCCTGGGAAATACTCCGAATTTGCCTGGAGAAAGGCCTCAACTCTGCAGCTGGCCCTGCTTTGAGCAGGGAGTAGAGACCCGAGGTATTTCCCAGCCTAAATTATTGTGGTGTAGCTATGTAATTAAAGACTGCACGCTTAAAGGCATTTGGATTAACCCGACTTCTGTTCCAAGTCTTACAAGCATTGGCAGGACTTAATATTAACAAGAATGCCTTGTAGTTTATTGCAGTTGTGAGCTAGTACTCCTGCTGTGATATTTAATACAGCAATCAGGTGATCTGGCTTATTTATGGGCCCTAGTTACCGAGTGCAGCATTAATACAAGGCTGTTGGAGGTACAGGCTTGCTCTGCATGTTCAGGAACAAAACTCTCCTTTTCTAGCTGTAACTAAACATATTATTTTTCCCCCCTGGAAGCCTTAGAAATGTAGAATAAGAAAACCCTGCAAAGCTGTTTTGAAATAGTTCTCTTCATGTGACTTTTTACCAATTACAGATGAAAAGATGCCACATTTTAGCTGTTTCTGGAGAGTGTTCTTTTCACTAACATGGATTAAATCATAACTTTTTTTGATGTCCAGGACAAGGTTTCATATGGTATTGCCATAGAGGGAGAAGAGTACACAATTCATCTAGAAAAGAACAAGTAAGTGATGAATTTCTTCATGACCAAATTCCATTTACTGTGTCAAAATATGCTAGTCCTGATTCTTGGGAGCAGCTATGAGAGGTACAGATACTGTAAAATCTATAGAAAAGCACACTGAAAGCAGTTTGAGTCACACAGCCTTGGCTACCAGCCAGAAAATTTGCTGAACTCCTACAACCCTGGCGATCCCTTTTCAGTAAAGGAAGTAGTAGTTTGCTCAGGAGGGATCTGGGAAAACATTGCAATGAGTCCCTCATTCACATCTAAAAATAAACAAACAGAGCTATATTTCGAGTAAACATTTTTGCCTTCTGGTTATATTTATTATCTTAATTTTTTGAGCTTGTCTCAGTGTCAAATGAGGAAGCTGACTTCATATCCAAGGCCTTAATGTGCATAACACAGAATGTAGGTGTCACATTTTGTGCTTGTTTTGAGTCTTTTAGAGGATTACTGGCAGCAGCAGTCAGTTTCTCTTACAATTACCCTCAAAATAGACAGGAGGGGAGTAGCTATTTAAATGTCCAAGCCCCTGGGGACCCCTTTCTGGCACTTGCTAAGCCCTGAACTCTCAGGAACGTGGGAATTGAGCTTCACTGTTCAATGGATTTACCAGTATGGATCAGCAGTGTAAATTATGGGAGATTTTCCCCATGTGCTTTCTTCCTAAACCAGGAAAGAGAAATCGTGCAGCACTGCTCTGGTTTTCCATGTTCTGCATGAAGCTCAGCACAGTTTGGTGCTTTCTGTCTGTTTTATTTACCCTGGATGAGGTACTGGGTTTAATTAGCCTCCCATTACATCAATACAATCACATCAATATCCTTGATGTTGCTGCAGGAGGATTATTCCTAATGAGTGCACCATTCCCCAGTGAAGTTATAGTGGTTTTCCTTTGGAATTTGTTCCTTAATAAATTGCAACTTACATATTCATGACAATATAGGTGAGAATGTGTCATCTTGCTGCGCTCATATAGTGCCATAGACATTTCCTGATATTTCTCTGTATTCCTTCTGTCCCCTTTCCTCAGGGAACTGCTGCCCCAAGACTTCACGGTGTACACGTATAGCAAGGAGGGGAAGCTGCAATCTGAAAAACCAGATGTCCAGGTAGATTTTCCTTCTACCCCTTTATTAATGTTGACTTGAACACTGAGTTTCTACAATCTGAGGGAGTCGTGTTAACAAATGGATAGTTTGTTTTCCACATGCTGCAGAATTACCCAGTAGGAATCCCTGGTTTTGGATGTGGATCTTTTCCCAGCTGTCAGATAGCTCATTACCCAGCAGTGGTGCAGGTTTGTCATAAAGAGGAGTGTTTGTATCCCCCTCTGGAACCAAGTCCTGTTTCTTATGGAGCAGCTGTCTGGAGCTTCTTTAGTGACTCAGTCTAGCTTATACACACCATAGTCTTCCAGACTGGCCCACAAGTCAAAGGGAATGGTTAACTGGCTGCTAAAAGGAGATGTTATCAAATCTGGAGAACCTTTAGTGGGGGAAAAAGCATTTATGAGGAAATACCCACCTGTACATCCTGGTTCCTGAGTTGTCATCTGTGTAGCTTTGGGACTGTCCTATTAAAAAAGCATTTGCAGCTGCTGTTTCCCATACAAGGAGGCCACTTTCTAGGTTGCCTTTGAGAAATTAATTGCTTCTGTAGAAGAGCAGTGTGATAGGAAAAGCAGGAGAGGATTTCTAAGTACCTGTATTTTCTATCAGCCTTGCTTGCTTGGAAGGGGACTGTTAGTCCTGTATGATTCATAGGGTCTTGTTTTTGCAAATGGAGCACTGAAGTCAACAGCTATTTACCGAGGAATTATGTGTCCAGAGGATGGCATGGAAGCATTCTGCCTTCCCAGGGCTGCTTTGGGATATACTGTGCAACCAAGAAGCTTGGACACCTTGGTACCTGGTGACAACAGCCGGCGGTGGCTGTTCCCTTGGTAGGGAGCTTACACACAATGCAAATACACTCTCTAAAACATGTTTTCTGGAGGCTGAAAGTTGTGCTGGCTCAAATAGACAGGGAGAGGCTTAAAATATTTGCAGCAGGGTGGAGGGCCAAACTTCAAAGCAGGATGGCTTCATTTCAAGTTAAGAAATCCAGTCTCTAGATGATGCTTGAGCCCTGCTTGCCTAGTGCTAATATCAGCGGCACAAGCACTGACTCCAGCTCCAGGCTGAAACAGGTGAGTGGGATTTTATTTTCTCCTGCAGGATCACTGCCATTATCAGGGATATGTGGAAGGGGTCCTGGATTCTGCTGTTGCTGTCAGCACGTGCTCGGGGCTCAGGTAACAACTCCTTTTGTATCGCAGCCAACATGGGATTTTTAGCAGCCCGCTGAGCTGGGGACAAAGATCTTGCCCTGTTTATTGTCCAACCAACCTGAAACTCATTGGCTGGGACCAAACTGTAATAGTCTGTCCTCCTGCAGTCTTTATTCAGTGTCTTTTATTAATGTAGAGTTAACAGATATTTGCAGAATTGCTTTAAAAAAAAAAAAGTTGATCCATGCATTTTCTTATTGGAATCCAGTCACTTTGGCACCCTTTTTGGCTTATTTTCTATTTTGGCTAGAGATACACTTCAAATAAATGTTATCTAATACAAAACCTGCAACTGAAACATAAATCTTACAAAACTGGTCAGAAAGTTAACATATCTCTATTTTAGAGAAATGATATTTCTGTATCATTTGGAAGGTGCCTTGTTGCATTGCCATGTCAGATGCCAAAGTAGCAATGTTAAATGAAGCCTTTTTGCTTAATTTCTCAGATGTTGTAAAGGCTTAGGAAAATGCTTAATACATGGTATTTGTGCAGGCCCTCTGCAGCAAAAGGCTGCTTTAAGGCACCTTTTTAGGTAAGGACTGAGGTATATATACAGTTATTAAAGAATAACCTCTGTTTTACTATAAAAACTTGGTAACTATGTCTGTTTAATTCAATTTCCTGCACATTCAGTTGCAGCAAAAGGCTGCTTTCAGGCACGTTTTTAGGCAAGGACTGATGTATATATACATTTATTAAAGAATAACCTCTGCTTTGCTATAAAAACCTGGTAACTATTGTCTGTTTAATTCAATTTCCTGCACATTCAGGGGCTTGGTGACAATAGAGAATGTCACCTATGGGATTGAGCCCATGGATTCCTCCTCTGGTGCCAAACACCTTCTGTATCGGCTGGAGAACGTGAAGAGGGAGCCCGGCGCATGCGGAGGAGCCCCGGAAGGCCCTGAGAGGGAACAGGCAGAGGAAAATCACTATCCCAGCATGACCCAGCTGCTGCGCGTGAGTTCTCCACTGCTTCTTCCCCACCAGCCCCTAGAATGTGTTTTGTGACTGTCCAGCTGATAAGATGGAAGCAGCTTCTCAGATTTCCTGGGGTTTAACACATACCTAAAGATTGTGAATCGGAGTTTTCTACCCAGCTGGGTGAATCCTGCTTCCCCAACACTCAGTTTCCCTGTACTTCTGCACCCAGCAGCAAGCCCAGGGACTGGCTAGACCGTGCCCTGCCAGGGGGGCTGCAGAACCTTGTGCAGTTTATTCTTTTCTCAGAGTAACAGATTGTTCTGAAGGTCTCCCCTGTGCCTATTTTTCCCTCCTTTATAAAAGCATATGCTGTCTTTCAGAAGAAACCTGTGTGGAAATCAAAAAATACCTTATCAAGCACTGGAGGTCCTTGTAGAGCTCGAGTTTAGCATCAAACACCTGCAGAGAAATAGCTGTTGCTTTGATTTTTTGCTTATTTTCTTTTTGGCACAGTGTGCTCAGATGTGTCTCTTAAACCACCAGCAGTACCAGCCTCAATGTGATGACACCAGGATGAGGTTTCTTGGTTTGCACTTCATTAATAAACTTGAAATTGTCTAAAATTCCTTTTTTGTCTTTTCCTCAGAGAAAAAGAGCTGTCCTACATCAAACAAGATATGTGGAGCTGTTCATAGTTGTGGATAAAGAGAAGGTAGGGGTTGTTGCCTCTTTCCTTTCCCCAGGAGAGGAGTTGAAAAGCCCGTGGGTCTTCATTACTCCTAAATGGATTAATGAAAGACTAACACTAACGAAGGATGTACAAATATACTCACTTAAAACTGATTAAACATGTCCTAGATGATGCCCTTCAGAAAGAGTGAATTGTCAAGTGTTCAGGGTTTGTCAGCAAAGATTCTAATCACGTAAGGGAAACACGTACCAAAAACTGCCTTTCCTGTTTTCCCTTGATGACTGATGGGCTGAATGGCAGCAACGAAGCTGCTGTCATCTTGATGAGCATCTTCTAGGCAAGGGTTCAAGTTCTTATCTTCTAAGACTGGCAAAGATATTGTGCTTTGTCCTAAAATAGTTTTTCCTTTTTCTAAGTCTTGTCTGTCATCTTTTCATGACCAAGCTTGTTTTTTCTTGCAGTTTGAGGATTTTGGGAAGAGTGAAACAGAAGTGAGGGAACACATGGTGCAACTGGCAAACTTCCTTGACAGTGTAAGTCAAAGCTGTGCTAAGCAGGAGAATGATGCTGCACGCAGCAGATGTTCAGCTCTGTTTACTTTTGCAAACTTAGAGGGACTTACAGCAGCATTTGTCAAGTATTTACATCATTAGAAAAGCTTTTTCTACCATTAAAATCATCTGCAATTACCCTACCTGAAGCAGGAATTAATCTGGGGATGACTTAACCTGTGTCACAGCATCAGGAAGTTTCTTGCAATAGTTGTGCATGCATAAAGATCACAGGAAAACTGTCTTTTGAGTAGACTATTTCAAAGATGCTCTTCAGGCCTGAGGCTCCTTTTTAGCTCTGCTATTTCAGAAGTTGTTTTTCAGGCCTGAGGCTCCTTTTTAGCTCTCTTCCCCTCCCCAGATGTACATCATGCTGAATATTCGCATCGTGCTGGTTGGTCTGGAGATCTGGAAGCACGAGAACATCATCAGCACGGACGGAGGGGCTGGGGACGTGCTGGCCAACTTCGTGCAGTGGCGAGAGAAGAACCTGGTGATGCGTCGAAGACACGACAGCGCCCAGTTTGTTCTGTGAGCTGCAGCCCTTTCCTTTGGCTTTTAAATGTATTTTATTCCAAGCTGCTTGGCTGCACTCCGGCAAAAGCAGCGGTTGTAATTCCAGAGAATCCAGTGTCATCTGCCCTGTTTTATGTGTGGCAAACATTCCAAGTCAAACAATTTTTCAGAACTTTCTGCTGCTCCTTGAATTCAACGTCCCTCCTCTTTGACAGATGTTCTGGTACCTAACAAATTTTCATCTTGTGCTCTGTTGTGCAACTTCATGTTTTGTACTGCATGAAGCTCACATCTGAATTTGAGATAAACTTTTGTCAGGCTGTATATTGATGTGACTTGGAATCTAAGGCTTCTTTTGTAGAAAATGAGCTTCAGATTTAGGTGCTGAGTGTTGTAGTCTAACGGAGCACAAATTTTCTGTGGTTGATGGCCAGAAGCTAGTGGCAAGGTTTGAGTTTTGGCCCATGATGGCTAATTTGTCTTTCCCTGCTTCCCTCAACCAGCACAGAACTTCCCCAAGGGTCTCTTGGCTCTGTTTCCAAATTGCCAGTGTCCTCTGCACTTCCTAAAGATAACCCTGTGCTTAGGAAGTCCCTCCCAAAGTGGGAGAAAAGCCAGAGTTTTTTCTCTTGCCCAGGGGCAAAAGCCTGACTTGCCCTCGTGCAAAGCTGAGCTTGACCAGAGCAACAGCAGGAAGGAACCATAGCACTTGGCAGTGCTGCTTTTTTGGTTTAAAAAAAAGTGTATTTTGAGCCACACGAGCAGAAGTGACGCTCTGAGTGCCTTTCTGGGTGGGCTGTGCTGTTTAAAGCCTTGTGTGTTGCTGTGCAATGAGACTGTTTGACTCTTCCTGTCTTTTTGCTCCATGTCCCCCTAGGAAGAAGGGCTTTGGTGGAACAGCTGGAATGGCCTATGTGGGAACAGTGTGCTCCAAGAGCCACGCAGGAGGGATTAATGTGGTAAGATAGCATCAGCGATCCTATGAACATAAACATGCCTTTTTTTGCACTCCAGAATTCTTCCCAGAAGTGCAGGATCTCTGATAAAACAGACCATGTGGCTTAGGGGTGGAATATGTTGTGGTTTCCTGACGGTTTCTGGCATGAAATAATCTGGATCCCGCTGTTTTTTACCGTCTCCTGCACTCTCTGCCTAGCACGTGGTGCTGAAATCTGTCCTCAAGTATCTGCTTCATCTCCATAGTTAAACTCCATGTAGCAGTGAGGACACTCTTAATTTCCTGAAGATGTGTGAACAGAGATTGCATCTAACAAGCATGTCACTTAGTGCCAGTTATGAGTATGTATTTGTTGCCTGAATATCTGCCCAGTAAACACTGAACAGAGTCCCCCCGCCAAATTATTTAACGGGGCAGCCAAATGGTTATGAGTTGGCTGCTGTTTTGCTCCAGGAAGCCTTGTTGAGATAAAACTGATCCCCAGAGGTGCTTCTATGCTGGAAAGCAGTGTTTTTTTAGACAGTCTCCCATGTTGATTAAGCAAATGACTTATGGGGTCTAAAAATCATATTAATGTGGTGTCAGAACCACCTTTGGCATGTGTGTAAACGCTGACTCTCTCAATATTAGCTGCCTGCTGATTTTTTTGTTTGCTTTGCTCTTCTGTAGTTCGGGAGGATCAGCATACAGATGTTTGCATCGATTGTTGCTCACGAACTCGGCCATAACCTTGGAATGAACCATGATGACGAGAGAGTCTGTCACTGTGGGGCAAGCAGTTGTATTATGAGCTCTGGAGCGTCGTAAGTAGCTTTGACAAGAGCAAAAGCATTCCCAGAGAGTTGCAATCCCCCTGTATATCCTTATTTTACAGGTCGCCTCCATCCAGCAGATATTCTTGCAAACTATTGTGGAAATCTTACAGCGGGCTCCCGAGGAAAGCTGGAATGATCCTTGCTTTCAGCTTGGGAGTTGCCTTGGGTGTAAAGACGCGCTGTTCTCTGCAGGGGCTCCAGGAACTTCAGCAGCTGCAGCGCAGAGGACTTTGAGAAGCTGACGCTGAGCAAAGGGGGCAGCTGCCTGCTCAACGTCCCCACACCCGACGAGACCTACAGCGTCCCATACTGCGGCAACAAGCTGGTGGACGCCGGCGAGGAGTGCGACTGCGGCTCCCCGAAGGTGACCGGCTCGCGGGTCCCACACGTGGAGCCTCGGGTGCTCCTCGTGGGGGTCTGGGTGCTGAGGAGGACGAGGCTCCTCGTTACTCACAGCGCTTCCATTCCCAGGAATGCGAGAGCGATCCGTGCTGCGAGCCTGGCGCTTGCAGGCTTCGGGCGGGAGCTCAGTGCGCCTATGGCGACTGCTGTAAAAACTGCCAGGTAAGACTCCAAAAACTGGTGTGTTTGGAAAGCGCCGCTCTGGAGCGGTCCACACTGGCTCTGAGAATCACCCTGAGCACCCACAGAGGCCTTCAGCTCCATGCCCATTCCCTCGGGCTGTGCTGTGCCTCCTCACTGCTGTCCCATTCGGATTTCCTGACGCTTTCCCCCCTCTCCTTAGTTCCTTCCCGGAGGAACCGAGTGCCGGGCGAGTAGCAACGAGTGTGACCTTCCCGAATACTGCAACGGCACCTCCCAGTTCTGCCAGCCCGACTCCACGGTCCAGGACGGCCACCCGTGCCACAAGGACCAAGCCTACTGCTACAACGGCGTGTGCCAGTACTATGATGCCCAGTGCCAGGCTATCTTTGGCCCAAGTAAGGAATAGCACAGTATTTTCTTTCAAGGAGACATATCTAAAAGAAAGCACTGAGTTTAATATATATTTGGCTGCTCTTTTTCTTGTAACAAAGACCAGCTGGATTTGGTAAGAGATTTGAAAGGGTGGAGTTCATGGCTTTGTGTTTTTCTCTCTGCATTTCTTGTGCTGGTGGTTTCAGTACCAGCTTTCCTGCACTGAGCATTCCAATTAGCAAGGGAGTTCCAGATTACAGGGCTCTAGGGAAGTCTTAACTTATGAGGAGGCTATTTTCCCTTTCTTGTTGCTTAGAAATTGGTCTTTTCTCTTGTTTTTATCATTTTGGTGAAAGTCTTCTGCTATCTGTGCTGCACTGAGAAAGCTAGAGGGGTGGCAAGGATAACTGGGCTGGGGAAGGGAGGCATGGTGCTGATGTGAGATGTTTCTGTCTCTACTCAACTCAATTTCTCCCTGTCTGGGGTTGGGCTGTTCTTTTCAGAAGCAAAAGCTGCCCCCAACATCTGTTTTGTGGATGTGAATTCCAAGGGTGACAGGTTTGGCAACTGTGGCTTCCATGGCCACGACTACAAGAAATGTTCCAGCTGGTAAGTTGAGCCTGATGCATCAAGTAGTTCTTAAATGTATCATGCAGTATTTTAAGAATCCTTTTATTCAAGTGCTATAGTTTGGGACTTTATAACAAGTGTACTGGGGAGAGACACCTTATCCCATAATCTACCCTCATTTTCAAAGTATGTGCCAATTGGATCCAAAGTGAGATGGCTTAAAAACTCTTAATTTAATTATTCCAAGCCCTCACGCTTTTGCATTTGTAAGCTTTTGTGTGTTTTTTTTAAATATACATATTATCTGACTTATCTTGCAAGTAGTAGTTGATTTTTCTCATCACAGGGTCTACAGAATGTCAAATTGGTTATGTTTTCTTTAATATATAAAGAGCATCACAAAAAGTATTTGTGAAGGGCTAAACCCATGTTCTTGCAGCACTGAAATGCTGACCAGCTCTGTTGTGTTTAAGTTAACCTCAATTTTGCTCTTAAGTAATGTCGATAATCTCCCAGTAGGGAGAAAAGATTGTATCAAGTGTGTTTAAAAAGTCTTTTTCTGAATGAATGCAAGTGTCTTTACACCATTCACATGTTGGTGTTGTAGGAATGCCATGTGTGGGAAGCTGCAATGTAAAAATGTGCAGACAATGCCTGTTTTTGGAATTAAACCTGCCATTATCCAAACTCCTGTCGGAAACACCATGTGCTGGGGTGTGGATTTCCAGCTAGGCTCTGATGTCCCTGATCCAGGAATGGTGAATGAAGGCACCAAATGTGATACCGGAAAGGTAGTTAGCAACAGGTCAATAGTGAATTCTTCAAGCAATAGTTAAAGTTTTACACGTGAATATTAATTGTCAGCTTTGTTTCATGAACGTCTCTGGGCAGTAACTTTTTGATGCATGTAGTTAATGCAAAATTCCACTAGTTCCACATGCTGCCTTGTTGTGCGTGTGCAGATAAAATGTGAAGTCTTTGATTTATAGAAGCAAAAAAAACTAAACATTCTCTCAGAGCAAACTAAGGTGTGTCTTTTCCTTAATTCCCTTAGATCTGTAGGCATTTCCAGTGTGTGAGTGCCTCTGTCCTGAACTATGACTGTGATGTACAAAGAAAATGCCATGGACATGGGGTAAGATATTCCCGATATTCCCATTGAAGTGTTAATTCTGCTATGACTTTGGCAATGTTTCTACCTGCTCAATGTCCTCTTCTGTGAGGTCTTTGTTATAAGAACACTAGATTTTTTTTGTAGAGTATGTGCAAATATATAGTGACTTTTTTTATATCAAAGGCCAGGCTGTGAACCTGTTGCACTTTAATTGTGCTCTATCAGTCATGTTGAAATGATAATCTCTTTTGCACCTATGAAGCCTGTTGTACTTTTCTGCTTATGGGCTATAACTAATGCAAAATAAAATAATTGTCACTAGGTATCTGGTGAGAGAGAATCTGTGGGGTTCAGGGGAATTGGTTTTGCTGTAATAAGTGGTTTTTTAATCCTGTTAATGAGGAAAACTACCTTTAATAGGGAGTAAATGCTCAGACTGCATAGTTTGTCTAGTAAGTTTTATAATTGTCAATAACAACTTTATTTTTCTGGCTTGTTTAACTTTGGCAAAACTGTCTTTACAAACTGGCTCTGCACAGACAGCTTATAACATTATTAAAAGATCTTTTTGTTGAAAGCTATGAAATAATGTATTTTTCCAAAGCAATTCCTGATATTTTTTTTGTCTAGCTGATGTAATATGACACTCTGCAGCTCACAAAAGCAGCAGCCCTGCTCTTTCAGCAGTCAGGATGAATAATCTTTGGAAACGCACCCAGAACAATCCCTGGGGTTGCTCAATCCCAGGAATTCTTGTGGAGAGACAGGGTTTGTGCTGCCCCAGGGCTGGTTATTTAGATTTGACAGGGGAGTGGGTGGTTAAAGGTCACCAGACTGAGTGACATGGAAGGGACAGGACAGCCCTGGCTATTGCCTTATGCTTTAAAAGCTGTGACAACTTATTGCCTTTTTAGATATTCACCTGCAAAATGAACATATACCTCCTATAGCAGTGAATTTTCCCTTTTTTACAGCTCCAATTTCAAGGCTGTAGCCTTTGCAGGCACCTTAGGATGCTTCTGTGCTCTCAGTGTGGGGAGGTGCTGCACTATGGGGCTTGTTCTCATGCTTTTCTTTCCTAGGTGTGCAATAAAAACGGCAACTGTCACTGTGAAGCAGGCTGGGCCCCTCCTCACTGCGACACGAAAGGCTACGGAGGGAGCATCGACAGTGGCCCCCCTTACAACGGCAAGTAGAACCCAGGCAACTTCCAGCCTTGGACCTCTGCAGAAAGCCTGGAAGCAGCTCAATTCTGGTGGCAGAAGCGCTGGCGATTTAGGTTTTCAGCAGGTTCCATTTGCAAACAAATCTGGTTAAGGTTTGGGCTCTGGTTAAGGTTTGGGGTGTGAGGGGCAGCACAAGGCCTTCCTTCTGGGATGCTGGAGACTAATGCAGTTTAGCTGTTTGATTTGCCCTCAGGTGAGTTCTGCCACCTTGGGCCAAAACCATCTTGGACTTTGTATCCAAGCTGTAAATTGGACCCTGTTCCAATTTTAGATCCCATCAGAACATGAAATTTGGCTGAGGTCGTAGATTCAGCTCGATATGGCGATGCTCTTTTGTGCAGTGGGGGCAGAAATGAGCCCTATTCTAGTATCTCTGTGCAGTTTGTGAAGGCATATGAGGAGTATGAAGGTGTCTGAGGAAAAGGATTAGGCCCTTCTGTGATCTTTGGTCGTGTCCAAACATTTTTCAGTGTTTCAGGTTGCAATATATATGCCCAAATACCTTTACTCGATTCTTTTTTTTTCTGCCATGAAGAAGGTAAAATAATGATAGAATCAATCCTCCTGTAAAAACCCACTGCTTCATGAGCTGAGTGATGGTAACACCATTTAATAATCTCTTTTCTTCTCTCTCCTCCTATCCCCACCAGACAAAGACACCTCACTGAGGAACGGGCTGCTCGTTTTCTTTTTCCTGATCCTCCCGCTCCTCGGAGCTGCTGTTCTGGCGTTTGCAAAGAGGGATAAGCTGAAGAGATGGTTTAGGAGGCTGATGTCACGCTGTCATTCGTAAGGATATTCCCCTCCTTCACCCCCTCTTTGCCCTTTGGAAGGAGTCCATAGGCATTTCTTTATACAAGCCAATTCCAAAGCGTGGAGGCCCATTTTAGTCCCAAGATAAGTAAATCTGCATCAAGGGAAGGTTGTTCTGGGAATGCCACAGAAAATAACCTTTTTATATGGAGAAAATTCAGAGAACTTTTTGCCTTTATACCTGTTCCGTGCCTTGATTGGTTTGATGGTTCTGGGGTCCCAGCTTTGGTACAAAGCAACAAATAAAGGTGTGATACAGCCCTAAACAGAAAAAGGATTATGTGGCTGCATATACTGTCCTCCTGAGGTGTGGTATTTGCTAAAAAGCTCTTCTAAATCCATCTAACAAACAAGGTTTGGATTTGTAGCCTGCTTGGAGAGGTTATCTGCTCACTGCCGGGCTCTGCTGAATTTCAGGTCCTTCCAGTCGCCACCTCCGCGAACAGAAGCTGAACCCAGAGCCTACCAGCCCAGGGGCTTTTCACAAGGAGTGTCTCATGGTTCAAGAAACGCCCCCATGGTAGGAATCAGCTTCTCTTTGCTGCATCTTTTGCTTCTCCAAAATGCAGTTCTTTCCAAATTACTGTTGCTTCCTCCTTCTGGGGGCCTTAGAAGGCAGGAGCAGCAGTGACACTTACACACTGCTTGTGATTGGTCTTAAATGTCACCCGGTTAGTGAAGCAGGGCCTTAGAAGGCAGGAGCAGTGGTGACACACACTGCTTGTGATTAGTCTTAAATGTCACCCGGTTAGTGAAGCGGGTGTTACTACAATCCCCTCTGTGCAACCTTGTGAATATTCCTCCTGTTTTCTTCTCAGGATATGGAGCCAAACACGTTTCCTGTGCCATCTTACCCAGCTAGCCAGCACGGTCAGCAAGCCTACTACTACCACCAGTCCTACCACCCGTCACCCCACTACCAGGCCCCACAGCCCCAGAAGCTGCCCACAAGGTTTGTTGAATTCTCTAAATAACATTTTTGTAGCTGTTTTGGTCCCTTAGACAAAGGCAATGACAACCTCTCCACGAGCAATAGTGAGCAGGCCTGATCCTGTGCTGAAAGGAGATTATTTTCCTTCCTTTGTGACTTGGGAGCTGAAATGCTCTTTCCTGAGCTGTCCCCTGTCCCTCTTGCAGGCCGCCTCCTCCGCAGCAGAAATGTGCACCTCAGGGACCGCCGGCCCAGCAAAAATGTTTACCTCAGGGACCGTATTTCCCTTCCCGACCTGCACCTTTGCCTCCCAAGTAGCTTTGGCTTCCTCGGGGCTTCCAGACGCGCGGAGCCGCTGGCCGAAGCGAAGCTGCCGTCGCGGTTCCCCTTGCGCCGAGCGGCGACCCCGGCGAGCAGCCCCGGGTAAGGCCAACGCGCTGCGGAAACACGGAATGTAAAACTCCAAATACCTCTACCAAAGCGCCCGGGGCCGAGCGCCTCGCGCCGTCGTCCCCTCGCTCCGGCCCTCGTCGCGAGCGGATCCTGCAGTTAGACCCCCCGGGAAGCAGAGCACTTGGGAGACACTTTGGCTTCCACGCGGAGCCCGAACAACGTTGTCCCCCGTTGTCCTTGCAAACGTGAAGAGCCGAAGCAAAAAGTGCCACTGTCAGAGCAAGAAACCCTGGCCAGTTTATTTAAACCCACTTTGTGCGGGCTGGAGAGTGTTAATCCACTTAAGTGAACAAGGTCTCAATGTCCTTTTTGGGAGGAAGATAAAGATATTGTAAACATGTTTATGCACGTGTATGTTTCTTGATGTGTAATAACGCTCAGCCTCCTGCTTCCATGCTGACTGACACTAAGCTGTGCTCTGTGGACTTGGAGTTTAAATTAATGGTTTTAAATGAGTACTTCTGAGTTGCTAAATGAGAAACCTGTACTAATTTCCACTAACATGATGAATGGGCAATAAAAATAAAGGTACGAAAGAGAAAAAAGGCCCTATTTTGCTTTAGAAAAGTGGCAGGTTTTTTTGTTTTAAGTTGGATTTAAAGCCTATGCCTAACAGTCCCCACAGAAGCCCTGAGCTTCTCCTAGCCCTTTAATTAGGGACATGCTGATGAACAGGAACCTTCCATGTCACCTTCAAGTCTTTAGTGTCAGTCAGGATGTCTCTGGATGGCACTGCCCCTTTCTCCATGATCGTTTTTGGCAGTGAGTGTTTTAGTGCTGGGTCCTGCTGCAGGCCTGAGGCCACGGCGATGGGCACAACCTTGGGGAAGGTGACGGTGGCGCCTCAGCTGCCTCCCTGCCTCGCTCTGTAAATTCCCCTAGCATTGCCAAAACCCTCTCCTCTGTATATACCTATATAAAAATATAGAGTTTGCGTTTGCAGTAATAAAATACTTGAACTCCTGTGGTTTCCCATAACAGTGAGGTTTATAGAACTCTTAAACTACCTGAAATATCTCTGGATTTGTAGGTGGGGATGGGTTTGCTTGGTCCAGAGGTTGCCCTGTTTTTGCTATCCTGGGTTCTGGGGACTGTCTGGAGGCCACAAGTGTCCCCAGGGCAGAAGGGGACAAGGGGCTGTATTTAGTGCTATGGAAAGCTAGAGGGGGAGTTAAAGCTTTGCTGAAATTGCTGCCTTTTTCCTCCCTCTGAGCTTTTATACATTCAGCAGAGGGGCGGGAGCCCGGGGGTGGTGCCAGGCCCCCAGCTGAACTTTTTCAGAGCTACTTTGGGGCAAAGCAGCAGCTTTTAAACTCCTGATTTTTTGTTTTTTTAATGAACGTCCTGCACAGGCTTCGTGCGTGAGCCCTTGGGGCCACAGGCCTGCTTTATAAGGGAGAAACGGCCGCTAAAGAAGCCGCTTTTGTCGCAAAGCTCCGAGGCTGCTGCTTGGGCGGGGGCGGTTCGGGGGGGGCGGGCCGTT
>NW_010586756.1:63062-74400 GCF_000705375.1 Tinamus guttatus
TTTCCAGCTGCATCTGCACCTCTGCCTCCATGTCATCACCTTCTGCAGCTGCAGCTCCATCTCCTCAACATTTCCAGCTCCATCTGCACCTCTGCCTCCGTGTCATCACCTTCTGCAGCTGCAGCTCCATCTCCTCACCGTCTCCATCTCCATCTGCATCTCATCTTTAAATGCAGCTGCGTCTCCACCTCCATCTCATCACCAGCTGCAGCTGCATCTCCGTCCGCAGCTGCGTCTCCATCTCTAGTTCCTCACTGTCTCCATCTGCCTCTCTCCATCTCCTGCTGTGTCTGCATCTCCAGCTCATCCTCCTCTCCATCCGCGGCTGCTTCTCCGTCCCCATTCCCATCTCCGTCACTTCTCCACCTCCTTTGGTGATCTCTAGCACCGAAGTCACAGAGACTGGGCTCAGCAACCAGACCCCAATGTGCAGACACCTGCATCCTTCCCATGCCGAGGGCATCCATGTGCCCTCCTGCTTCCCTACAGGCACATGGAGAACAGGGACACCGCGGTCACCAGGCCCACTGCGACGCATTTCATCCTCCACAGCAAATCTTGGCACATCCAGCACTTTTGCTCCCAACTCCGAACGGTTGCACGGAGTTTATTGAGCATCCACCCCGGTTTATGATACCTTTTCCAAGCAATTATGCCATGCCGATGCCCAGCAGCCAATTGCCTCGGGCACCGTGTCGATGTGCGGACGTTTGCTCCTCATAAACACGCTTCATTATCCTCTGTGCGCTAAACTTGTCCCCTCTGCAGCGAGCGTTGCTGGCAGCAATAAAAATTATGCAAGCGCTCTAAGAGCGCGCGTGGTTTATGGGCATTATAAACTGCATGCGGATCCTGTTGCACCAACAAAACCCTGCGTAGATTCAGCACACAAAGCACCCTGGCTTCGCTCAAAGAACACGCCAAAGCTTCCCTTAATTGCAATAAATCCCCTTCTTTCATCTGAGAAGGTGACATTTCACGGCAAATAAGCCCAAGAAATTGGCTGGAGTAAGAAAGAGCTTCCTGCTTTGTGAGGGGTTTCCTAGAATGAGCAAAATGCAGCAGGCTGGGTGCCTGGTGCTTGCATTTTCAGGGTGTTTTTTCTGTGTTTTTTCAGGTTTCTTTGCCTGGTGGTGGGCAGGCAGATGGACTGATTGCATCCCAGTGCAATCCCTGCCTGCATCCCCTTGCAATCCCCCTCCATCTCCTGGTCCAGGTCCGTTGCCATCCCCTCTCCACTCCTTGCCCGCATCCCATTGCATCCCATGCTCTGCCAAGCAACGCTGGCGTTTCTGTCAAATTAAGTTAAAATGGAGTAATGGAAAACTAAGAGCTCCACATCTAATCCTGCCACCTGGAAAATCAGCAGGGAAATATAATCCCGTAGCCTTTCAAATGAAATCAGGTTCTGGGTCCCCTGCTGATGAGTTAATCCGATGCCGAACGCGGCTGCTCCGCTCAGCCGTGACCGGGCTTAGACGCATCCGACGCGCGCGGAGCTGTTCCCATTTGGAGATACATCTGCTAATTAGACAATTTCTCCAAATTCCTTGATTTTTCTCCACCGTTACCTATCCAGAGGATGTTGTCTCACCCATTCCAATACCATTCCATAGCTCCCACCGTCTGGGAGGCTCCAAGGCCTGGATTTCTCCCATTAGAGTGTGGCTGGATGCTCCCTGCATCTAGGCAGGTTCCTCTTCTTTTAACCCACAAGAAATCTCAGGACACCATAAGGAAAAGCTGACGGATGCTGGAGCTTTTCAAAAATCCACCCCCAGGTGGAGCTGGAACACTGGAAGATTTGGGGTTTATAGAGAATTGGGGCTGATGCGCATCTGCATCTGAGCAAGAATGGGCCATAAAAGAACCATCCCTGCACTAAAATCCTTCCTCTGCATTAAACTGACAGATGCAGAAGGATGCCACCATCCCAGCGAGATGCCCATAGTGATGCCAAACCCCGCAACATGCAGGTTGCTGGAATGTTGCTGCTTTTATAGAAATGCAGGCAGGAAAACAAGGGTGAATCTCAGCGAGCCGGTTCCTTCCAAGAGGCTTTACCGTTATCAGGAGAAACGATCTGTGTGCAATATGGTGTTTGGGCTGGATTTCCGTCTTGTTTCCCTCATTTGCGCTTTGTTTTAGCATCTGCCCAAAATATTTATCGGGCTGCCAATGGCAACAGGACCCGAGCGGGGATTTCCTGGGAGAGAAACCGCGTTCCCGCGCCGTGAAACTGAGCTCTTCCCTTTGGTTTTAGATGCCACCAAGGCCCTTTCCCTGTAAATGCCACCCGGGAGACGCAGCAAAGGGAAGCAGGAAGCAAGCGGGAGCTCCCAC
Source organism: Tinamus guttatus (assembly GCF_000705375.1). The sequence goes on from NW_010586756.1 coordinate 65,406, forward strand.
TGTGAGCACATGGCAGCTGGATTCACCTGGACAGATGATCCAGGGAATTTCTCCAGGTTTCCTACACAAAATCCACCTCTCGCAGCATTTCCTGGCCACGTGGAGGGCCCTTTGGAGACAGCAAGGTCCTCTGATGTACGACTTTGCCTGCAATCATCCGGGCTGTAGTGTTTTAATTTCCTTCCTTTAAAGAGGCTCGGGGGGACCATAAGAGACAATTTCCAGGATCCATATGGGATGGCAGCATCGCGCCTCCTTCCATGGAGGTGATTCCTGGAGAGGAGCAGGGTCCACTGCGAGCACATGGCAGCTGGATTCACCCGAACAGATGATCCAGGGAATTTCACCAGGCTTCCTACATGAGATCCATTTCTCGCAGCATTTCCTGGCCACGTGGAGGGCTCTTTGGAGACAGCAAGGTCCTCTGACGTACGACTTTGCCTGCAATCATCCGGGCTGCAGTGTTTTAATTTGCTTCCTTTAAAGAGGCTCGGGGGGACCATAAGAGACAATTTCCAGGATCCATATGGGATGGCAGCATCGCGCCTCCTTCCATGGAGGTGATTCCTGGAGAGGAGCAGGGGAGTGAGATGGATGCAAGGTCACCCTCTGCCTTCCCCAGGCCTGCCTTGCCTCCCAGCCCCGCTCTTTGCACCATTATATTTATAAATGCAATTTTTCCACACCTGCAATGCCCCAGAGCATCTTTTTTCTGCTTTTTTTCCAGCATCCTTTGCCTCAGGACGTCACCTTCAGCTCTGCTGATGGCAAAACCAACCTGCTCCAGGCTCTTGGCAATATCGAGCTCGTCCTTTGCCTTCACACCTCTGTGTTTTAACAGCCCTGCCGCCTTGAGAGGATTTCTTACGTGTCAGCTGCTTTTAGTGCTCCTCTATTTCCTTTGCCACCTTAGTGTAATCATTTTTTAACACCCCTTCACTTTGCCTTCCTAGCTCTTTTCATCATCATCTGCTCCCGATACTTTATTTTCCCAATAAACCGAATAATTTAATGGCCCTAATCCCAAGCCTCCCATTCAGAGCGTGAATGTGGAGGCTGCGGAAAGGAATCACAGTTTAAAGCTGCCAATCAAGCATAATTTCATCAACCTTCCTCTTTATACCAAAAACTGATTTACGAAGAAAACCGTGACACGGATTCAGTTCCGGATGGTTTCTAGTGCTTCCTTATGGCTCTCCTTGCGTATCCTCCCATTTTTGAGGTTAAAAAAGGCCCTAAAGGCTAAGAGCGTGAGAAGGGCATTAAACGTCTGCTCATCACCCGTGAGATGAGTTGTGTAAGCGAGCTGTCATTCGGCATGCAAAATTAAGGCCCTTTCATAAAAATTTTAGTGGCAGCTGCTGAAGGCTCCTGGGCATCTCCAGTGATGGCAAAACAGCCGAAGGCATCCGGAAAAAAGGATGCTGAGCCCAGGTGTCCGGGAGCGCCGCTGTCAGGGATGAGCTCCCGAAGGACAGGGAGCAGGAATCCGATGTCCCTGTTCTAGCTTTTTGCAATGATCTCTCCTCCATAAATATCCTCCAAATAGTCCCAACCTCGAAGCGACAGTTAATAAAAGCACTTTTTATGGTTTTTAGACAAACAAAATGCCCCTGGACTATGCAATTACCTTCTAGCCTCTGTTCAGAACTTTCTAGGAGCAAAAAAAGAGTTTCTTCCTGACCAGGTAGAAATCCGGAGTGAGGATTTATTTCCAAGGTGCTGGCAAGGAGGTAATCCCTCTCCTAGCAGCAAAAACTGCAACCGAATAGTTAAAATTAACAGTGCAGCATCTGAGGAAAAGCCATGGATTTGCAGGAAGAGGGGCAGGAAGCACGGAAAAGTGCTAAGGAATAAGAGATACGAGGGACCGGGTGGCTCAGGACAGGGAGAGCTGGCTGGGACGCACGTGGCCCGGAGAAGTCACCCCAAAACAAGCGGTTTTGTAAAATTACCCAACGCAAAAGAAGCCCCATTTCAAGCAATTTATTGGATACCTCTTGGATACCCAAAGGCCTCGGAGCAAACTCACCCATCGATGCAAAAACTACACAAAAAAATAGGGCTTTGGGGACTTGCAATGAGGCACCCACGGATGCATCCATCCAGCCCACGAGAAGCGGTACTGAGCAGCGAAAACGAACTAGCCGTGGTCTCTTACTTGTAATAGTTTATTTGCATTTTTATTTAATCCCTGTCACCCTCTCAGGCTCTGGAAGCAGAAATGCAACTTCCGCGCAAATTTCCCTATGGAAAATCTAATTAAGCAGCCATTAAAATGAGTGTTAGCTCGGTTGTATTGAAGGGATCCGGAGCTCCTGGTTGACGCTCCGTGAAAACCAGAACTGAGCAAGGAACGGCAGCCCCATTTCTTTCCATGTCCAGTTATTAACATGCTTTGCTGACTACAACCTCGCCAGTAATCATAGGTCTAATTCCCGGGTTGCGGAAGCGGCGTCCACGGCAAGAGTCCAGCAGATCCCACTCGTGGAGCTGGGCACCGGGGAAAGCCGGTGAGAAATGCACAAAGTGTCTGCAAAATCCCGCAAAAACCTGGGAAGTGTCATTAAGCTGAGGGAAATCCGGCTCCCTGCGTGGTTGCTCCAGGTCCAACTCCAATGGCTCATTCCTGCGCTCCTTGTCCCAAGAGATGGCTATCAGCCAGGATAGAAAAATCTGGGATTCGGCTGCTAAAAAAAAGAAGGCAGAAAAACATTCAGGAAGGTAGAGGAGATGGATAAAACCCAAAACTCCCACTGCAAGCCTTAAAAACTTCCCTTCCAGCTGCAAAATAGCCAGAAATTCCTCCATTTCTCCCTGTGCATTGTAGCAGCCAATTGGAAATTCGGGGCCCTGAAGGCCTAAACGCGCAAGACGACGTTATCCGAGCTTGGAAAAGCCCCGGCTGACGGGAATTGCTCCCTTCTAGCAAGCCAGCGCTCACTCCCTTTGCTATTCCGCGTTACTTTGGGTCTGAATTTCTCACAAATGCCTTTGCATTAATCCTCCTGCTATTAAGATATACGTCTGCTGAGTATGGAGGAGGTGGGAAAACTAATTATAAGTCACGTCCAAAAGTCTTAGTGCCCCATTTATTACAGTAATAACCGAAGTGTGCAGAAGGAGGTGAGCAAAACCTCCGAGCAGGGAAGGGCCAAGGGTGCAGGATCGATGCTGCAAAGGACACAGGGGACCAAAATGAGCGTTTTTATCCAGAAACCTGCGGAATTGCACAGGGGGTAATGAATTAAATGAACTAGAAAGCATGGCACAAACTGGAGGTTTGCTGTGGCGACTCATGTCATTAATCACTATTGAAATAATTAAGCCCCTTAATTTGCAGGACAGAGGCAGGTGCATTTCCCCCAGCCCACTGCCCTTAGTGCTAAAGTTTAATAATAATGATAATAGTAATAATATCAAAATCAGGTTCTCGGCCTGTGGTTTGACACAAGAAGCTGCTCCGCTTGAGTCTCCGTGTGTTTAATTACACCTAACCGAGAGCATTAACACAAGCATGAATTTTTAAAAACTATCGCTTTCCTCCTGCTCGATGCTGGATCCTCCAGCAGGTCCCTTCTCCGTTTATCTCTAGCTGCAGCGATACAGAACATGCTGGGGCTGTTAACATCTTCGATAGCAATAGTCCCCATTTGTCACCTTAGCCCGGTGACATCGCCGATGCAAATAGAGCAGCGAGAGGGCTGAGACTGCGAGTGGCAAATTCCGATTTGGGGGCAGCAAAATGCATTAGCTCAGCTCAAGGGAGCTGCAGCAGAAGTTCTTCGGCGAGATCTGTAGCCCAAGGAAGGTTATTAACTTTTAATTGGGACAAGGACGTATAAGGACATATACATCCCGTTCCTACCGGATATCACAGCAATGTTTTGGAGGAGCAGGGATTTTTCCAGGCGTGCTCCAGAGACCTCAAAATGCCTCTTTCCACCTGCTTTGGCCAGCAGCAGGTCTTTATTTTTAGGTCTGCACTATGAATAATTGAGCGGCCGTGCAGGGGCCGGCACGGCGGCCGCACGGGATGTTGGCATCCCGCTCCAGGCACGATGCCCTGCGAGCTTTAAAAGCAAATGCAGAGCTCCAGCAGCAATTCATATTCCGGACGAGGCCGGTGACAATAACGCCGGAGACATTTAATGCATGCAAATGAATATGGGTCTGCCAGCATAATTTGTATATCTTGCCTAGCTATCGTTTGCCTGTAGTTTGTTAACAGGGAGTACTCACATAATTCATGTAAGGACAAAACGGAGAACGTTATTAATGTTTTGTTTTGCTCTGCATATGGTATTTATGGAATATAAAGGGGCAGGAGCCGCCCAGGAATGCAAAGCAGTGATTTGCTCCAGGTGGAGTTTGCACCGCTGCCCTTGCAGAGAATCACCCCAAAAAACTCCCATTTGGGCAATAATTACCTGGGGAGAAGGACAAGTGTCAGGGGAGGGGACAGAGTGACCACAAGACCTGCAATTTGGCATTGCAAACTTAGAAAACAAGACATTTGTGCAAGGCAAGGTGCTTTTCCCCTCTTTTTTATCATTACAAGTTACAGTTCATGCACCACAGCTTAATTGTGGTTGCCCTCCAGCCTTCAAAGGAAAATAAAGCAGAAAACAGGATGGAAATGAGTTACAAGCCCAGATTCTCATAAAGACCAAAATGCCGTGATTGGAGGGAGGAATAATTTCCAGGGAAATAAACAAGGAGGGAAGGAGAACCTTGGGCTTGTAGCATCTAGGGGCTGGATATTGGGTGTTCAGGCCTTTGGAAATGAGGCATCCGGAGGCGAAAGGAAACATCGGATTCCTGCAGAGCCAGGGGGTGCACACGGATTCCCCTGTGGCTCTCAGTGCCCCTGAGACCTCAGTTTAAGCTCATGCCTCTAATCTACAGATATTCTCACTTTCGCTATGCCAGAAATATTGCTGGAAATCCATTTGTGTAAAGAGGAAAAAAAAAACACTAAAAAAACACACTAAAAAACAAACAGCATTTAAAGAATTTGGTGCCAAAAGCAAAAACCCCCGCTCCTGCAGAGCTGCTGCCTGTTAGCAAAACTAGGTGCATTTCAAAAGGGAGCAAATGAGATAAATTAGAAAACATTAAAGACATCTCAGCAAAGCCCTAATTGCAGAGGAGAGGCCAGAAGGAAAAAAAAAATTGCTGCAACACAGAGATTTGCAGAACGTGATTCGGCCTGGAAAACACATGTGGCCCCTGCACTTGTGGGATGCTGGTGACATGGGACCTTTCCACTGCATTGTGGCATCTCCAACAGCCCCTGGACAGCCCTGGGTGTCCCCTCCTGGCCCCACGACTTGTGGTGTCCTGGTGGCAGCAGCTGGGCTTGCTGCAGGCTCCTGCAATGGGATGCAGTAGGATGCAATAGGATGCAGCTGCTGCATCCTATGGAAAACGCGTTAAGGGAGTCCTGGTAATCAGCTGCCTGGAGCGGACAAGCTGCGGTACACGGAAAAAAATAACATCCCAAAAAACCCCGTTCACACGATTAAGAGGAACCCCACGACAGCAACAACTGCAGCACTCCGGCTGGAAGGACCGGGATGACAAAAGGCCTCTACCAACGTCCCCTTGTCGTTCATATGCAAATTGAAAAGCACTCGCTGATTAAAAACAGCCAAGACAAAGGCTATTGTGAGGGCCCAGCGTGGCAAAGCCCCACACGGGAATGTCAGCGTCTTATTTGGGAAAGCAGAGAAGTGGCCATGGTCTTGGGAGGGTTGGGCTGCTGCCTATATATAAAAACACCGGATTGTTCCTCAAAAAGGTGCTGCTTGGTCCCTGGGAGCTGTCGCTGTCGCAGGTTGTCTGCATGCAAAGCAGTTACTTAACGTGGGGCCCCGTGAGGTCCGTTCTGCTCGCAGCACCTGCTTAAAACCCAGCTATTTATTACGGAACCAGGCTGTGATGGGGAAGGAAACTGCTTTTCTTCCAGCAAGCAAAACCCTTGTGTGCCACCCAGGGCAGCCCTGTCCCCACGGTGGGTCCCCAACACCCTGCCCGGCCTCCCCGCAAACTCACGGTGCTTTTTCGGGAGCCCAAACCGCTCTCTTTGGGTCCTCCTGGTTTTTCTTTCGGCCCCATCGAGAGCCGGGAATCGCGTCCTCCCCCGGATCCACCACTCCGGGACACTCCGTCTGTCCTTCCACGCGCATCCCTGCTCCTCCCAGCTGCTGGGAAAGGGGAGGAAACCCCCTGGATTCCACTTATTTATCCCGGAGGCGGATTAGAGCGTGGCTGGAGCTCACGGAGCCGCTCGTGCTCTTGGAGATCTAAAAATAAGTCCAAAAACGCAAAATCTTCCGTTCCCGCCGCCTCTGAGGTCGAGGGTTGCTCAGATGCTGCTCTTAGAGGATTGCTGCCGCCGTCCTTGAGGTTCTGTGCTCAATAAATATGATCTTGAAAGGGTAAAAATATCCATCCAAAGATCCGAACTCACCAGAAAACTAAAAAAAAAAAAAAGGAAGGAAAAAATCCACATGTTTGTCCAAAGCGAAGGTTAGTTACACGTTAAGAACGGATCCGTGCGGGAAGTGTCCTGGGAAGCATCGGCTCCGCTCCGCGGTCCCGCTGCTCTCCCAGCCGCTCTGGGGTTGCTACTGGTTCTTCAGGCTGCAACGGAGACCAGAGGCAGCGGTGAGGGTCGGCCTCGCCAGGAAGACGCAAAAATCAAATTCCCACCCGAATTACAACCTCAGTTTTCAGCACGGTTTGGAATTTAGCCATAGGAAATCACTGCAATGTTTTTTTGGGAAAAAAAGTATATTTTCCATAGACCTCAATTTCATGTTTACGCTTTACATTAAAATAATTAATGTGTACGGCAGACAGCACAAACCGAGACCACGCCAGGCCCGTGGCAGCTTTCAAATTATGATCAAAACAGGGGATATCAGAGATATCCTTATTTTCCCTTGCATCTAAAGGAAGGGAGGCAATTTAATCCTGTAATGAGAGGAAGGATCACACGCTCGCTCGTTAGAGGCCACATAATTATTCAGCTGCTCTCTGGAGCTACTGGAAAAAGGGCAAATTAAAATACCTCTCGCTCCCATCTACCTTTTATTCCCATCCATCTCGGGAGTTATTAGCACGCCAAAGCTTCTCCCTATCCAGGCAGCAGGCAGTGACTTGCAGGAAGCGCGTGGAAAATGTCATTGCCACCGATAAAAGTGGCAGTTGTCGAGATAAGAAAAAAAAGTCATTTTGGTTTAGGCACAAGCTACCACTCGAGTATTTAAAATAATTTTCCTAAATAGAATGAGGGAGAGAAAAAGGAAAAATGGAAATGCAATCATTGGAGAAGAGTGACTTTTCTCCAAGCACAAAATTTGCAATATTTTGATTAGTTCCCATTTCTGCAGATCAAAGCAGCTTATGCTAATAAATACCCTAGTCCAACTGGACATCTGTGCTTGCAATCGGAAAAAAAATAAGAATAAAAAAAGCAACGCTCCCGGGCAGCCACGCACGTGCAAGCGCGCGCCTAGATGCTGTTTATTGGGAGTGATTTTGAGGCGATCCTGCCGCTCTGCGGGAACCAGCGGGGCCGTTTTCCTCCCGTTCCGGGGATGAGGTGACCTCATTCCCGCTGCTCCTCGCACGCTGCTGGTCCCCATAGAAACCGGCTGCCCGCGGTCCGGCTCGGCAGGCGCTCGCTCCACGCGCTCGGTGCGGAGGAGGAGGAGCAAAGGGACTAAAACGGGCACCAAATATTTTGGGAAAGCAAGGAAAGCTGCCCAAACCAATGCCATGCATTCCATGAATCCCTAATTAATGGTTTCACATCCTCTCCGCTGCAGATGTTCCCAGACACCCTCCCTGCACGGCCTCTGCAAGTGAACGCAGCTTTTGCAGGACACCAGGGCTGTGATTTCTTATCCCAAATCCTTTTTGCATCCAACCCCAAATTCCTGAGTTTATTGCAAGATATTTTTTTAATGCATTTTTTCCCTTCCTTTTTAAATATAGAGCTTAAGATATCCGCACCCTGGAGAAAACACCGGGAGCTCACAGACATTACCTCACTTTACATATTCATCATCCAGGGGGACAGGGACCAGCTAGAGCTGCCTCCCTCAACATCTTTTATTCAACACCAGCAAAGACACTCCCAGTTATTTTTTTGCCCATTTCCTCCACCTTTTGGTGAAACAAACTCAGCAGGAAAAAAACCAAACCTTGGAATTCCTGCAAACAGGCAGCCACACATGGATGCTCACAGGGAAAAGCACCAGCTGCAGGACCAAGCACAAGGTCCCAGCTCACAGGCTGCAGCCAGAGGGTTATTTAAGGCAGGTGCTGGCAGCGCTCAGCTGCACGCTGCTCCTCGGGGAGCCTTAAATCCCAGCACGCTCCCACCCTGCTGCTGGCAATACAGGGAAAATCCATTGGCATCCAGGTCCTGCTTCCCTGCATGGTATCCATGCTCCTCAGCCCCTCGGAGCACTTGGTGACAGCTTTTTTGGTGCATAAACCACCTTTATTTCATGCATTTGTGCGCTGCTCACTTGGTCTGGTGCTTGGAGCCCTTCAGGTGAGCGTGGTACTGCTCTATGGAGTTCAGGGTGACGTTGCAGGTGCTGCAAGTGTAGCTGCGCTTCAGGCCTGCAAGGGAAAACCTGGAGGCGTTAGTGCAAAACTGGGGCAATTCCTCGCTCCGCAATGCTTGGGAATATTGCTTCCAAAAGGATCGACTCTCATTAGCTCGGAGGGAAAAGGAAAGGCCTTTTCCAGGATGGTTTTCTTGCTGGCCAAAACACACGATAGTAGTTATGATTTGTGTTGGCTTAGATTTTCTGTAATCCCTGTCCTCATCCCTATCCTGCTGCTGGTGGGTTGTTTCCAGGGTTATCCCAGGATACCCCGGGAAAGGGTGGGAATAGCTGCAGAGATTCAGTATGTCCAAGGTCACAGCAGTGTGAGCCAGGATGGAGCAGTTAGGAGACAGGAATGACTT
>NW_010586756.1:74426-87819 GCF_000705375.1 Tinamus guttatus
AACAGCACACATTAACCTGGCCTTATTGAATCTTAATTACTTGGGGAGGTGGAAACACTGGCAGTGACTAGACCGCCCGGCCGGGACATGCGGGTTTTCCAGCAGCCCGGAGCAGGGAATAACGGTGGCTCTGGATCTGGCATTGGTGGGAGAAGCATCCGACCCGAAGCAAGTGATAAACCTGGCTGTCCTGTGCACAGAGATACATGCAAGTGCACTCCAGTTTAACGAACTCATTAACTAATCAAATCCCAAATTTACAATTCCCCAAAACCCAGCCCATCCGGAGCCTGACCAGCCCAAACCAGGAGCAAGCACTGGAGCGGTTTCCATTGGGAAATGCCATGTTCTGCCTGCACAAATGACACCACTGTGTCCTCGTGGTGTCCCCCCCTGAAATGGTGACACCCACCCATGCAAAAGCCACCGCGCTGCTCTACCCATTAGATAAAATATTAAAAAGTCAAGTCATTAATGTCACTCGGGATAAAGCGCGTTGCAAAGCGCTCCCGGGGAGCACTCGCTAAATTGCTTCGTGCTAAGCAAAAGTGACAGCACCGAGCGGAAAAATATTTATGTGGCGCACAGGGAGACTGCGAACCGAGAAGGAATGAACCCAGCTCTGGGCCAGACAGTGACAGTTCCCCTTGCCGTGAGGGACACCGAGGTTTTCAGGGGCAGAATCCCTGCGCAGGCATCTGGATTTGCAGGTAAAAATGGGTAAAAGTGGGAAAAACGCTTCCCTGGTGATTTATCACCACACAGTGATACCCTTGTGAGGGGCCTTGTGAGCCTGGTGTGGTCTGAAGCGCCAGACACCTCCCTGTTACCGTCCTGGGCTGTTTTTCCCTGTGTATTTTCCAGGACGGATCGTGACTCAGGCCCATGAATCATTGATGCCGCGGTGACTCATCCCGGGCGGCACACGGAGCACCTGGATCACCATTACAGGGCTCAGCCGCGATCAAGAACACGCAACCACCCGCGTAGTCGCTAGCACCTAGGGGAAAATTATTTAACTTAGGAAAAATTAAAGAAAACGGGACGTTGGATGGGAAAACGGCCTGGCTTTCGGCACGGGGCCGGCGCTCACCTCGCAGCTCGCCCAGGTCCAGCGTCTTGCCCAGCTGCTGCAGGAGCTCGGCGCGCGCCGCGTTCTTCTTGTGCTTCTTGCCCTCGTAGTGCTGCTGGGCCATGAGCGGGTTGTTGAACCAGGCGGCGCAGAGCTGGCAGTGCCGCTCCGAGTCCCGCGGCGCCCGCGGCGGCGGCGGAAACTCCCGTTTTATAGGAAAAGCAGTGCAAAAAACTGGGCAAAACTGCTCCACGGGCAGCCGTGCTTCCCTGCAGGCTAAGCACGCAATGCCGCCCGTGGAGGGGATTGCTTGCATGAAGAATCAACCCAAATGCAAAGCCATCTCCTTCCCCGGATCGGGAGGAGGTTTATGCCCATCTCAGGAGTCTGATTTTTCAATTTATTTTGACTCGAAAAGAATAGGAAAAATTGGACTATTTCAAAGCCACTGATGCTAAAGTCACGCCGCATCCAGTCTCCTCTCTGGCGTGTCGGGAACACTCGGCCTTCTCTTAGCCTCATTTCCCCTGGATTCACAACCTGATCCACATAAACTTGGAAGAAAAGTGGGTGCTGGGTCCTTATGCAACACCGCAGCACCACGTCTGCATTTTATAAATGGCAAAGCCATGGAGAAATGGGTTGAAAAAGAGAGCAAAGTTGACACTGTAAAAATACACAGAGACTTAATTACCGCACCTCGTTCTGCAATTCCTTTTCATGTGCTTTTCCTTTTCGAGATGAAACGCTGCTCCTTGAATAATTAACACACGATGTCGGAGCCCGGTCCTGGGGCTCCGTTCCCACATCCTTAAATCCCTCCGACTGCCCCCCGGGATGAATCTGCTCTTAGTTTTCCTGCAGGAAATGGTATGGAGCCTCCAACGTTACCTATGGCCTTATCCACTTCCAGGTGTTTCTACACCTCTGCTCTGCTGGGAACAAGTGCCCGGCCCATCGCAGGGACCAGCAACAGCCCAGACGCCCCGTGGATGGTCCCCTGCCCAGCTCCAATGTCCTCATGCCCTGAGCCACCTTAGCAAGAGCATCCAGCGTCCTCAAAATGTCCCCAAAGAGACAGGGACGAGGGCTGGATTGTCTGCGGATGCACATATGGGAGAGAGCCTGTACTCTACAATCTTAAATCCACTGTTCTCCTTAAAGAAAACACAAATCCAGGGATCACACGCGCCTTGATGAAGGTCGGCAGCAGCTATTGTTTCCCAGCAGTGCTTTGTTTTCCAGCTGGCGCCGGGAATGGTGATGGGATGCAAGGTGACAGGAGATGCTGGGGACAGCGGGAGGGACCCATGAGGGCTCGCGGTGACAGAGCTGCTTGGGGGAACAGGTCAACCCGGCGCAGCAGATTCCAGGGAAAAGCATCATGCGAGCTCGAGGAGACTCTCAATAAAATATATAGCTCACTTAAGCACACGGAGGATTATAGTGGTAAGCTCAGTCTGATGGATTGATCAAACTGCAGCTCTTCTGACTGCAGCAGGAGCCACCACGGCAACGGCTCTTTCCGCATGGTGGGAGGCAAATCCGAACTGGGAATCGCATGGGAGAATCTGTCCTCTCTAACCTTAAATCCAGCAGCCTCGGTTTGCCTGAAAATCCAAAGTTTAGGGCTCTTTTGGACTCAGAAGGCTGCGGTCGCAGGGGAGCTGGATCCTAAGCACTAATGCAAACACGGGGCAATCCAACAACCTCCCGGCGCCGGCTGCCTCTCCCTTGGGATTGACCCCGGAGCAGCCCCACGACCCCGTGCGCTGCCCTGCTGCGACATCACGGCCCCTGGAGAACACTTGGTTTGGCAAAAAAGAACAAAATGCCATTGAAAACAGCACCCTGGAATCCCCCAGGGAAGAGACAAGCATCTCCCAAGGCAAAATCCCACCAAAGGACCGGTGATATTTTATGCATCTGCATCCCTACAGCGTGCAAAGCTAAAAAAAACCCCAGCCCCGTCACTACCATCCACACGCTGAGCCCAAGCCCCCTTATTTAATTATAGCTGGGATTTATGCACATCTCATTAGATATAAAATACACGGGCTAAATTTATATCTGGAGCCTTAATGGGCTCGAGCTGCTGGAAGCACCGTGGAGGGGAGCGGGGACGCCCATCTGGGCCAAAAGCAGAGGGCGATTGATGCAAAACGAGGCTGAAAATTGAGGTAACCCCCACATACCTGGGGCCTTGAGCGCGGGCTGCTCCCCTAGCAAGAGCTTTAGCCTTTTTGCGTGGATTTTCCCTTGGTAATGTGAGTCAGCCACCACTGCCGAGGTGAAGGACATGTTGCACAGAGTGCAGCACTTGTTCTTGTCCACTGAGTTGCCATCGCTGCCCTGCGGGAGTCAAAAACACAAAAATACAAGTGGATGAGCCCCCCTCGACACTGGCATGCCCCAGGTCCTGCATTCTTTCCATGGTTTCTCCCCTGGAGAAGGGAAGATGTTCCTGCGCTGCTCTGGGATGCTCCAATGGAGCTGGGATGCTGCAGCGGAGCACGGATGCTGTTACGGAGCTGGGATGCTGTTATGGAGCTGGGATGCTGTTATGGAGCCAGGATGCTGCCGACCAAAACGGGGGGAGCCAAGACCTGGGCACTGGGCAGCAAACCTCACCATGGAAGGAGACCTTCCCTAGTCTGGGAAACCCCAGGAGAGCTGAGGGACCACACAGAGGACATCCAGCTGAGAGTCCTTTGCATCCCAGAATAAGCTCCATTAGGAAAAAAAAGGCCGTTTTTCATCTCTTTTTCCTTGTTGCTGTTGTTAACTATGAATCAACTTAAACTTTGGGGAGAAATCTTGGAGGCGATAATGACTCTTCCGAGCACAATTCACACTTCTTTTAGATGGATTCTCTCCTGTTATCTTGCACATCTTCAAAGCAAAACCACTTGAAAAATAAGTGCAGAGTGAAAAAACAGCAGGTATTTACCTGTGGGCATATGGGAACCTGATCCCAGTGTCCTCTGTCACCAGCCCGATGGCAGCGAGGTGACAGCAGCCTGCAATTAGCTGGGAAATGATATCCCCGGCCCCTCCGGATGGATGCTGACGGCATCCCATACTTGGAGCATCCGAAGAGCCGCGCGTCCTCCGAGAGGAACAAGCCTAAATGCCACATGGGACATGTTGCACGGAGAGAACCTGGGCTCTGACGGGGACAAATACCATGGAATGGGGGAGTTTTCCATGCCTGGAGACCTTGGCTTCCACCTTGCCTAAGTGGATATTCAAAACTAGGTAGGACAAAGCACCGGAGGAGTCCCCAGAGAGAACAGCTCGTTTCTGTGCCTAATGGGACATTAATTGCCTAATTAGTATTTTTTTCTTTACTTCCAGCTTGCTCCTGTTTTTGCAGCAAGAAAAGGCCATTGAGAACGTCAGCGTCCCCTTCCCTAGGCACCTGCAGCTGAACCAGGAATTCAAAATAAAACACCAAAAAACACCCTCACGGCACCAAAATTAACCCGGTAACAACCAGCCTAATAACCATGCATCACGCAATGCAGAAGGCTCCTTGGCAGCAAAGGATAATGGGAATATTTTTCCCAAATATTTTTATGAGCTTCAAATAACAGCAAATATTATCCTCGGTGTCTCCGAATCCATGTGGCAATGTGGGTACCTCTTGCTAGTTGAATTACTGCATGAAGGAGCTGCAATGACCACTGCTGATGAGCATAATATTTTTTATAGAGTTTATGGAAAATGGTTTCCAGTTCCTTAGTGTTTATGTTGATTTAAATGTTACCTCTGGGCCATGCAGAAAACATGCAGCACTGAATCAACGGTTCACCAAGCAGCTGAGCAAACAAGAGCTCAAGTGATACCCACGTTTTCAGAGCGGAGCTTTTTGGCTGGGCAGCCTCCATCTACGGGATGCAGCATGTAATAGAGTCGAACTTTGCTTGCATGCTTCCGACTCTGCAAAAAAAACCAAAACGGGGGGAGAAAAGCAAGAAATTTAGTTACAAAACCCAAGTTCTGCTATGCTGCACCTCCACAACACCAAAACCCCTTGAGATGCACAGCCAAAGTGGGAGGAAAAAAGGGGGAATGACCCACGTGGGGAACATCTGCTTTTCCAGGAGGAGCCTGGAATTTTCCATAGCTGGGAAGACCCAAAGGACGAGGGTTATTCGGTTCCAGCGGGAGGGAGGCGATGCACCACGAAGGACGCAGCGCTGCAGCTATTCTTATGCAAATGCTTCCTCTGAATTTCCATTTCTGATTGCCTCCCAGAACAGCAGCACCATAATATTATAATTTCGGAGCCCAGATTTGCAATTTTGAAAAAATTAAATCACCATTAAGATGTAGCAGAGTGTTGTTCTTCCCGCGGCGCCTGCTTGGAGCTAAATTGGCAGGGAACTCAATTTGTATGCGAAAATGGGACTATGCTACCTATTTTTTAAAAAAAAAGATGGAGCAAATTACTCCGATAAATAGCATGAAATATCCTACCCCAACTTATCTCCCTGTGTGCTTTTGGAAAACCTGGTTTTCTCCACTCTGCCTGTAGGTGTAAAGGGAAAAAATGCACCCAGAACTCAGCTCTCTACCCCAGTGAAGTGAGCGATGAGCACCAGAAGCCCCCAGAGCCCACTGGCTTTGCTAATGAAACAGCTATTAACACCTGGCATCCAAATTAGTGCAGGCTGGGGACAAAGAAGGGCCAAACCCACAGCATGCAGCAATCCGGGATCAGGCAATTCACAGTTTGCTCCTCTCTTCCAGGCGCTCGCTTGCAAGTTATACATCCGCCAACTCCCCCAAAATATATATATCTCCAAATTTCATAATCACTGTTTAACAACCTTGCAAATTCCTACTGGAAAGCGAACCGTTTCCCCCTCCTTCTGTGATATAACAACATCCTCTGCCTTTTTTTTAGATGGAGGACAGTCGTATTTTCAGAAAACGCCTCCATTTCTTTGCCTCCTCGGCCCACACAGCAAGCAAACACTATTGTCAAGATCCCGCTGCTCGTCACGGAGACAAACTCCCTTCTGTTATTCCAGACGCTGCTGGGTGCCAATGTCCTTTTTCTCCCTTTGAAATTTTTTTGCAAAGCCTCATTTATAATTTATGTTCGTTTCTATTCACTTCCCCCCTTTTTTTTTTCTTTCCTCCGTGAGTTAATTTTTTAAAAAGTGTCTGCTCATGCCGGCGACTTGCCGGGCACCTCGATACGTGTCTGCAATCCCCGATCGCTCACAGCTGAATTTTCACCAGAGGGAAACCAGCTCTGGAAACAACAGGTTTGGAGCATATTCCTGGTTAGGACGTTATTCTGTTTGCAAATAAAGGCAATTACCTGGCGCTCTGTTCACTTAAGCAACAATGAGTCCATGCCAATTTTTTCCTAAAATCATGACCATTTATTGCTCCCAAATTCCAACCACAGCAAATCAAACAAAATAACTCCCCAAACCCTCAAAATAACAACATTCTGCCTTCCCCTTGCCAGAGCAAGTGCTCTGAGAGTCATTTTGACATAATTCTTCCTTTTAAATGAAAAAGCAAAATAGCACTGACTGAGCACCTGAAGCAATAAAGATTATGGCGAAGGGAAGTGTGATAGCAGCTTACTGAGCAAATGTGCTGATGAATATGCAGCTCAAGGTGGAATCTGACGGCGACTTTGCATATTTGGTAGTTTTCCTGCGGGATTTTTCAAGGAGAAACTTGAAAATAAATGGTAGCATCTATCTACCAGCTGTGAACCGAGCACTTCTGTGCAGAGGGGAGGATGCAGACACACTGAGCTGTGCTTTGAGGACAGGCACCGTGCTGCACAGGCAAAGCGGCGGAAAGGTCATGTGCATCCCACTGGCACCAGCACCATATCCCAAATCCCTCCTGTTCCAGCCTCCCCAGTCCCTCCTGTTCCAGCATCCCCAAACCCCCCTGCTCCAGCATCCCCAATCCCCCTGTCCCAGCCTCCCCAGTCCTACCTGCTCCAGCATCCCCAATCCCCCTGTTCCAGCATCCCCAATCCCTCTGCTCCAGCATTCCCAATCCTGCCTGCTCCAACCTCCCCAGTCCCCCTGTTCCAGCATTCCCCATCCCTCCTGTTCCAGAACCTCCAATCCCTCCCATTCCAGAACCTCCAATCCTCCTGCTCCAGCATCCCCAATCCTCCTGCTCCAGCATCCCCAATCCTCCTGCTCCAGCATCCCCAATCCTCCTGCTCCAGCATCCCCAATCCTCCTGCTCCAGCATCCCCAATCCTCCTGCTCCAGCATCCCCAATCCTCCTGCTCCAGCATCCCCAATCCTCCTGCTCCAGCATCCCCAATCCTCCTGCTCCAGCATCCCCAATCCTCCTGCTCCAGCATCCCCAATCCTCCTGCTCCAGCATCCCCAATCCTCCTGCTCCAGCATCCCCAATCCTCCTGCTCCAGCATCCCCAATCCTCCTGCTCCAGCATCCCCAATCCTCCTGCTCCAGCATCCCCAATCCTCCTGCTCCAGCATCCCCAATCCTCCTGCTCCAGCATCCCCAATCCTCCTGCTCCAGCATCCCCAATCCTCCTGCTCCAGCATCCCCAATCCTCCTGCTCCAGCATCCCCAATCCTCCTGCTCCAGCATCCCCAATCCTCCTGCTCCAGCATCCCCAATCCTCCTGCTCCAGCATCCCCAATCCTCCTGCTCCAGCATCCCCAATCCTCCTGCTCCAGCATCCCCAATCCTCCTGCTCCAGCATCCCCAATCCTCCTGCTCCAGCATCCCCAATCCTCCTGCTCCAGCATCCCCAATCCTCCTGCTCCAGCATCCCCAATCCTCCTGCTCCAGCATCCCCAATCCTCCTGCTCCAGCATCCCCAATCCTCCTGCTCCAGCATCCCCAATCCTCCTGCTCCAGCATCCCCAATCCTCCTGCTCCAGCATCCCCAATCCTCCTGCTCCAGCATCCCCAATCCTCCTGCTCCAGCATCCCCAATCCTCCTGCTCCAGCATCCCCAATCCTCCTGCTCCAGCATCCCCAATCCTCCTGCTCCAGCATCCCCAATCCTCCTGCTCCAGCATCCCCAATCCTCCTGCTCCAGCATCCCCAATCCTCCTGCTCCAGCATCCCCAATCCTCCTGCTCCAGCATCCCCAATCCTCCTGCTCCAGCATCCCCAATCCTCCTGCTCCAGCATCCCCAATCCTCCTGCTCCAGCATCCCCAATCCTCCTGCTCCAGCATCCCCAATCCTCCTGCTCCAGCATCCCCAATCCTCCTGCTCCAGCATCCCCAATCCTCCTGCTCCAGCATCCCCAATCCTCCTGCTCCAGCATCCCCAATCCTCCTGCTCCAGCATCCCCAATCCTCCTGCTCCAGCATCCCCAATCCTCCTGCTCCAGCATCCCCAATCCTCCTGCTCCAGCATCCCCAATCCTCCTGCTCCAGCATCCCCAATCCTCCTGCTCCAGCATCCCCAATCCTCCTGCTCCAGCATCCCCAATCCTCCTGCTCCAGCATCCCCAATCCTCCTGCTCCAGCATCCCCAATCCTCCTGCTCCAGCATCCCCAATCCTCCTGCTCCAGCATCCCCAATCCTCCTGCTCCAGCATCCCCAATCCTCCTGCTCCAGCATCCCCAATCCTCCTGCTCCAGCATCCCCAATCCTCCTGCTCCAGCATCCCCAATCCTCCTGCTCCAGCATCCCCAATCCTCCTGCTCCAGCATCCCCAATCCTCCTGCTCCAGCATCCCCAATCCTCCTGCTCCAGCATCCCCAATCCTCCTGCTCCAGCATCCCCAATCCTCCTGCTCCAGCATCCCCAATCCTCCTGCTCCAGCATCCCCAATCCTCCTGCTCCAGCATCCCCAATCCTCCTGCTCCAGCATCCCCAATCCTCCTGCTCCAGCATCCCCAATCCTCCTGCTCCAGCATCCCCAATCCTCCTGCTCCAGCATCCCCAATCCTCCTGCTCCAGCATCCCCAATCCTCCTGCTCCAGCATCCCCAATCCTCCTGCTCCAGCATCCCCAATCCTCCTGCTCCAGCATCCCCAATCCTCCTGCTCCAGCATCCCCAATCCTCCTGCTCCAGCATCCCCAATCCTCCTGCTCCAGCATCCCCAATCCTCCTGCTCCAGCATCCCCAATCCTCCTGCTCCAGCATCCCCAATCCCTCCTGCTCCAGCATCCTCAATCCCTCCTGTTCCAGCATCCTCAATCTTCCTGTTCCAGCATCCCCAATCCCTCCTGCTCCAGCATCCCCAATCCCCTTGCTCCCACTTCCCAAATCCCCCTGCTCCGCAGGGCTGGAAGGGTGAGCCACGATCCCCACCACAGACAGGAGCTGCACAGAACACCCAAAATAAGAGCAATGTTTCGCTGCATGTCAAGTCCGAAGCCAAAATATGCTGCAAACACTGATTCTTTTGTCATTTCCCCACCGTGCTTGCCCTTGGAACTAATGCTGCCTAATATTGCGCGACTGGCATCGAATTATTTCTCGTTCCTGGCAAAGTAGAGCAGGAGGAGAGCGGAGTTAGCGGTTGATGATTCGGAGAGGGAGACGAGCGAGCGCCTGGATGTGACTATTTCTGCTTGGGAAGATTAAAAACACCCCCCTTCACCCACTGATTCCCTTTATTTTAATGCATGGAAATTACTTATTTTGCATGCACGGAGGAGTCCACATTGCAGGATGCTGCGAGAGGCAAGTCCTGATCTCCTTTTTCCTCCGACCACTGCCCTGGGATGCCTGGGTTTGCAGGGATAGTGGTGCTGCATCGGTGCATTTGCTGCATTGGTGCCAACAGCCCCAAAACGCATCGATCCCCTGGATCCCGGGGTGCCCGCGAGCCAGGATGTCTAAGGAAACCCCTTCCACCATGAGTATCTTAGGGAAAAAACTGTCTTCTGGCTTTTGCCACAGATGCTTACAGCAAACTGCTGCTGCAACAGTGTCAGAGCCGGAGGTATTTGCAGAAATTACTCTCTGATAATTTCCCATGATTAATGTATGTGTGGAAATCGCATACCGCTTGCCCAATGCCTGCGTCGAGAAAGCGGCTAAGTTCACCTAATAAATGATTCACTACAAATTATTTGCTCAGGTCTCTCGAAGCCGCCTCCAACTCATCAGAAGAGAGACGAGACTGTTGCAGGAAGGTTTTCAACCCGCATTTGCAGTCGCGGCACGTTGGCTCTGGAGCTGCTCCCGCAGGGTTCGAGGCTACGTGCCCAGCAGCGACGTGCACCGACCCTCCTGGTGACGAGGATCCGGACCTGCCCGAGCCCACAGGGATCCGTGCAGGGAAACGTGCGTTGCACCAGGGCTAATGGCCTTGTGCAAACCCTGAGCAGCTTTCACGGCTCTTCCCCATTGCATCTCCAGCTCCCTTTGCTTCCCTGTTGCATCTCCAGCTCTTGACTTCCCCATTGCATCTCCAGCTGCCCCAGCTTCCCTGTTGCATCTCCAGCTCTCCTGGCTTCCCCATTGCATCTCCAGTTCCCTTGACTTCCCTTTTGCAACCCCATCTCCCCTGGCTTCCCCGTTGCATCTCCAGCTCCCCTCACTTCTCCATGACATCTCCATCTACCCCTGGCTTGGACAAAGGCCCTCAGGGCCACCTTGGTGCCCACAACAGAGGCTGGTGGAGAAGGGCGGCTGCAGCGTGCCTTGTTGCCCGCAATAGAGGCTGCTGTAGATGCCCGGCTGCAGCGTGGAGGATCTGCCACCTCTTGGAGCCAAGAGGAGAGGCCGTGTCGGTCCGAGCAGGCCGTTTGCTGGGACCGATGGTCTCGCCTGGTCCCTCCAGGCTTGCGACGCTCTGCTCCGCATTATGCAACTGCCAGGCGAGTTATATAACGGCGTTATTGTGCCGCGCGTCAACCCCGTCTGCTGGGATTTCACAGGGGATGACAAATGAGCACAACACCTCGCACCAGAAATACACAACAGAAAACGTGTTGTTTTCCACATTTCCAAAACATCTGCTACGAATCAGCGATTCGGCTCATACCCGCGGCGCCCGACCCAGAAGAGAAGCCGTTGGCTGCGCATCCCGACGCTTGCAGGTTGCTCTACCTGCTCCTGTGGCAAGAGCTTGGCATCTCCACCAAGGTCTTTAGGGTGCCCTCGGACGGCAGAAGCTGCAGCCATCGAGGGTTTTAATGCACCACCTCTTCCCTCTCCCCATTCCAGTTTGCATTCCCCTGGATATTGATGCTGCAAAGCGCCCGTGCCACGTTAAGCACCGCACAGGGCTTCTCCTCTCTCAGAGGACTTCACAGCAGCGTATCCTTCAGTAATTTCCTCCCCCTCTTTAATAGGAATTTATTTAATTTTGTTTTGAAGATATGCAGCGCTGCTAATTGCTGTTCTAACACGTCTCTAATGATACATCCTTTCTAATTGTTTATTGCTTGCCTACTTCTTAAGTGCTTAAATACATTCACAAACACTAATCTACCCTCTGCACAATCAGTGATTCCTACTCCACAAAGCATGGTGCATCACATGTAATATTAAAACTTGAGCTCGTTCGGCTGAACTCTTAATGGATCTCCTTGCTAACTACATTTCTTTGAAAACCAGCTCGGCGGCATGTTCAGATTGCCAATCCCTTGGCAAATTGGACCAGCGACATCATTTGCAGAGGCAAATGCCACCAAATACCCTTCGGCTTTCAAGAGAGGGACCTTGGAGGCCAACGGGGTGACCCAATGGGAGCAGCGCGATGGCACCGGGCGCGAGCAGGGTCCTACCTCGTAGTGCGCCACGCGCTGCGACTCCGATATCAGCTGAGCGCTGCACACTTTGCAATAGCTCTCGGTGAACAGCTCCTGGTCGGCGTCGGATGATTTCATCTGCCCGCAGAGCGATGCAAGGAAAAGACAGAGCAGAGGGTTAGCTGCAAACTCAATTTGCACCCGCTCCATCACAGGCGCCCGGTTTTGCTCGCATAAACACCGTGTTGAGTGCCAAAACGTGTGAGACCGAATGCAGGGAGAGCCAAAACCACCAGAAGCAGCTTCCTAGCCAGGGGACTTAAAAATAAATAAATAAAGGAAAAGTCTTTGAAATAAAAAAAGAGGCTGGTACCTCCTGAGAGCTGCCAAGTTTAAGTCTCTATTAATTTGCAGCCAAACCAACCCCAGTGCAGCACAGACTGATAATGCCGACTGTATATCATTAATTTCATCGATTGGAAAGAAAAACAACGTGGAAATAAATAAGTTAGGAGATATTAGAAGAGTCACGACTGGCTTAAGAGTACAAGAAATGTTGCAAAACTGCTTCAAAGTGGAGATAAAATGAAAGCCAAGCGGCACTTAAATACAACAGCTTGGAACAAGGCAAAGGCAAGAATCTCATTAAATCTTAATCCAGCACCCCGGGCAGAGCAGGTAGCGCTGCCTTCATCAGCATGCGGCGCACGAGCAGCAAAAACCAGAGCGAATCCAAAAAGCGGCTCTGGACCCGCCTGTGTCCCCTGCTCCGGGTGTTGGGAATGGTCACCAGGTCTACCCGGCCCCGTGGCTGGACCTCATGTCCCATGTGGAGCAGCAGGTTGTGGTCCGGGAAGGGGGTTTGTCACCCACGGTGCTGCCCTCGGGCATCGTCACGCGCTGCTGTCACCGCACGAGGACACGGCGCGTCTCGGGGGCGAGCGCTCCGCTCTGCACCGCTATCTGCTCCCTGCTCCTCCCGGAGCCTGGTCTATGTGTTCCCTGCGCCTCTATATGCTTCCCGCTCCTCCCGGAGCCTGGTCTATATGTTCCCTGCACCGCTATATGCTTCCTGCTCCTCCTGGAGCTTGGTCTATACGTTCCCTGCTCCTCCTAGTCCCTGGTCCATTCATTCGCTGCACCACTCTGTGTTCCCTGCTCCTCCTGAAGCCTGGTCTATACGTTCCCTGCTCCTCCGGGGGCCCAATCTATACATTTTCTGCCCCACTCTATGTTCCCTGCTCCTCCTGGAGCCTGTCCTATACGTCCCCCTTCCCCTTGGAGCGTGGCCTCCGGCAGCAGCAGGATTAATGTGCGAACTGTCCTTGCCAGCTGGACTCCGGCCCCGGCGGGATCCGGAGCCCTTGGTCTGCACATCCAGTCCCATCCTCCTCCTCCTCCTCCTCACGCCACGATGCCTCCGAACATCCAGCGGCTGCGACAGCGCAAAGAAAATCAGCTTAATGGGGCCAGGCTTTGGCAACAGCTGGAAAGATCCTCACGAAGTTACGTTCAATTTGAGAGGACAACCGTCCAGCTACGGACACGGCGGAGGCGCTCGGAGCCGGCTCCCCGCTCCAAGGACGCGCTCCAAGGAGCCGCCGGGTTCCCGCGGGGACGGGGGCAACGCG
>NW_010586757.1:0-10084 GCF_000705375.1 Tinamus guttatus
ATTGGGAAACGGAAGCTGGGTCCTATTTCGGTTCTATATTATTGATGGGATGGCACTCTCCACCTAACCCAGGGATCGTGCTCTCTTAATTTCCCCCCCACAATAACTCCAGGGAGGAAAATCAGGGCTCCCACCACAGTATTTGGCCAGCAGCATTTTACTACTGGCTTTTACTGACGCCAGAATGAAAACAGGTTTGTTACCCTTTAAATCCCCAAATGAGTTTGCAGAGCGGGCAAACTTGTAAACTCTATTTATATGCAGCCATTAAGTAGCATGGAGCTTTCTGATATTTTCAATCTATAACATAACCATAAAAGAAAACTATGACAGCTTGTCATCTTCTGATCATAAATGCATGGTAAGCAATAAAAAAACTTCTCTGGAGAACTTTAGTTTATGCTTACTATGTACAGATGTGGATGAAGCATTAAAAAAAAAGATCTCAAGGCTGCAGATGAAACAAAACTTGGAGTCACAACAAATAACAGGTCATGTAAACAAGTCTGGTGAGATGTGGCTATCTTAAGCAACATGGCCCACAGAGGCCAAATGCCATTATGCATAGGAAAATGTGAAATAATCGAGCTAGCAAAAGGAAAGCAGCCTAGGAAATGAGTGCAAAACCAAACTGTTTCTGGAATCCTAACAAGAAAACACTGAGAAAATATCTCTATATCAACAACTTAAACTGATTTTTGCAATAAGAAAAGAAATTGCAGCATGCACTAATGGCAGCTAGAATACACCATAGTGTGACAGTATTTCTGTGTACTATCCTTAGACCAGTATGATCCCTCTGTTACTGCTGCAGTAGCTAAGAGATCTCAGTGCCCCTTAGGAGAAATCTTTTGCATTACAGAGACTGTATTCAAATCTAGTCTAATGCTTTGTTGATGGAAAACTAGAGACCAGGGGAATGAGGAAGCAAGGAGGGAGGAACACAACTATCAGTTAAGCGAGTTGTTATATAGAAGCCTTCTACTGAGAATCCCAAGCCTCAAGCTCCTGGATGAACACTTCAAAGGGCAGTTAGCAATGCTGTCCCAGATGAGCTTAAGAGCTAAGGCAAAACACCAGAAGAGAGGCAGTCCCTAAGGCACAGCAAGTGGTGTATATGAGTCACTAGCTATTAAAAACTTGCTTTCTTAGCTCTGCACCTTCATATTGGTATTGGCATGTGCCAGGACACGGGTCATGCCATCAAGCAGTGCTGAGCAGCTTGCTATAGAGAAATACACACCACGATCCTTCATGGAGATAAATGTTCCCTGCTGAGGCCCACTGCTAGGAACTTCCATCCATCTGTGATAGTCCTGTTGGCTTAGAGAAGAGAGTCTCTGTCATGAAGAGGCTGTTTCTGCTGAACTGGATGGTTTGGGCTTGTTTTGTCTTAATTCCAGATTAAATTCCACTCAGATGACAACAAAAATAACAACATAAATACGGACTGTGTTTGCTCTTTTTGAATGGAAAACATAAGACACATATTCCAAGGCACATTTAGATTTAAAGCTCAAAATTAGCACCTTGAATTGCAGCCAGAAATGATCTTAGTCTTGAGACTGAACGTCCTTAGTCTTGGGAGTCAATAAATCAGCCATGACAAGCCTCAACCAGCTATGGTTTATTATAAAATCAAGCTTGATTATGTACTTGAGGTAATTAGGCAGATGAGAACAAAGAGACACAAAGTTAAAAGGCAACATATGTAGGAAGAAATGGAGAAGATATTTTATTTTATACAGGCTGGAGAATAAAAAAAAATGAACTTGTACTTGGGGTTTGTTTTCATATACTGAATTCAGTCTAATAATGTGACGGGACCCCAAAATATTTCTCATGACCATCTTATTAAATTAGCTGAGCTGCAGCTTCCCTCTCCTTGCTGTCTGAGCTCCCTCCTCTCACAACTCATTATCCTTCTTTCAATCTCCAACAGGTTACAAAATTAAAATATTAAAAGCATGGTAAAGAAAAAAGGAATTATGATACTACAGTAAAGGGCAGCAGCACTGTGTCTAGGTGTAAACAGTCCAAATTCACAGGCTATTTAAAAGAAACATCAGCCCACTTTTCTCTCCCATGTTCTCTTAGTTTTGGTGGGTTTATTATTATTTTTAAGGAATTTTAATTTTCTTTGTAGTGACTATTTTAGTAGATACAGTTTTAAAGCATTCTGGGGTGTCTTAAACATACTATGCCAAATGCACTTGAAGTGCCAAAATGGTTATCAAAAGGCCAAGAAATGAAAATTTCAACAATTATTCCTATAAAGGCACCAGTCGTGAAGTTCCAAGTATAGATAAGTTCCCCAAATCCTGAAAAGGTTAAATAAATATGACAGATGCAGCTTAAAATGAGCAAAAACCTTAAGACTGCAATAGGCCATAATATTGCACATTAATTCTGTTTGAAATAAACCATCTGAAATACAATTACACCAGAGAGAACAAAACAAGAAGCATGTAACTTGCCCTCTCCACCCACTCTGATCTGGACATCTTTTTTCCTTCTGCAATACATGCTAGCATTGCTAACTCTAAACAAAGGTTGCAATATGCGTATCCAGGCCTTCTCACACTGTACCTTCTCCTGTAAATGCTGGCAAATCCCTTTCTTATTCTCCACTCCTTTTTTTTTTTTTTCCCAATCCCTCTCTTAAAGTGCATAGCCAAGGAGAAGTGCAGAGATTGTATGCCTGCCTCTCATTTGCACAATAGCAAGTTTGCCCATTTCTCACTGCCTGACTCTAGAATATCAGATAAAGAGTTAAACCGCTTTTTCACTTCCCACCACACTACTGCTGTGCCAAGCTGCCTGGAAAAAACTACACAATAGGCAGGCAGCTTCTTAACCACTGCTGTTTTCCATGCCAATCAGTATTATCCCATTGTTTCCTTGCAGTCCCTTACCTACCTGGTTTATCTAAGTGGAAGGGAAAAAAAATGCTGTAAGCAATTTGGGCAGGTCTTGACTGTTAAATGTTCATCCCGTGTTTACCTTGTTGGAGCTCTCTCTCTCCCCCTAAGCCTTTTCTGAATGCAGGTGATGAATAATCATTAAATGATGTAGGCACTGTGGTCATGAAAAGATTTTTTATAAAAGAAAATCAACCAGGGTCAGGAGAATGATGTTTTAAAGAAAAAATAAATAAACCAAGATATCTGAACATAAAGGAAAAGCTGATAAAGTTGTCCTAGGAATGCTAACAAATTATTAGATTTCTGAACGAGGTATGTTTAATATTTGGGGAGAATACAACCCCCATACATGTTGTAGCAGCTTTGGGCAGTAAGTTTAATTATCTGCCACCTCCAAGTCCACAGAAAGAGCTACTCCAACCACTAGTTGCTCCCCATTGCAAAGATATTGCTCAATGACGGTGGTGTCACGCACATCATCTGTCACTGCTGGAGCATGGGAAGGTGTGGTAAATCCCCTGTTTATCTGAACCAAGTCAGCATTAGCAAAGTATTATGTTACAGCTGACTTGTGTGCTCAAGAGGTTAGGCTCGCTGAAACCTAACAGGCTTCTTAACACTGACCATCAAAAGACATTTTTCTGCATGGATCGCCTGACATTTCCCAGACAGACTCCTGCAGTGATGGGAAAGTGCATCTCTGTGTGCTTTGTAAGACCTAACTCTCTTGCATGTGCAAAGGGCATTTGAAGGACAGAAATCCATGCCTACACCTTTTATCCCAAGGTAAAATGTAAAAAGCAAGGCTCTCCTGCTTGCTATTCAGTGGTTGAGGTCTACCAACATAGCTCATGCAGGGAGAAAGAGCCTGACTAAGGGAACCAGATAGCTTTTATAGTCCTTATTTGGGGTGGCTGCTCAGGGATTGATTCCTATTTAGGTCTGCCCTCCCGGTGACATCTTGCTCTAGGACTCCTCCAGCCAGTACCATCCAGGTCACCCTCATCACTGCACTCTTTGAAGACTACTCGGCATGGCCCTTGAGATGGCCGTGTCCATCTCCTGCAAGCTATCAACATGACCTAGTCACAGCATGAGCCTTAGGACTTCAGGAAGGGCCACATCCCTCCCAGCTGGGCACATGACTTGCTCAGCAGGCCACCTTCCAGCAGGACACCATCAAGGAGCCTTTGTGACAGGTAGGTACATAATGTGGTATCCACACTTATCTCTGACTACTTAAATTGGTAACCGGTCATAACAGACTTGGTACACTGTCTCTGAAGGATACCGTGACACAGAGGATTAACTAATATTTTACCTTCTCACAGAAATCTCTTGATTAAAGTCCCCAAATAGCACTTCCAAAGTCAATTTGCTCTTCCTGATGATTCCTATCCACCATATCTATATTTTTTCATTAATAAACTGTCTGCCTCCCATACAGGATTACACTGACTTCCCCAAATTGGCCAAATAACCTGGGGCCCTTGGATGAAGACTGATGTGTGAATGGAAAGTACTGTAAAAAATCTGTGTTCCAGAGGAAGCGAACAGTCAGTAACAAATTGTTCCTAACAGTCTCTTGGCTTACTTTATGCAGTGGGATGCTCATAATCTCTCATGGCTTTCCTTGTCATAAATGCATAAATATGTAGAAAACAATGTGAAGAAGTCTCTCCAAGGTCAGCTAGAAGGTGGGGATTTTTTTTAACAAAAATAAAATATCTCTGTATGATGTGTCACTGTAACTTCAATCAAAAACATGTAAAACAAAGTTTCTTTTTTTGTGGTGTAAAAACAGAAAGGATTAAAAAAGAAAAAAAATCACGATGTCTTCTGTCTAGGTGTATAATAATCATAAAAGTATTTTGATATTTTGAGAGAGTTAAAAAGAGCTATGTCAGACAGTAATCAAGTTGTTTCCCTAAAGCATTAACTGACCCTGGACAAAACTAGTAAAATGTAACAACAAAGGAAAGAGATGTGGTAATTCAAGAATAAAACCACATACATCACAAGCTTCACAGTAGATACCTCCCTTTATGTGCCCCTGCTCACATTCTGAGTCTTGCTTATTTGGGACATTCAGCCCCTCACACAATCTTAAAAAGTAGGAGTCACCCTGGAGAGCCAAGCAGATTTTAATCATTGCCTTTATCCTTGGCCTCAATTAAGGTCTAATATAGAAGAGACACTTGACATGACCTAAGAGGCACACTTAAACCTGAATAGTGTGTCAAAGTACTTAGTGCTTCTGCTGCATTTTCTCTGGCCGTTGAATTGCTCTCTCCTTTTTCTGATGTAACCTGGCTGTGTTTGTTCCTAGCACTTTAATGTCCCCTGGTGTGTAGTCTCCTTGAGTAACACTCACATGATAGAAAGTGTGATTAACTCTGCAGGTGCTTTCCAGGTCAACAAAAAAAACCCAAAAACTTGTTACACTAATATATAATACTTCTTTAAAAATATTCCCAGTAGATCTACACACGAGGCTTCCAAAAGGGTCTATTCTTTTCTTTGCTGCTGTCTTGTGTCTTGTGCTATTGTCTCGTGACAATATAAGTCTTGTGATAATATAAGAATATAGTTTTAGCTGAGTATAGGCTCTACTGTAACCCTGTGGTGCATATTTCAAACTTCTTTAATTATTCTGATCGGCCATTCAGATAATTAAAACAGTAAATCTTTTCCTCTTGACTAAAATGTCTTATTTCTGCAATGATGACTATAATGGTGAAGTATAGGAAGGAACTAGAATAAAATTAGAGAAATTATTTGATTTTCTTCACAGTATGACGTATTAGATTAATTCTGTAGGTCTGCTTATTAACTAATCAAAAGGCATAAAATACATTTGGAATCCATAATGTCTGAAAAGGCATTTTCTGAAGATCTTGTAAC
Source organism: Tinamus guttatus (assembly GCF_000705375.1). The sequence continues at coordinate 5,829 of NW_010586757.1, forward strand.
TCTGTCTTTTTTGCAAAATCAACGGATATCTATGAAGATTTGATTGAGACTTTCTATTATCCTCTTTTCCTGGCAAATGTCAAGCCAATGCATCATTCAGAACAAGGGTAAAGATGTGCTGCACCTCCATGCCATGGCACGGCTGATTTCTTTCAGCAGCTACTTGTGGTCTGCAGATACAGAGGCAGGGAACAAGAGTACATGAAGAGCCTTCACCAGCTGTGTATGTACTTAAAAGCTTACATCTGGAACATGTTAAACTTTAGTCATAAACTATAAATGTTCCTAAAAAGAAGCTTATTTTTAGGTCACGGTACAAGTGAATTATTGTAAAACTTTTGTGGACAGGCCTTGTAAGCAATAAATTGGAGCTCAGTATTAATTACAGAAAAGAAAGCTATGTTTTGCTGGATGCAAAACTTGGAAGACGAAAGTTATGTGCACTCTGACAGGCAACACTAACAGCAAAAAAAAAATATATAGAAAAGGAAGATTTAATAAGTAATGAGATAGCAGGGGTAAAGTGCAATGAGACCACCAGACAGATATCAATGTCTCCAAGACTCCAGTAATGGAGATACCATGGAAGAAGTAGTATATACAGAGGACTTGGAAGAGTCCTGGCCGGATGAGCCCTTAAAATATTCAGCAGTGTTCAGTGTACAGCCTGTCTTTGGGGAACTGCTGAATATAATCAAATATACCTTGATTTCCTACAATATTTGATTTCTCTTCATTAACAATGTAAAAATAGTACAAAACCAGAACAATGAGGAATATGTTTACAATTTGCTCAGTGTAAGATCATCCGCAGTAGATGATAATTTGCTGAGAGTGCTTCATCTATTCACGCTAGAAAGCCAATGAAGCCTAAAGAACTTTTCCATAGCTGAGGCAGGCTGGTGAGGGAATTCTTAAGTCTCAGCCCACCTTTTATTTTTCTGAAGTAATCACTGGGTTGTCTCCACATCTCTGCACAGCAATCAAAGATCTCTCGAGCCAGTGGAGTGAGTAGAAGGGAAAGCTGTCTTGCTAGTCTTCCAAGTGACATATGCATCATGTAGTAAAATGTTTGGGACTAATTGGAATCCGGATACAATGATCAGCTTACGGCTAGCCATAATCCTCATATTCAAGTCAGAGAGAGCCTAAGTATTAGGTGCTTGGAGGACTTGGGCTAAAAAAATATCTGAGGATATTTAACCTTGTGTTTTAGGATTTAAGAGTCTCAAGATTGAAATTTCCCAATTTCTTCTGTTATCAAAAACTACTTCTGGGGTTACAGTTTCAGGATCGCAACTACTTATTGTCACAGGTGCTGCTTCCAAAAGTGAGGTTTTGCTGAGTTATGACTTGATTTGGAAATATAACGTGCAGTTTGGGAAATCTTGTTCTATTAATGATCGAGAGGGGAGTCCATTGGAGGGAGAAGCATTTCAGTGCTGAGTTGCCTTTTACGTGTTCTTTGAAGTATCTGCTACTCAACATTGTCAAAAGTGCAACACCAAGCGAGGTGCTCTGATTGAAGCTGACAGTTCCTATGTTGCACTGAAATCAGGTCAAAAGACAAGTGTGCAGGGAAAGAAAAGACAACTAGAAAACCAGAAGGGCTGATGCAAGTGTCTAATATTTCACAACCCTGCAATGTCTAAAAAACATGTGCCTGAGGCCACAGAAAATGGTGTAGAGATTTCCTATACCGTTTAGTAAGTAGGATGTTAGGCTTCAAAACTTACCGGTCTCTGATTTCACAAGGATTTCATAAAGGTGGTCAAAGCCTAATTTAAGGCAAAACAAGACCAGAGCTCACTGGAAACTTTAATATTTGGAGCTGAGGGCTGTTACTTGGACTCGCAAATAAAAACTTGCCTTAATCTTTTCAATAAGTAGCAATCACCAGTTTTCAGGCACACACTTTCTGGAATTGCACATTCTAGGTGGAACTTGTAACTCTTATCATGGTTGTCTGTACTTGAGGTTTGTCATTTTTTTCTGTAAGAGTGCAAATATGCAGCTTACCCAAGTCTAGAAGAATAACCATGTATGTGTCACCACTACTGCATATTTGTACTGAACTTTTTCACAGACACCATCTTTGATTAACGAATATTTAATTCATCTAAATCACTCTGAAGGAAATCATCTGAACTTCTTTGTGCTTTTCAGGGTAATGGCTCAGAACTGAAGAAGAACCAAACTGAACTGGAAAAGTAAGTTATTTTTCTGGCAGGTTGTCTTCCATTAGCAGACAGGTGACCCAATGCCATTTACCCAAACAAATGAGAGCATTAGAACTCAAAGTTCAGCAGTGCCCAAACTACTTTTTCAAAGTGCCAAGGTAAAAGCAAAGTAAAGCATTCGCTGTTGGTCCCTGCAGTCACTGAGTTTTTCTGCTTTTCCTAAAATGTAACAAATGAGCAGACTATAAAATATTTAAATCAAAGTTGCAGCATGTACACAGGTGATTTGGACCTCGAAATAGGAGGAGCACCACCTATCCTTTGCCCCTCACCTGACAATTGTTTTGAAAGTCTCACAGCATGGAAAACAGCAATTTTAAAGCCTGGGTCTTAACAGCAGGGTCTTTTTTTTTTTTTCTTCCCCTCTCTCAAACCTTTCCAAAAAAAAACTTACCTCTGGGCTGAAACTGAGCGTGAGAAATTTCAGTGCAAAAGGCATTTTTTTTTGGAAAAAAAGATATCACCTGCTGAAAGGGGAGGTTTAGAATGAAAACGTATTTTAGCCATAACTCTGTGACATCAATCTTTAACACTTTAGCTAATGTATTATTAAACTACAGTTTATTGTATGAATTATGTATATATAATATATAAATGCCTATATTAGTATACATTTAATCTAGTAGCCAAATATTATGGGAAAAGATAAGCTTTCACAAAAGGTATAAGCAGAGGATATATAGAAACAGAAGAGATATTATACAACTATTAACAAGAATCCATCCTTACAAATGAAAGGCTCTGACATTTGCCCAGATCAAAAATCCAATTTTACAGCACTAGGAGATAAGGAATTAAATAGAGTACAGATAGCATCTAATCTGGTATTAAAAGGTTAGCAGTGCTTAAAATTGATTAGTTACCAAGACCAGACAGTCAACAGCCCGGCCTGTTAGAGTAATATCAGCCAGATGTTGCAGAAGCTTTGGTTGTCATTTTAACAAACTCTTGGGCTGGATAAGAACATCACAGATTGCAAAGTGGCTATCATAATTCTGTTATGAAGCAGGCATCCCAGCATGTCGCAGAGCAACTAACTTAATATCAGATGGGGAAAACAAGCAGCAAAAGCCTTTAAACAGACTTAGTAGGTCATATCAACACCATAGCTAAAGGGGCAAGTCTTCCCCTCTGCAATTCAGGAATTAGGAACCACTAGTTTTGGGGAAAGGGAGGCTTTGACTAAACAGGTCTTCTGGAAATGGAAAGATCACAGAACTAAGGGATGTGCCGAGTTATGGATGAATACCACACATTAAGTTTCCGACTCATATAAAGGTTATATAAAAATGTCCAAGAAAGATCAGTTTCTGTCCAAGATTCATCTAAGCTACTTATTGCTTTCCCAGCTGTCATCATGCAAAGAAAAAAAAAAAGAAGAAAAAAAGAAAAAAAAAAGATCAAAAATATTTCTTTTTAAAAACAGACAAAACTTAGCATTTGGACACGTGTGTTCCTTTTTTGAACTCAGAGAAATGTAGTGGATGACAGCAATAAAGTAACTGAAAGTAATTAGTGACTACTGAGGAAGTTTATGTCATTGCTAGGTTTGATACAAAAAATGAAAAAAAAAAAGGTCAGAAAAGGATAAGGACTGTTTGGGTACTTGGTCTATTATGGTGATGGAAACTGTCACCGAATGCAGATATAATAAACAGGCCACAGCAAATCAGTCAATAAATCTTTTTATAGAAAATTGTGATCAAAATTATGGTTTTTGTATGATGAAAATGTGTCAAAAACTTATGAATCATAAGGGAATACAAAGAAGTGTCACAGCACCTATTTACTTTAAGTAATATAAGAAAAAACGTTTCAAACAAGGGAAAAGAAGTTATTCTGCTCTGAAGCGAAATAAGGCAATTCTTCAATAATGAATTTTTATTACTTATGGCACTTTTCATGCATTGGAAATGCTGAGCAAATACCAGCTGACCTGAACAACACTCCTACAGGACATGATACACATAATTATGGAAATTAAGGTAAGGAGTTGGCAATGAACCTTAAGATCCT
>NW_010586757.1:10131-24242 GCF_000705375.1 Tinamus guttatus
GCCCAGCTGAAGACAGAGTTTACACCCAAACTGGAAAGATGGGAGAAAAGGGATAGACAAAAGGTTCTGCAAATCCTCTATGGGATATGCAGCTGCATTGCTTGTAAATGAAAGCAGTGGAAGCTGATTTTGGCAAAAGGCCATTTTCACATTTGGAGGTAATTACATTCAAGTGAAGCACACAAAAAGGATGTCAATATGTCTGTCTGGTGACTTCATTCACAGGGGCCTTGAATTCATTGGATCCTGCTCACTGTTTGGTCGGATTTCTCTGCTTCTCAACTTGGGATGGGAGCTGCCAATTCCAGGAATGTCCTTGGCATCCCCAGGCAGAACCCCACCAAGTTTTGCTAATACTAGAAAATGGGAAAAAGCTGTTTTCACACTTATGTGAGACAAGCAAGGCCCAAAGAAGTTCATCTAGCACTGCCAAAGAAGACTCTCTTATGATGTGGTCTGCTGCACCTCGGGCATATGGCACAGTTCAATATGCTGCTCTCCCATGGGACGTGTGGATGAGAATCACAGAATTGCAGAATCACAGGATGGTTGAGGTTGGAAAGGACCTCTAGAGATCACCTAGTCCAACCCCCCTGCTCCAGCAGGGACACCTAGAGCACAGGACACAGGGTGGCATCCAGGCGGGTTTGGAAGATCTCCAGAGAAGGAGACTCCACAGCCTCTCTGGGCAGCCTGATCCAGGGCTCTGTCACCACCACAGGAAAGAAGTTCTTCCTCACATGGAGATGGAACTGCCTGTGTTTTAATTTGTACCCATTACACCTTGTCCTCTTGCTGGCCACCACTGCGAAGAGTTCGGCCCCAGCTTATCAGCTTCAGCTCAAGAGTGCAGCATCAGTATAAGGCATGATGGAGAGGCCAACAGCTATACGTGTTTCTTGTAATTAGGAGCATGGTGTTAAAGTGGAAAACTGAGACTCCATACACCATTTGCTCCAGTTAAATCCTCCGCTTCAGACTGATTCATTTTCAGGCAACTTTTTTTACAGTGTGGTCCAGGTAATGCAGGGCCAGGTCATTAGCTTGTGTGAACTGGCACAACTCTACTCAGTTCCTAATCTCAGGAGGGGACGTATTTGTCCAAAATTAAGGTTCACAAATCCCCAGCGAGTCAGACTGAGTGATTTACATTGTGACCTGGCTCACCGCATCCATGTGTACACAGACAGGTGCAGACGTGACAGGAAGCTGCTCTGATCCAGATGTTGAATAGTTCTGCTTAAGTTAAAGGGGCTCTGCATTTTCCAGAAGGGATCTGTCTTATGTCTGTCCAGTTTGTAACACGGAAGGGGTTGTGTTCATGGGGCACCCACCTACACTAAAATAATCTTTCTCTATCTCACAGGAGCGATGAAGTCTAATTAATCTCAACAAATCAGGCCTCTACGGTTCCCACAGAAATCAAATGACATCAGGATTGTGTGTGAAACATGGCTGGTATTTAAAGGATTATTTTTGGTTTTGTTAGAAAAAGTGATCCCATGCAAAGTTTCCCTGAAGTATAACCAAAATCAAATCAAACAAGAAAAAACTCCTGAAATTCAATGTATGCAGTTAAACAGAAAATAAATAAGTACACATCTGACAGGACAGTTTCACTTCACTAATACTGAATGGAGTGGGCTTCATATATCCTTTCCCACTTAACATAACTTTACAATCTTTCTCCAATCAAGAGTTCCCAGCCAATGGTATACTTTGGCAGAACCTCAAGCCATCCTGCTTGAATAGAAAATCAGAATTTAATATATTTCTCTCTTATGTGGCCTGGCCCCCAGAGAGAGCATGAGAATTGAAGGTTTAACTCTCTAAATTCCCCAAAGATTTTTGGCTTTTCTACAAGATTAAAATATAATATGGATTATATACCTACTACAAGAAGCAGCTAAAACGTATTATGCCATATTAATCACAGATGATGTTTTAAGAGCATATGTTCTCAGAAATCATTCCAGATGTTATTTTCTTAAAAAAAGACCCAAAGAATTCATGAACTGTTATCACAGATCACTTTTTTTAAAAAAGAAAACTCTTACCTGTCACAAGCTGCTGTCCAGCTAATCCTACTGGAACCATTCCTAGATTATTCATAGCTGTAGCCCAAGCTGTTGGATCAGTGACTGACATGTTAAGTTGTGTGGTATCTATAGCTATACTTCCCAAACCATCAGCTGCTGCAGGAAAAGAAACACATTATAAATAGAAGAGCTAACATGACAAGATTTTTAACCAAAACCTTCATAGAAAAGGAGGTACAAGACCATGCTTTTGGGTTTGTTTCTTAACTGTGATTCATATTTAAGACCACGATAATAGTACCTGGTACTGTACAGAAATGTTTTGTTATGTTGTGTGGGAATTTTATTATGTACAGGTTTTGTACAGAAAAACCTGAGAATATTGAGAACATTTAAGAGGCATTAATTAAAACAAGAGCAATTCAGACTGGATATAGGGCAAAGTTTTTATCCTTGAGGACAGCCAAGCCAGGGCAGTCACCATTCTTGATGGTTTTCAAGACCCTCTTCAATAAAGACCTGAGCAACCTGGTCTGACCTCAAGGCTAGCCCTGCTTGGAGCGCAAGGCAGGACTAGAGACCTCTTGGGGCCCCCAATCCGAATGAATTATTCTGTGATGCTATGATTTAATTTAATTATATATATAACTAGACACAAATTGTCAGAAAGCTGTTAGAATTTAAACTCAAAAAGAAAAAAAAATGTTTTACGAGAGACACAATCTTTTTATTTTTTTCCATAAAAGTCTTGAGAATATGCTTGCTGAGCAGAGGCCAAGCCATGTGATCTACCAAGTTTTGCTTGAGAAACAAAAGACAAGTATCATTACCACGGCCAAAACAGACTGAGTCCAGGTAGGAATTTTCCTCAATGGGGGAAAGAGGCATAGGTCTGAGAAGTGAGGGGATGGTACCCTTCTGATCCTAAATCCCAACCCCAAGGTTTTGCCACATGTCTGCATCTCTCTCCACAGCTGGAATGAGTTCCTTCCACATATTTGTTTAGACCCATTGAGGACCTGAGAGATTTACCTGCAGCCATTTTTTTTTCTTTTTTTTTTAATCAGTCCCTTTTGCTCCTGTTAGACTTCTCCAACCAGGAATAATTAACTACTGTCTTAGCAGCATCTTGAGATGGGATGTCATCAAATGCAGGGTGTGCACACAGCTCATTAGGCTCTGAAAAAGAACAGAAGAAATCAGCAATCAAGTGTCACACTCAGAGCACAGCTTCAAAACAACAGGCTGCTTTGGGATCTGCTCTTGCTGAATTATCAGTCCCAGCCTCGTTACACACAGTTAGAGGCAGTTGTAGAGGCTTTTCAGCGAATGCTCATTCTTGCCTGCTAAACAAGCGGTGCCACGTATGAACCTGTCAGGCCGCTTGCCTCTGCCTGAAAAGCCCTTCACAAATTAGGCCTTATCAGCACCTACACAGTCTTCTCAGCATGAAGGCATCAGCTGAAAGAACAGATTTAGGGATGAATGTGATTTTTTCAACTGTTAACAATTAACTGACGTTGCTAGTTTCAAGGAAACAGTTTCTTGTTCTGAGATGAAAGGAAAAACAAACAAACCAACCAACAAGAACTTGCGATGACTTTCAGAAGCGAAGGTGCAGAGATGTGGAAATCCAACGCAAGCTAACAAAACTGAGGATGATGCCTCGTCGTTAACTTGCTTTGTATCTTAGGCTCATGAAGGTTAGTTAATTCGATGCAAAGGTGGAGCATCTGCTTCTCATTAAAATATGCTGCTTTCATCAGGTCTCTGTCAGACCATGAATTTTACATAACTTTGCCTTTCTGCTGTTATTGCTGTTGGTGAATCTCACTGTGTCAGAGCACTGCTGACAGTAAAAAGAGGTTGAATAAGCAAACAGAAGTGTGACCAAAGGCTGAGAGCTGACAGCACTTACAGCAGCCAGAGAAAATACCAAGATGAAGATGAGCACACAGATATGCCCATGCTAGGTCTTTGTGCACTGGTTATATAACTCATGGCAAATGAGATAATTATAGTTATGGCTGGCCAGCACCTTAAGGGTGCTGATCTACCAGTCTTTGGTATTAGTAGATAGTTATCCCAACTGACTGATTGCTTCCAAATATAAGGGGTGGGAGAATCATTAATATCTGACAGGTACATGTTGGTGACTTGTTCAGCCTAAGGCAATTATGATGACTGTCTTCTAAAGAAGAACTTGAAAGACTTTAATTGTGAGGTTTCCAATACGCAAACCCTAAAAAATCATCTTTAGAAATGAAACAATTAAAGTAATTATACCATATTGTAGCTCAGTTCCTCCCACGCTTTTCTTTTTTCATATGATGTGCATAAAGTACAAGCTAGACAGATTTGCATTATAGCTCCTTGACACCATACAGATCACTTTATGGAAATATGATCACCTTAATAGCTGCAAAAGTGAAGAAAGTGGCTGGGTCAGACAAAGCTGCACATTTTTTAGTATGTTGTAATTTACAAATAATTGTATGCTAGGCTGAAAAGCATTTGGTTCAAAACTACAGTGGGTCTATTTAAAAGTCAATATTTATCAACTCTTTGTATTCGAATTCACAATTCCAGTTCTTATTTGATCTCCACTACTCATTGCACATAATATAAAATAATTTTATGATGAAATTAGTTTTTAAATAACATCTATTAAAACCAAAAAACATTGAATGATAATCCTCAGCAGGGAACGTGACTAACATCAGACAAAAGATTTATGTCAAGATTTTAAAAACTTGATGTCTCCTGTTCAGCTCCTTAAATTCATACTTAGCTCTTCTCACTCAGGCTATAAACTTCTGACCACAAACATCCATTTCAAGGTTAGGGCTGGCTGAATTATTCCTTGTCAATACGTTGTTTCTCACTCAGTACTGCCCCTTTCCTCTTTAGGAGTCATTCCAAAATCAATCCTGATTTACAAGTATGCGCTGAAATCTCAGATGAGAGCAGTTCACCCATGGAGCAGACCTGGTCTCGGGCATGGCTCCCTGTGCCCCATGGCCCTTATTATGAACAGGAGCCTTGTTGCCTTGTTGATAGTAAGCGAGAGGGCTGATCCTGGCAGTGGCTGAAGTCCACTAGTGATGAAATGCCTCTTCACACATTTATGTGTGCTTGTTGCTTAGCCTCATAACGTAATACTCTGCCTATTTAGGAGGAAGGAGGTGCTGCCTCATGGTTTCAGAGGATGACCTGCAAAAGCTTCTCAAACAAGCACAGATTACTGGGATAAGAGGCATAAAATTTGTGTTGAACTCTCCCTGCCACCACCTCTTCACCCTATTTTACTGCTTGGTAAAGTGTGTGCTGAGTGACTTAAGGAAATCTGCCACCAGACTCTGCCACTTCCCCTGCAAACCTACTTTGCCAAAAATGGTAATTGGTCCATAAGGAATCAGATGCTGGGTCGGACAAACACACCTCAGTGTATTGAAAAACGATAGGTGATTTCTTTTGCATTTGCCTCCTACAAGGCAAACAAATTTTGAAGCATCTTCTTAACAAACAAACATTTTTATTTTTTTTTAAACAAATGTTGAAATCTGTTTATATTTTCATGAATCAGGTGCATGTATTTGTTAAAATCCACGCAGAGGGGGAATCATATGATGCTATGGATAGGAAATAAAGCAGAGTCCTTAACTTAATTAGTGAATGCCAAACTGCACTATGCCACCAGCTCTGCCCATATGTGCCATGGATGTTTTTGCTGTTAACATGCTCTCATAACGCACAGTGTCTCTAGGCAGCCTTGCTTTCTCTATGGCCCTCAGGTCTACAGCCTTATCAGAAGGAACTAGACGAATGGCAGCTTGAACCAGGGGAAAACTGCATGCAAGAAGCCTAAAGTGAAACTAGTCCTATCTAACCAAGAACTGCTGCAGGCTATTTTGTCAGTGGGAGAGAGCTAGACAACAAGCATAAATGCACCTATGAACACTGAATAATTTGCAACTAGCCATAGGCAGAACTAATGCTACATCCTAGAGGACATGGACTGTAGAAGCTAGCTCTTGTACGAGGGAAGATACTAATTGCAAAGATCCCTTCTGCTGACAACTCGCAGATTACATTAGCACAGAACAGCATTATATGGCTAAAAATAATCTCCCAGTCACTTCATGCCTTATTTAGAACCAACCATTAGCTTTTGTTTCAAAACTTTCAAATATTCCAATATAGAAAGCAAGGGGAGGCTTTCTTAGTGTCCTAAATAAAATCTGCCTTGGGCAAATTTCAGTGTTTCCTTGTATAGCTTAGATACTGCACTATTCTCCATGATCACTGTAAACAAAAACAAGACAGGGAAACACATAAGCCCACTGTATCTTCACTGTCTAAGCCACATAAAAAGCAAAGTGATGTGTACGATGAGAAAAGCAACTACCAGTAAAGGTTCTTGTTCCCTTAAAAATAACAGCAATCAGTTAAAAGCCAAGAAAGTGCAAGCATATGCAGGGATCCTGAGCAAAATCAACACCATCTCACTGGGATCTCACCTTTAGAAGGTAATCACAGAATCACAGAATGGTTAAGGTTGGAAGGAACCTCTAGAGACCATCTAGTCCAACCCCCTGCTAATCCTGATTTATAACTGAGTAGGAATTCTCTAAGAATTAATTACCTGGAGTTATATGTAAAAGAAATCTGTGATTATAAACACTTTCACATCGGAGTAGCTTTACTCTAGAAGAGTAACTCCATGAACATATGAAGCCATAATCATAATTAAAGAAAATGCGCAAAGTCTTTTTTTTTTTTGGTTATTCTCTTTCTATAGACACAATACAAGTAGTGATCCTTGGGTGGTGTTTTGTGGAAGACACTTAGGCTTTCCTCAGCCTGGTCGTCAGGAAGATAAAGCACCCTCAAGTCCATACCAATGAGCACTTCTCAGTCATAGCAGATGCACTTAGTACACATATTTTATACCAGGCAATTAAATGCACTTACCCAAATGAACATAGAACTTGGTTATATATTGTGCATCAATTATCACAGGCAATGAATGCCATGAGACAAAGGAATTAACACAACATAAAACTAATTCAATAACACAGCAGATTGCTAAGTTAAAATCCTACCCTTTAGATATCCATAATGCCACAGACAATGAATTACGACATGGAGTGAGGCTGATTAAATGTACCACAGCAAAGAGCCTCTATGGAGTGCTAGGGTCAACAGCCGGGCCTGGAATGCAAGGAGGAGTCCTCTACCTGGGTTCAATACAAACCTGCTCAGTGACCTTGAGTCATTTCACCTCTCTCTCTAATTTTAGAGATCACTAAATCTGTCAAAGAAAAGACTTATGCCATCAACCTTTTAAAACCTGGGATTGCAAGTAGCAAAGATGTTATATATTATTGGTGCCAATTCTCGAGATGAGACAGATGGCCAGGAATGATGTGATGTCTTGTGAACCACTACTTCTAGGCAAGTTTTCAAGTTCTTAGAACAAGTGTGAAACATTTGTTTCTATTCATTGTGATTCATAGGACAGCAGTCATTAAGTTGGTCATGCTCCACCTGACCTGCCCTGCAAGGCAGGTCATTTGCCAGATGCACTTGAGGTTTCCTCTAAAATGCATCAAGTATTTTGCACAGGTTCTTTCCAGTGTTTATTTTTCCAGCTGCAGAATGGATTCCCAATACAGAAGAAAGGAAAAGAAAGAAAAGATAGACAAGGAGCTGCTATCATTCACTATCGGTGTCTTCCTGACTATCTTTAGAGAAGAAGAAAGTTGGGAGTAGCTGCGATGAATATGATATAGGTACATGATATAGTCACACTGCTTGGAGTACATGATAGAAATATATCCAGTGTGACTCCAAAGATGGCTTTTACTCCTAGCATTGCATGTGCAATGTTTCAAAAGAGGCATCGTCTTATATTTTTGCATGGGTAGAGGTGAGTTACGTTAACTCCTAAAAAAAAAATCTTACCTAAAATCTGAAATTCAAAAGATGTTGAATGAAGAATATATTTCTAGCAGCAATCTGCTTAAAAAACATATTATTAATTCAATTAATAAAACACGTGAGATACTATATCATGAGGGATGAGGCTCTTACTTAGTCATCCAACATCCTTACTTAGCCCCCACAGCCCTTTTGGACAGAGGTGCTTTCCAGAGTTTCCGGAGAGTAGCACTGTTTAGCAAGTTTTATCTATCAGGTCTACCTCTTCTTACTAGAGACCTTTTAAGGCACAAGCTGGTTCTGTAGGAACTGGTGCATACCTTAAGAAAACAGCTCCATTAGGCACAAGTAAGTGAAGATAAGCAAGGTCCTACCTTACTGCCTCGTTGGAAGTTCAGTTACATTATTCTTTTGTTTTCTAGTCTTATGAATTAATTGTAGCACTATTGCTCTTTCTAGACTATATCATTAAAAATTATGCTATTTTATAAACTCATAGAACATATGTTGTATATACACTGTATTTGTATGTTTTTACATACTCATAAAGGAACCTCTTCATCAATTTGTACTGAAAACAATTAAAGAGTAAATCATGGCCATATTGCTAGAACAAGTCAACTTAAGAGGAAAATCACAATATATTTACAGTTTCATCTTAAATGTAAAAAAACCAATTTGCACAAAACACATTTCTGGAGGAACTGCTCATGCTGCATTGCTGAAATCCTCTGCCCAAGCAGTTTCTGAAGATTATATGTGGAACAGACAAAGACCAGATTTCCCTCAGAAAGAAGAACACTGGAAGATTTCAATAGTGAAAAAATAAAACAAAGGTCTGAAAGATAAACAGGTGTTCTCTTGCGAGCTCCTTTAAAGGTCATCCAGTAATATTTCATGCTAAATCCCAAACTTCACTGGGATCCCAGAGCAAAGGCTTAACAGGTTACAAATGTGCTTTATCTTTTGTCTGCATTCTAGCAGCTGCAATCTGAATACACTGAAGTCTATAAATAACAGAATCTGAGGCACATTAAGCAAACCAATATAGAAGTCCAGCTTAGTGATAAAAAGGCAATGCAGCACCAAAATTATCTGAGGAAAAGAAAAAAAAAAAGTAAATTTTCAAACTAGCAGTGTAGAGACAAAATGGGTCTGAATATTGCTTGAATACAGAACACCATTGTGAATTGATAACTCTGTCAAATTGATTTTAAAATGGTAAATTTGCTTCCCATTTAGGAGAGGAGTGGCCTACTGAATAAATTAGACCAATTATTCTCTATATTTCTGCTCTTTAAGTTTTTATAGGTTACCAAACTCTATTTTTTTGAAATCTTCCAATTACTTCCAGAAATATTTTTAAACTAGGCCCTGCATAATATTCTTTTTAACTGAAGGCTATTAAGTGCTCAGAAATGCCACATCCCACATTATCATATTTCAGACAACAGAGAAAGCACCCATATGTCTGGACATATTGAAATCTAGTAGAAAAGGTGAATCAATTGTGTAGGCCTCTATACAGTAGACACATTCAGAAAAAAAAACAAAAAAAACTAGTTAACCTCAAAGCTAGCATTTATTCAACTGTTCCAGAGAAGAAAATACATGAGGAAATAACACAGATTTGATTAAAACTCTCTCTAGCACAGAACTAACACATGAAAAGGTCTACTAAATTGTCTAGTTGGTCTTAATGTTAATTAGACCAGAAGGGGATTCCTCAATCAAGGCAAGAAGAAGAGCCAATTTCACAAAATATTGCTGGCCTCACACTGTCAAAGGACCCAAATGCCACAGAAGTTTCCTCTCCCAGTGGCGCCGAGGGCTGTCTATGCACAGGTAGGCTGCAGAGTCCTCTCTAGAGAACCAGCGAGCCAAGCAGATGGCCCCCATGGAAATGTTTCTGAGCCATAACCTGGCCAGTCTTACCGGAAGGACACTGGCCATCTGCAAGGGATCAGGGGAGTCACAGGGTGGGACTCACTAGGCAGAGCCCATCTCGTCTTGCTTGTCCCATGGGGAGGCACCTTTAGGACGAGTCCCATAGCAGCGTGGGACATCCCTGCAGGAAGAGCATTTTAGCTTCCTACTGACCCTGAAGGTGAAATGCCTGTGGCAAACCCCCAGGAACAGTATTGTACAGACCACTAGAGTGAGGCAGGAAAGTCTCATTTCTAAATTTTCAGATGAAGACACACATTACTGTCTTCTAGCCCTGGAAGACCAGGAGAGAGCTGAGTTTCACACAGCAACATTATGTATGGAAAATCTATTTTAAGTAACTTTTTAGAAGTTTCTAAAATATATTCATTATCATGTCTCTTTTCCTCCAGAGCCTGTATAATTGAACTCCTGGAGTTAAGAAGCCTGTCTATTCGGGCAGAGGTTCATGGAAAAAAAATCCTTGTCAATCAAGCTATTTTCATATTTTTAAAATATATATATATCTTTCGATCAAACTGTGGTGCTAGGTGATACCAAAGTGCCTTTGGGTAAGTGCCTGTGTGATCTCTAAAGCACATTTTTACAAAGCACTGAGACAATCTAAAATCATATTAATCATAATTTTAAGCCATGTATTGTCTCAGTTAAGTGAGATTCTGAAAGAGACATTTTGGTTTGTTTTTCTTGTTTTAATTCAAAGTTCTGGTCATAAATTCTGCTTAAATGAAAAACTATTACTTATTTGATCAACTGTATCTCTACTCTGTTCAAAAGCTACCATCACCTCTTACCACTTCACACTCAGGATCTTTTCTCCACCAATAAACTCTGTATTGGCAGTGTGCTCCCTGGTCTCACTTATCTTCAATTCCTTCTATTCCTCTTAGTATATCATCTGTTCTTCTCCATTTACCTGACAATTTTCTTTTTTGCTTTCTTTGTATTTTTTTTTCCCTCCATTGACTTCATGCTTCCCCTTACAACAAAGGCACATTTCTTGCTTTACTCTGCCATGGGCCATTCCCTCATTCAAACATCTCTTCACAGCCAAGATACAATATTATCTATTTTACTGTGTTCTGTTTCATTGTGTGGAGGAGATTCATGTCACCTCACTTCAGCTAAAGTAGGCATCTGTGCCTGAGCTCTTCTGCTGCATTCATCATCAGTAGGGAGAAACATATACTTCAGTTGATCTAATTTAGACATCTGTCTCACTATGCAATGAAACACACCTCAAAGTGTTTCATATCTCCCTTCTCTGGCATTCTCCTCTGTTCAAGTCCATGCTGCAGTTGTGGATGAAGACACTGCTTTTCAGACACTGAAGGGATGCGCTGGGTTGTGCCAAGCAAATTGCATGTTGGGATTCCAGCCACTACTCCACTACCTACTTGCCATATCCCATCAAGACACTCAGTCCTGAGTGATTCAACTCCCACTTGTATCCTTTCTCTGTCTGGTAATTCCAGCACAGCAAAGCTTAAGGGAACAGATATTATGAGTCAGATTGCAATAACTCATGAGAATGTCTCCAAATATAGATATATATATATATTTAGACAGAGAGATGGCTTGTTTTCCAATTTTTCCTGTCCATACTCAGTGAAGAAGGGAACATATGACTATTAGTGTTTTATAACAGGAGCTACCCACTCAAACACATTTCCTAAAACTGTGTTGCCCTACATCTGCCTGCTTCCTGGAGACAGAACTCACTCTAGCCTCTTTCTTCCCACTTCCAAATGAGTCCTATTCCCCCTTTCCCCATTTATTTTCCAGTCACTGTGCTCCCTCCTGTTTTAAAGATCAATGAAGACCACACGCTACACTCAGCTCCCACACGCGGCTTGTTTCTGCGATCAGCCAAGTAGCTACTGGCTTTCTTTGCTCCTTGGGACTTGTTCTGGAGCAGATCCCTCTTTCAATAAGGAGCTGAGGAAGCTGCAGTGAGATTCCCTCTGTCCTTTGCCTTGTCCTGGGCTGGATGTTGTGGGTAAATAAAGGAAACAAAGAGGTTTTCCCATTTCACACAAGAGCAGAGCTTCTAAGATCTTTTTGCTCCCTCATTGCCATTAGCTTTCAGAAACTGAAGTACATTGCTAAGCGGAGCCAGGAATTTTCTATTTTCTGAGCTGTTGAGTGTACAGGCCCATGAACAAGTTACTGCAGGGCTGCACACTAATTGACTATCACGTACTCTGTGGGCAGACACAGTGTTTATGGGACACTCAGATACTTTTATTCTTGTCCACTGAAGAAGAGGTGATCCCATAGTTAACACAAGATCAGATCAGATAAACACAGAGTTATTGTTCTCAGAAAATCCAAAATTCACTTGAGGCTTCCCCCTTTTCAGTGACTGCTGAAGGTCAGAGTGAAGAGTGCTCCAGTTACAAATCACTGTGAATATGATGATGCTAAAAGCCCCACATGTGAGTGGTCCTGCTATACCTTTGTCCAGCTAACAACCCTTCCATTTCTCTTTCCATGATGCATACTCTTGCACATGCACTTGGCTTCTCCAGTTTTAGTCATAACTCTTCAGGACAGCGAATAGTGGGGACTTTCCCTCAGGCAGGGCTGAAACCTACCAGAGAGTTGGTGATCTCTGTGCTGTAATTGGTCTGACACCGGCTTTTTGCCAGGAGCACCCCTGGGCATGTCACCATGCTGCTGAGGACTGAGATGCAGGGCCTGGCCACCCTCCTGCCAGGCATTTGCAGGCTCAGGCAGGCAAGCCCTTGTCCCATGAGAAACTTCAGATGCTACCGTGATATAAAACCATGAACACTGCTCATGATAACATCTCCCTCTCTGCTCATGCAACCCCTCCATCCCTTTCACCTAGTTAAAAATTCCACCCTTCCTGACCTGACGTTTTTGTTTGTATTCTCTTATTTGAATTATAAGCTGTTCAGGACAGGGAATGTGCCTTTATCTGTGTTGGTAGAGCACAATGTAAATTTACTACACTATATAAATATTTTCTAATAACAAGGGCAATAACAAGAATAATGTATTTACTTTACTGTAATACAGTATTTTCGAGCTTCAAGATACAATCAGAAACAACCCTGAGTCAAAAATAAGACCAAAAAACTCACAGAACCTTTCACTATGAAGTGGGAGCCTTGTAGTCACTGTGTGAAACTTTGGTAAATTAGTTACCTATATTCATAAATAGCATTTGTTACTGCAGTAAAAATCATCGGAAATTGCCCCCCTGGAAAACATAAAGCAGAATGTAACCAGTGTAAACCAGCAGAGCACCGCATAACATGAGTATTATGAGGGTCACAAATGGTCTACTGGTTACTTTTTAAACAAACATAATGTTAATAATTTCTCCGCAGCATTACGAATAAAGCATTTAGCCTGTAGCTACGAATATGGCAACTGATGGTTTGGGCTTGTTTGTTTATATTGTCATATGGCAGGCTTGTGCACCATCTCAGGACCCCTGCCCATGAACATGCAAAGGCCGTAGCTTGCACAAATGGGCTGCAGGTGGTCCCCAGAACTCGAGGCTCCCCGTGAGGCAGGTCAGGGCCCCAGCATCAGTGCCAGCACCTTTCACAGAATCATTGAATCACAGAACCATAGACTCATAGAATCACAGAATCGTAACAGTTGGAAAAGACTTTCAGGATCATCAAGCCCAACCGTAAAACCATCACCACCATGTCTGTTAAACCATGTCCCTAAGTGGTTCATCTACACATTTCTTAAACATTGTCAGGGATAGTAACTCCACCACTTCCTTGGGCAGCCTGTTTCTGGCACTGTCGTCACTCATATTGTCCATGGGTTGTATTTCTGAGCTGTGATGTTTGCAGTTAATTGGAAGAATCCTGGCAATTCAAGGGATTAAACTGATGGGAACATGAGACACATTTATCCATGCCACACTGCAGTAGGTGCAAAGCAGATATATGGAGAGACAAAGCCCAGCCCATTGAATTTGCAATCTAAATAGACAGTGCTCTGGGAGATCAGTGTGTTTCTGTGTAAAATGTACGGTTTAATTTAGGATCACCTCTGTGACACTAGTGGCCCATAATATACAAGCGGTCAGGTTAAAAACCTCTCGATGCCTCTTTTCTGAAACTCAGAGCAACAGCAACTAGAGCAGTTTGAACAGGTTGCATTTGTTATTCTATTAATTGCCTGCTAACA
>NW_010586757.1:24277-50008 GCF_000705375.1 Tinamus guttatus
TTCTAAACTATCTAAAACTGCAAATCGACTGAAACAAATAAGGAGTCTTCTATGCTCTAGAAATGGAAAAGGGACGGGATCAGGATTCAGGAGATTTCTGTTCCTCCTATAGCTCTGCAATAGGCTCTAGGCAACTTTCTTTTAAACTTTCTGGGCCTTGATCCTCCACCTGTGAAATAAAGTAATTACACTTTCTTTATCTCATGCTTTATTCTTCTAGCCTCGTTAAGCTTCTTTATGTTTGTGGGATATGCCCAGTGTGACAAGACCATGCCCTGTGTCTGCATATAACATAGGATTGTATTAGATTGAAGGTTGAAGTACTTCTTTTTTTTTTCTCCATGTGAAAAACAAAACCAAAGCATGGAAGAAGAAACAAAGAAGATAATGATCACAATTTCTCATGGAATTGCTTATCTATCTGAACGTGAAGAAAATAGCAAGTTTCCTTTAAAAGGACTGGCAATGAAATTCACACTCTGTCAGGTGTAAATTACAGCCTGTATCTCATCTCTTCTATCTGCAGCTCTTTTCTTAGTCATGCTTAGCAGCAGCGCACAAAAATATTTCCTGTGTGTGATCAAGCAAGTATGGGCACATAGGATGCAAAAAAAATATGAACATTTCTAAAAACTGCTTATGGATATCTTAAAAGAAAACTGAAAAGTTTGTAATCAGGTCATTTCTCAGTCAGATAACTGATTTATCACAAAGATGTTTGGGAACACAATTCAAATGTATCTACAGATTTCCTTCTCTAGGAAGGAATGAAAATTGGGTTAGCTAAAAATAAACCACAAAAAAGTATTAAAAAATAACCCCCAAGAACATATGATTATATTATGCAGTCACAGAAATGCAGATCACTTAATCAAGCCTTTATCATAATAGAGCTGCTCCCTGGACTAGCATGGGAGATTTGCTTTTCATCTTGTTTTTCCCAGTATTTTGCATGACACCTTAAGATTGCAAATGCTTTATGACACTTAATAGATGGCTACAGGTGAATATGTATACACCACAGTATACTCGGTGGAAAGCCAGCTTCATCTATGCTCATCTTTGAAATGGTGAACTCCTCCCCAGGTCCCATAGCTTAATGTGTTCATGAACAACATTGTGAAATATATCATTTAACTGTCAAGCTAACTATACTAAGAACTAAGCCTTACTACTGACTGGCCCTCCAAATAGTTATCTATTTGTGGAGCCCTAATGACTGCTACAGCTCAGGGAAGAGGCAATAATTTTCAAGATATTTAACCTAACCTGTTCCTTGAACCACTAAACTTAAGATTTTGCTTATTCAATGAATGTGTTGCTAAATAACTTGGTGCGGTTTCTCAGTGAGCGAGAAGTGCTCTACCTGCTGCAACTGGACATAGACAAGGTAACAAGCTTTCTCAGTCATCTCTGGCACAGCCTTTGCACTCACCAGGATAATGTGATGGAGCTTTCATCTTGGCTTACAAGAAATCAACATCTGAATCAGTAAATGCTGCTTAATTGGGGCGCATGCCTGTCTCTAAATGTGCTGCAATAACAAAAAGATGCATGCTTCGTCTTGTCTCGGTGGCACTAAGATTCATGTATGCAGATGAATCAGTGAGAATGGCCTGGCCTCTGTTATCATTAATTGAAGCATATTAAGAGACTTGGCAGAAAAAAAAATCCAAATTTGAAATGTCAAGAGACAAATCCATCTAGTTTCACATCCTGTTGTTATAATTTACCTTAATTATAGTTAATTAGGAGATATTGTTCCTGGTGGAAGAGCATCCGAGGCAGCTTTTGTGGGTGATTAAACACTGAACAGAATCTGATGCACTTATTGAATGCAGGATCTGTTTATTAGGACTATGTGACTCTATCTAGAATATCATTCCTATTGCATAGCAAAACAAAAGTAAGTGACAGGCCAAAAATATTTCATTTGCCTCATGATGCTTTAGAAGTCCCAGTTGCCTTCTTGAATTTTATACTCCTAATCCCTTAGGACTCTACAGCATGATCCAGCTCCCACTGCACTTAATCAGGGACTTCTTAGTTGGCTTTAACAGAGCAATATCAGATCCTAAATGAACATCAGGTAGAGGAGAGGGCTAAGGGAGCACAGTTGCTACAGGCATGGACCTCTGTGGCAAAATAATGCATTTGGACACAACGTCAATGAGGGTTTCAATGCCATTTGTGAAAGAATAATCTTTGATTTATTGGAGGAGTGTGATTTGCTGGAATCCTTTCCTCATACAGTATAAAATACAGAAAGTGGAAACTCAGGCCAAAACCATGAGCTCAGCTTCTGCCAGCGTCAATAAGGTTTGTGCACATTCATTGATCTATGACTGTGTATGACCCTGAAATATGTTTTGCTGGGCTGCCTGAGATCATCGCTCATGCTTAGAATAGAAATGGCAGGATTGGCTTTATTATTGAAAAATAAGCAGTGCATGTCTTCTGTCTGAAAAGAAACCAAATTAACATTTGTGAAGCAATCTCTCACTCTCCTCCTCTCTCCTTTTCTTTCTTTCTTTTTTTTTTTAATGTAATATGATTGGCTATTTTACCTGTAGTAGAAAAGATCTCATTTGTTGTAAATTCTGTACACTCTGGATTCCTAAACTCTCCTTTACTCTGGACTGTAAAAACTGTGATAAATCATTCACTATTTACTCTCTAATACATTTTTGTTGTTGTTTGGCTGGTTTGGGCAAAGAATATTATTTAAAAAGTAAAAAGCAACCCCCCCTTTTAATACATTTTTTTTCCATTCCCAGTGATGGATTTTTATCTTTGATATGTGATCCAGCTATTTAGCTACCTCTCACCACTTCGTCCATGAATTGTTTATACAGCAACTTGGCAGCATAATTTGCATATCACAGGAAAGATCCCATTACATGTTCCCAGAGGTGCGGTTTCACCAGCTTTATCACTTTCTGCCACCTATACATATCCCTGAAGCATAGTGTCTGGTTAATCCAGAAAAGTGTTTCCTGGCTGCCAATAGCAATTAAACATTAATGGTGCAGTTACAGAATTTTCAGTCACTCAAAACTTCTCTCTCCATTGTCTTCCATAAAAATAATACATAAAAAAGATATTTATCTTTTCATATAAATTTTCCCTGCCATAGAAAGATCACAGAACATTACTTTTACTGTATTCTATTCAACTGTTGTAGACTTGACCTAAAATAATTAGACAAGAAACAAAAACATGAAGGATGAAAGGAAGACAAGCTTAGAAGCAGAGTCATTAAAGGTGCGACTGATGAGTCAGAGAAGACTTGATGCTGAACACCGTATTTTGCTCCCCAGAACATTAGTCTGTGATGAAGGCGACAATGGCTCAAGCTGCTGGTTATTGTCTTGATCATCAAAAGCCCATGTTCAAGCCAAAGACCTATTTCAGATTATTCTTCATCCATTGTAATGTGGAAAAACTGGCAGTAACCCAGCTTCCCCTAAGAGGAACCTTTACTCCAAGCACTCCTAGCAATATCAAAGTATACAACTATGGGGAGTTAGGGAATAGAAAATCAAGGGAAACAGGACCACAGTAAAACACCTTGTACAGAGCATTGCTGGCCTCAGATATTTTCCCTATAAGCAGACTAACATTCATGTAGCTTCAAATAGAGTGGTCTGACAAACAGCTGAGGGGAACAAACACTGCAGGTGCTGAATCCTGCTGCCCTTGCTTCTCTCTGTGCAAACCCCTCTTGCAGTAAAAGGCTGCATACATGAAATTTCAGAAGGGCAAACCCAATCTGGATGAACTTTGTGATACGAGATTTAGAGTAGGGTTATTACCAAAACCAGTCTCTTGATAACCCTCCACAACAGCAGTAGCACACATCATCTATGGACAGTTCAATACCTGCCCCAACGCATTTCTACACGGTAATATGACAAACCCACAAAGTCCTTCATATCACAAAAGGCAGAGAAGTGGCTGATTCACTGACATAAGTTAGGGGCTATGGAATCACCAGAGTTTCAGCCACAAAGTCAGCCTCAGTTTGCACTGATTGAAAGTTGTTATTCCCCCACAGCCTGAGAGTGCTTCATATCGTGCAATAGCAAGCAGCCCTAGTGACATAGCAAAAGGCAGATTAAGCACAGCTGTCCCCTCAGGTCCAGGGATAGCCTGGTTGGCAGTGAGGAAAACCCAAGCTGTTCCTGTCTGTTTAAAGGAGAGATTTTGGTTTCCAAGTCTGTCACTATAATTCTTTCTGAATGCTTAGTGTTTGCAGACGTGCTACCCTGACGTTTCGGTTTGGTAACACAAAAACGCCAAGAGGTGAGGTTATAAAATCAAATATGATGTTTTCTGCATGACAAAAGAAGAACTGCTTCCACTGAGACCTGGAAACTCAAAATGCTGCAACACTGTGCCAATGCATGCAAACCGAAAAATGGAACTGACCTGGGTTTCATGGTTCGAGCGTGTAGTGGCAAGGATCCGGGTACTACTTCCAAACTCAGTACTTGAATAAAACCAGTTGTAGTTTCTTCAAGCGGATGCTTTTAACACAATCTGAGAAGGGTGAGAGAAAGGGCATACTCCCGAAGCCGATATTTCTTAGGTAGAAATAATTCTGCCCAGAGGAACCCAGGCAGCTCGTGATTGTTTGCTATTAAAACTGCACGGTAGAGAGGGAGCGTCTTTGAGTTCACATACTTAACGCTCAGTGGTGTGTCTGCAGAGTGGCAGGAAATAAACAACAGCGAGGACGGGTTAACCAGAGACCTGCTGGCTAAAATCTATATGCCTAGTAACAGAACGAAGGCGGCTGCAAGGTCAGGTATAGTTTAATTGCTTCTAAAGTGAGGATCAGCCACGGAGCTACAGGCCAGAAAGACTGCTGTAACACACTGCAGGCACAAAACAGCAGTTGCACATTACACTTCACTTTTTCTCAACTGATCTAGAACATCCTCCTGTTTCCTGAACAGCACCAAAGAAAAATCCCTCTGCGGTAAGGAGGTAGAGAGGATGGATAGATGAAAAAAGCCGCCTACGCATGGATATCCATCAGAGTATCTAAACACCATCAATCTCACCCCAAGAGACTGCATTTTCTGTCTTATTTCTGAAGACAGCGGTGTGCCTCCTGCAGAAATGTCACTGTCCTGCCCTAATTGCACTGTAGCATTGAGCATCCACACAGAAGGTCAAACAGCATCACATAAAAACGTCTCAGGTTGAGCCTGATCTGAGCTGGGAGAAAATTCCCTTCTTTGGCATCTGCCTATTTTGCCGCTGCTGCAACACATTTCCCTTTGCTCACAGCTGTGACAGGCAGAAAAGAGAAATGCTTGTTGAACTTGCTGGCCCTGACTCACAGAGGACCTAAAAGAGATGAGCAGCAGATGCAGGCTTAGATGTAGAGATGGGCAGAACACAAGACAGGGACAGGACAGAAAGTCGGGAAGCCCAGACATAAGGAGGGCCTGAGATGAGGAGGAGGAGGAGGAAGGGCAGCTGCCTGCTGCGCTGGGAGATGTGTGGAGGAAGAAGGAGCAAAGCTAACCTTAACAAGAGCTTGTTTGGGTGCAAGATGTAAAGCACACAGCAGACATTTTCCAAATGGAGATCTGTCAAAAACACTGATACTGGCAGAAATCACATGTCTTTGGAGGGAGCTTGCTAACAATCATCTCTGTAACTTTTTCTTGGAGAAAAAGCTGGGGTGCTCCCCCAAAAAGCAAAATGACTATATGACAGAATTATAGCAGAGCAGTTCTGGGGAGACACCCGTTGCCTTGAGGAGACATAACATAGTGCTGCAGTGACATGTATTTCTTGCATACAGAATATTTATAGATGCTAACCTGGGCAGTTTCATATCTCTAAGTATTTAGTCTATGCTTGCAAAGTGAAACAGTACTTTTCATCCCATCTTGACTGGAAAAGAGAATACATTTAGGGTATAAATGGTTTAGAATTGCTTGTTAATGTTATCGACTTTTCTGTATCTGCTTGTCAGAGGGACAGGAGGGAGACGGATAATACTCTAAATATAAAATCATAGAGGAGAGCAAACAGAAAGCTTTGTTTTCAGCATGTTTAAACTGTTCAAATGACAGGAACCGGTTGCCTTGGAAGCAGATCTGCAGCTGAATGAAACCTTTCACCTGTCCAACATATGAAATATTTATTTTTTGAGGGTGACTAGAGATTCGATAAAGCCAGACGCACAAGGTAGACAGCAGACTCTGGCTCATCACTTCCACAAATTGCAGAGGTCCTGGGGCATCTAGATTAGATTTAGCTACGGAGAAAGGAAGGGGGTTCAGTTACGTTTTTTTTTGTGTGTGTGTGTGTGCTGGGATGAATAAAACAAGAAGTAACATGTTTGACTCTCTGTATGGTTTTGGCAGGTTTGTGAAGCAAAATGCTCATGTTCCTCCTGTGTGTAGCAAGGTTGCAAATGTTGTTGTTTCCAATTAGAGAGAAGAGCCCACCCTCTCTTTAAATAATTACTTTTCTAATAAAATATTTTTAACTTTCCCTATTAAAATTGCCCAATGTTTTTGTCTTGTACAAGTTGTTGGGTTTTTTCTTTTCCTCTTCTGTCTCCTTTGTGTGGGTTGGAGTTAATTTATCATAAGGCTGAAACTTGGCAGAGATCCAGACAGAACAATCTAAAAAATGTTCATACTAAAATTCAGTGATGGGATTCCTTGTTTATTTTATTGCAGCGTGTCCCTGAGAATTTGAACCTACAAAATGGAACTGAGTTGATGCCCAAGTGGGCATGTAATCCAGTTTGCTTTATATTTCAGGAAAAAAAGACATCAGACAACGCTGCTGCTGCTGGCACAATCCTGAATATGAACAAAAGCCATCGCCATTACTTAAAAAAGTGACGTTTTTGTGCAGTTACTTTCAGTGGAAAATCACACTTGAAAAGAACCTTGACATTTTTGCACTTTACTACCTTCTTGCTTGTTTTTTTTTATCAGAAAATCTCTATTTCCAAGCACTTTGACATCCTTTCTATTTTTCTATTGTTAAAAAGGTTTTATATCTACATTCAAGTGTTGCTGAAATCGTCTAACTAAGGTAAGAGGGAAAAATAAAGATTAAGCTCCAATGCAGCATATTGTAAATTGTACCACAAGAAACTACAATATTTGTGCTATTTGTGCATGTGTGTAGTGTTTGAAAAGTTGCAGAGCATTTACATACAACAACAAAATACAATACCTTTCAACTCCAGTTACTTCGTTATCACATTCCACTTGACAATTTAAGTCAAGATTTTAACACTGGATATGTTAAATATTGGATCAGATAACACCATTTCAAGGCACGATTGCATGCTCTTAGGTGCTCTGCAGAATTGACTCCACCCTAATGATTAAAATGGAAGCACTAGAGGGACAAGACGGGGAGGTGAGGAGGAAGAGTACAAGAAATGAGGTGAGATGGTATCAAGATGGCATCATTGTACGAATGCCATGGCTAGAGACTGATGGAAAACGGGGGCTCCTTGCTTTATGACAGCAGGTAACGTTCATCTCTAGCCCCCGTTCCCGACACAGTTGACCTTAACTTGTTTGACCAGTCTGCTGGCCTGGGTACACTACTGCGGCTTCATCCCTGTTCCTGCTGGTGTGTCCTGCTGTGTGCTCACTATCTGCTGAGCTCAGCAGGCTTTCCCAGCCCATGCCTTCCTTTTTTATTGCTTCTGTGTGGATTGCTTCCTCCACGTCTGCTACAGTAGCTCTTAGAGAGCACTCTGCTTACCCGTTGCCAGCAAGTTTGTGGGGAGAGAAGTTGCTAGGCTCCAAGTGCACCAGAAAGCGCAGAACGTGCCTTCTGCCCTGCCTTTCCATCTGCCTGGAAGACCCCCCTCCTTTCCCACCGTGGTACATCAAGTACCTTCCCTTTCTTTCGGGAAGCGGAGAATCCATCTGTTCGGCAAAGCGCTCCATCTGCAACGCCAATGAGGCCAGTGATGTGCTGCCAACGCCGCAACAAAAGGCTCCTGTGAACCCTCTCCCCTGGGTCTGGAGCACAGCCCACGTCCCCCGGGTGGGTTCGCTCACAGACGGGAGGCGTGTGGGGCTGCTGGAGCCGCGGCCTTTGGTTTTCCCATTTTTACAAAGTGTTTTCCCATATCCAAGGAAGGAGGCAGCAGCACTTGGCAAGTACGTTTCTGTTATGCACTTCCTACCAGAAATATTCATGCTTGCATCCTGGAAAGGAAAGCAAATCCAGTTTGTTAAGGCAGTTGCAGTATGTTTATCATGAAGAATTTGAAGGGAGTAGAGATGGCAGGGAGGGACTTGAATCCCGTTCAGGGGCTGCTGAGGACTGTATCTGTGACAAGCAAATTAGCAAGGGGCCACAGGCACAAAGAAGGAAATCGTGCCAAATTTTCCCTTCAGCTAGCAAAGGGCTGAGCTTTGTAAATGTGACTGAGAAATCTGTGGGTCGGGGTGGGGGAAGAAGGTTCAGCCTAATGGAAGGCATTTTTTTTCAGAGGACCAGTGCATGGCACTTTGCCATTCATGCTTCCATATCAGGACTGAATACATACTGCACATTGCACAATTATGTATAAGTATACACACAAACATATACATATATGTGCATTAGACATGAGTTGCCTTTACAAACTTTGGTTGCAGCATTTGCTTTACACACTATTCTGGCTCAGGCATTTTAAAAACCCAATATTGATAGTTCTCCATAAGTGATTTAAACAGGAGTCAATACGTGCAGGCCTGGATGCTCTGACTGCATGCACTTTAGATCACCTACTTTTTTTCTGTCGCTGTTTGTCAGCTGCAGAGCATTAGCTTTAGAGCAAGTTTAAATTGCATAGAAATGGCTGTCTGTGAAATTACATTAAACTCCCAAAGTTTTCAGAGGTGATAGTATGTTATTTTCCATCACTCTCCATCACACACCAAGCAATTTCTGTAAATCATTTAAAGGGTCTTTAGAAAAAAACAGGAGACCTCTGCATTGGAAAACATAACCTAAGCCATTTCAACTCTTTTATCTCGGTGCATTTTTTTTAAATTGTGTATAAGAAAATGAAATTTTGGACTCAACACTTCAGTACATCCTTCATGAAAGTGCTTTGCACTAAGCAGCAGGTGGTTCTGAGAAAAATAAAGGTGAATTTAAAACAGGGGAGCTTTGTTTTTGTTTTTGAACAATAAAGAGCACAAGATTATCCTTAATGGTTGCTATCACACTGAACTGTTGCATTAATCTGCAATGCATGTGAAAATTATTACACTAAATAGTCTGTATTTAATGTCAGGAAGGAATTTTAAAATATTTTAACTTTTCTACTTTAGCTGACACAGAAATAACAGTGTCAAGTCTCCTAGCTAAGGATGTAAGTAGTAATAATGTGTCTCTCCTACAAAGAGTTCTCTCAGAGAGAAGTAGTGATCCTCATCCAGCAAAGCACAGCAACATATTTTGGAGCTTACCCATCTATAGCAAAACGCTTTGGAACATGTTTATGTTTAAAGCATTTGTTGAATAGGCAGAGATTAAGCATGTGCTCAAATGGTCTGTTGAACTGGGGCCTTTTTTAGGCTCCCAGAAGGTAATCTGAAAAGCTCTGGAAATAGAGCTTTCCTGCACAGCCACGTCCTGGTGCTGAGCTGGCAGCAACACCAGGGATGTCTATGAAAGGTGGGATATGAAAGATGATAAAAGCAATTTAAAACCTGAATGCAAACATCATGGAGATCTTTCCTTCCCAAACAGGTAAGACAAAAGAAAAATACATTTTTGTGGAAAAAAAACCCACAGAGCTGATACACCCCAAGTGAGCCTGAAGCACTGCTGGCCTAACGCATAAACATAGCAAGAGCAAGGCCTGGCCCCAGAAAACCTCTCAGCTAAGTCGATAAGGCAAGGCAGCATGGTAGAAAGTAAGGATCATTATTTGTCTTTTACAGACAATAAAATGAGGCACAGAGAAAGTTACCTGCTATAAAGCAAAGCTATGGCAGAAACTTGAACTGAATCCTGTTTGATTCTCTAACCATCACAGCAGCATCCCTTCTGCTTTCCAAGTAAGCGTGCAAATCATAATTAACGTAATTTAGATGTATATCATGTTATCCAGGATAGCAACTAGAACCTTTTTGCAAATAATTGCCCAAATTACTTGTCACATCAAAGGCATAAAGAAGGTGCTGCAGGGTGCTTATCACCCACAAGAGAATTTTCCTCCCTCAAATAGGTATTGATTAATTGTCTTTTCTTCTATTATCTTCTGTATCTCTTAAAACCCCAGTAATGTGCCTAGTTTCACCCCCAGTTTCACTCAGGATAGATTTTATGTGTGTATCTTTTCAGTCTTCCTGCTAACTTTCATTCCTTAAATTATTGCATGCGACAAGAAGTCCGTTCATTTTCCCAAGATGATTTCTTTCAAGATGTATAGCTCTTATCTCACTCAAAGTAGGTGAGCAATAACACAACTTTCCATCTGGAAAGGAATGCTTTTGCCTTTCTGTTATGTGAATAAGGAGGAACAGAAAGTCACCAGCCTTGGCAGGAAAGCAGGGGAAATGTGTTAGGCTGAAATTGTTCCAGTTAATCTGGGAGTGGGATAGTTTACATCATGATGTGGTTTTCAAACATTCTTCATCTTCAATCCTTGGGAGGAGATTTGCATCATATACAGAACACCGGAAAATACAGGACTGGATACCAGATGAGTTCTGTTTCCCCTTGGGCCCAGCTATGCCGTTGTAGTTGTGTCTGCAGCTGTGCCATTTTTTAGCCTCAGTGCACCTTGTCTTCACTAATCTCCTTGTGGTTATTCTCCTTGCCACCCTCACTAAACCCAGTGATCTAGTAACAAGTCTCCGCTGGGGCTCCACCGGGACATCTGCTTTTGCAAACATTTTTTGGTCTCCCAAGGGAAGAGGGCCTCCAAATGCATGAGTAGAAGTGCTTGTGCTAAAGCTCTATGGTGAACATGCTCACATGATGCTTTAAGCTCACCACAAGCTGCAAACTGAGAAGAACCTAATTGCTACTGATAGGAAAACGTCGGTAACACAAGAAATATCTCGGTGCGGGCTCTGCCAACAAACGAGTGTCAAACTTCTTCTCTCCTCCCTCCCCTGTGAAAAGATCCGTTCCCAAAGGACCGATCCATTTTCAAACGCAGACATTAGCACTGAAGCTGGACACCAGCACTGCATGAAATTAAAGTGCTGGCTGCGGCACGGTTTCATCTCTGCTGCACACCTGAAGGACTTACGTACCCTCCTGCTTTTTTTCACAGTCCCTGAGTACCCTGTCACTTCAATGCAATATCTTTCAGGCAAGCCTATATAAACCATCTTCTAATGCATGCATTTATATGTGTGCACACATATAACTAACAAGCCAACTAACCAGCTAACTAAACAACTCCGTATATTTATTGTTAACCTTCTGCTTGCTGGGTACCTTATTTCAAGCATTCTTTCTTTAATATCTTCTTTACGTTCCCTTAAACATTCTTACCACTTCAACTCTGTATACAGCTGCTTCTTCATGAAGCAATTTTGTTGCTCAGTTACCTTTCACAATAATCAGGTGAATGTATCTCCACAGTACATCTAACAATTGCTCATTAAATCAGGTCTCCAGTACTTTTAGAAAATAATTAAAGACCTGATTCCAATAAACAAGTTATAAAGGTATTAAAGACACAATACCATTTAGGATATGCGTTGGAAGCCCAGGAACAGGAAATTCTGATCTGGCATAGACTGGGTAGAATAGTTCAGTACCAAATTGATTGGTAGTAGTGACAGGCAAATAGTGAAAAGAAAGTTATGAATATTCACTTTAAGTTAAAAATGCATTTAATGTGGGTGAAGAGAAGCTCCTTTTATGTTTGCTTCCTGCAAATAATCATGCAAAGTAAATTTGAAGCTTGCACACTGCATGATTTGCTTCCAGAATAGGTAAAATTGATATCAGACTTACATGGCTGGAAAAAGCAAGGAAAGTAAGGCTCTCAAAACCCTTTGGAATAAGCACACAAAAGTAATTAAACAAGCCTGGGAAGGAACTGATTCCCTGCACCTTCCTTAGCTAAAGCTGTGTACACGGGTACCTAATTGCAGTTTGCTAGCAACTGAGGTGATGAGAGAAATCTACCATCAGGCAATTCAGACATAAAATAAACGAGAGAGAATAATTCTACGGGAAGAACAAGAGCCTGAATTTATCAAGTAAATGCTTCGCTTTGCTTTAATTGCTGCACACAGAGTGAAGTGACATAGTGGTATCTCTGTGACCAGATAAAATATGTCACCTTCTCCCCGTCTAGTGAACCGTGCAGCATTGAACAGATGAGTCTCCTTCCCTGCTCGCATTAGAGGAGAACAACTGGAAAAGATTTAAAATTCACTCTGTGAATCAAGCAATTTTCAGTTGGCTCCAACTCAATCACCCCATCTCCAAGTCAATCACTGATAGCAGAGGCAACTCAGCAATAATGAGCATTTACATTTTGCAATTCTACTATATGTGTTTAGTCAAGATAGTGGTAGTTAATTTACTGCTCTACTTAATTAAATACTCTTAAAATTATACTTTAAACATCATCTCATATCTTGCTAGCACAATTATAACCTATAACTCTCCATCTTCCATCAATCACTAATTTGCTGTGTGGCAGAGTAATTTCTTGCTATGAGGCATCCATCTTCAAGGTGTCCTAGTGCCACTAAACCTACAGCAGTGGGTCACCCCACTGAACTTGTACTCTCAGAAAGAAGAACATGGCATCATCTTACTGAAAGCCACCATATTTGCCCCACAAGGAATGCAGGGGCAAGGCAGAAAAAGCATATAAATATATTAGTCTTGGTCAGGTATTCCTAAAGAGTGAGCATGCTGAGGAGGTGCCTGCTTAAGAGGCACCATCTACCTGCAAGGCAGTTAGTGGACAAGTGCTGGAAATGATTTAACTCTGCAGAAAAGAAATGGCCAGGCAATATGTAGATGATTATATCAGATGCAAATACTTAGCAATTAGGGAAAAGAGAAGGTGTGAGGGAGCGGGGGACCTCTGTAGCTGGGGGAAAGCCTAGAAACCAGATGTTTCTTGTAAAAGAGCAGAAGGAGAAAGGAAACAGGGACAGCCTGTCAGGGAAGTTGTGGACAGACATTTTTTATGTTCAGTTTGTAGTGAAGTGCTGTTCACACATTACTGTAAGGCTTAGCTCTGCACTGCTCCCTGTGCTTATGTGACACTTCAGGCATAGCTGGACAGCAAGTCTACCCTTGTTGACTAAGATGCTCCTATGCTCCCTGTCCTGGGTATCAAATCAGACTATTTTTTTTTTTTATGAAATATTGCTTTGGGGGTGTATTTCACATGTAAAGATTCTTACTGCTGTCTTTTGGATAATCCTAGACTTTTATGAAGGCACATATACTATATATACACATACACTGTTTCAATAGACATTGTGTAAGCTTGCATGCTTGTATGCATACCATTCAACAATATGGTGGAAAAAAAGCTGTTAAAGGGGACCTAAGTCTACTCTTTTCAAAAATTCCTATTGTCACAGTGAAGAATAAGAACCAGTATTCATTTGCCATAACTTGTAAGAACTTGAGGATATTGTAATTCTATGCAATAGTTACTTAGCGATTAAACTATACAGGTACCAAGCATATTAGACATTTCTACACAAAATAATTAATATCAAATAGTTTTTGATCAACAAGCAGGTGTGAGAAAAGCTATTGAAAATGAAATCCAATTTAAAACAGTTCTTGCCTCATACAAAACTGTATATAAAACATCAACTTTTTGTCACGAAAACTGTTTAGAAATGATTTACTGAAGACATGTTGTTCCAGTCTCTCAAAAATTACAATCCTGGCTGCTTCCAGTTAAACTATAAAAAACATTTTGCTTTGCTAAACCAAAGCTTTATTCCTCAAAAGTTTTGCTGCATTGCCAAGAAAGCTAATGTTCAGAAAGAAATTAAGAATGAAACTTAACCAGTTTGGTGACAGTTCTTTTTTTGTCTGTTATAAGGTTAGAATGGTTTGCAAATGGTTCTGATATTTAGTCCTTCGGGCTAAGCAAATAATCCTGATGGATTCCATTTGGCCTTTGTACCACATGTGGCTTGCAAGAAACATGATAATTTCCATAGCACTTTTGTTTTTCTTTTTCCGTCTCCCCAGGAAGGTAGGACTGTTAAAGACCTGGCCCAGCTAATACAATTACTAGTTATAAAAAGAGATGTTCCAGCAAAAATTGTACAGGAGGATGTCAAAGGCAGAAATAACCATGTACAGTTTTCATGTCAAACTATTCTGGTTCTGTGCTTGTTTCTGCTCTATAATAATATAAGGGCACAAGCACTTACTCACATGCAGCTAGCCTTAGGACAAATGTAGGCTTCCTGTGCAGTTTTAATTTTTCTGATGATCATTAATTTCCCAGGTTATTTTGCATTTAACATCAGTATTACAAGAGTGTCTCTTATAATTGAAGTCCACTTGAATGTACTGAATTAAGGAAATTTCAGCTGTTCTTATTCTTTCTTTTTTTTTTTCTCTTAATGAGGCATGATAGTTCTCTTAAAGAGTTTTACTACAGAATGTATCTATAAAGTCCATATGAAAACCATAGGGTCCATATTCCATATGAACATATTCCATACCATCTTTTCTTTGATCATGTTATACAGCACATGACATCCTGGACGAAAATTTTTCTACCATGCTATGATAAATGATGACACACAAAGATTATTTTACCAGCCTAAATAGACACAAATATGTTGATCAAAATCTTAAACACTTTACTAACTGTAAAGAAAATTACAATTAAGTAGATTAGGTATTTCATGTTGATATTGTTTCAGGAGTTCATCAATTAACTAGCTTCAAGTTTAAAAAGCCACTTCAAATGAAAAAAAAAATCTAATTTAAAAATTTTAAAAAGTAAAACTCAAATATTTGATGAGAAAATTCACTAAAACACCACTTTTATTACCAACATCATCAGTTTTGATTGTCAGCTTCTGCTAAAAATCCCACCACCACCCCCAAATCTCAAGTTTAATAGATTGCCAAAATCTTCTGCGGTCAACTTATTGCAAAACATGCTATGTAAAAGATGTGGTTCCACTAAGATACAGATTAATAGAACAAGCAAGAAGGGATGATTATATTTATATGGCAAAACAGATCTATCTGCGGCAATAGTAGTATTTATTAGACTTCAGCTTATTTTCAGTCTGAATGCAAGATGTTTTAATACTCCAAACAACCATAGAATGTTTCTATTTGCTTTGTTTATTAAAAAAGAAGAAAAACACCACAAATGTATATTATTCATGACTACAGATATCTCAGATCATAAAAGCAGTGAGCTCTCAACACATATTTCTACCTAGTATTATAAACCAAATGTACAAAATGCATAGTTCCGGAGAAAAGTACATGATTTTGCAGTTCACTGAATCCTTTTTTTAACAACCTTTCCATTTCTCATTTGTGTAAGCAAATGAGAGCAAACCCAGTAGTTTCTCAAAACACACAAAACATTTCAACTTTATTTAGGAAGCAGATGAAAATGGTAAACTGCAGAAAATGAGCAGAATTTACAGAACCACAGAGGCTGGAAGCACTGCTCGCTGGTATTCTTCTGGATCCCTCACTCAGAGCAGTGCCAGCTTGCAGCAGATGTCTCAAGGCCATGTCTAGTTGGATTTTTAAATACATCCACGGATGGAGAGTTCACAGCCTCTCTAGGCAACTTGGTCCAATCTTTAACCACCTTACTGAGACCTTTTTTCCCCTAATATCCACCTGTATTTTTTTCATGTTGCAATCTGTGTCCTTTATCTTTCTTATCACTTTGCCTCTACAAGAGCCTGGTTTCATCTTCCCTATATCTGGATTACGTAGCTGAAGAGAGCAGATAGACTTCTTTTCCTAAGGCTGAACAAATCTGATTGTCTTAAGTTTTTTCTTGTGTATAATATGCTCTATTGAAACTCCAAAACACATGCTATTTACTTCAGAGACATAACAGTGTTATCCAAAATGCAGCTAAACCATCCAACATATTACAACCTATTTCAAAAGCCCTTGGACCGAGTCCTTATTTTATGTGTCCAACTGAGTCAATAATAAGGATGGGAGGAGGAAGAGGGGGAAGACTGATTATATCACAGACCTGTTCAGTTGGATACCTCTGCTTTCTCTTTAAATTTAGAGTCTGTTCATCAAAATTCATAACTAACTTGTAGGAACCTAAGCATCTCAGTTCTTCTTATCAGATGTTTATACATTGATGCCTTCAGAGAGAAACATGAATTGTAGCCTTTGACTACTTTTTTAAAAAGAAAACAGGGGGTTTTCAAGTATTTTTAAATATTCAGAAATAAAACAAAGCCTTCCACCACTAAACAAACTCCATCTTTCATTATTTTCATTCCTTTGAAGCAGGAAGTGAGCTCACTAGCTAAGCTAATAGATATGAAGTGGCTCTAATTCATTTGTATTTCACTTTTTCAAGATTTTTTTTTTCTTTCCCAGTGTTTTCAGGGCAGTCAGCCAGCAACGTTTGCTATGTGACAGACATCTGCAAGGAATGTGCGATATACAAAATTCCAGCTTTCAGAAAACTCAAGCCAAATTACTAGCTTTACGTTTCAATAACAAGCTCACTGCAGCCCACAGCAAAGACAAAGCATAAATAAAGACAGTCCTTTACCCTATGGACATCATAATAGACATGACTAAACCAAGCTATTCTTGAAACAGGAATTTATTCCTTGAGTTTCAAGTTGAATTTCATCATCTGCAATGATGGAGAGATATTTGACTAAGAAAAGGATTTCAAGGTCTCATATAAAAAGAAGGCAGTTCTTTTGTAGATAATTTTCATAAATTTATATCTAACGAGAGATAAAAAGTGGACTTATTTGAATTTCAGGAAACAGAAGATCTAGCACTCCGGACATGAACAATTATGATGAAAAAGGTGCATGAACTCTTTCTGGATTATGTGGATGTGAAGATTTCATACACACACTGTTCAAAAGGGAGATAGCATCTTGAAATTAAAAAAGAAAAATTTTAATGTGATTTCCCAGGAAAAGGGCTGTCAGATTAGAAATCAAAGAGACAGGCCTCAGAAGACTGAGAAATGTAATTACAGCAGCTGCTTCTTTGGTAGACTTGCAAAGACAGACAAATCTTTACCCCTTTAAAATCTGTTAAGACCTTTCTCAATTACTGCTCCATAAAGTTAAAGCTTGTTTGAAAGCGGCTTTATGGGAACTTGGGAACTAGTCTGCAGTAGATCTCCCGCCGTTCGTGTCGATGCAAAATGCAAGCTGGCACATAGAAGAGAGTATGTAAGTATGATCTGGTAATACACCAGGAAAGATTACTTGGAGAGAAGCATGTCATTAGATAACAGAAATAAAAACATGCGTGCAGAGATGATTTGGTATGTTAAAAGTGCAGAGATCAGAGGACAGACTCTCCAAACAAATGAGGCCAGCCATGACATAGGTATGGAGGGGGGATCCAATGTCCTGTGGGAGTTAAGCTGAAAGATGGAGTGGGAGGAGGAGTAATCTCAAATGTGATGTAAGAGTGATGAGAGAGGGAGGACACAGCCATAAAAGAAAAGGGAGGAAAAGGGGTCAATAAGAATAGGGTAAAATTAAAATCAAATGCTTCTGAATGTTGTTATGCTTATTATATAAATTACATACATTATTCACTACTTACAGAGCCATTTCAAGAACAACTGCATTATTAAAATCAATACAAAACTGCCAAGGTGCTCTACAAACACCAACTCGGGTAAAGCACCTGCCCTGCAACATTGACCATCAAACTGAGCTTGGTAAATCTCATCCATTTAACCATAAATAATAACTGCCCAAACGCCTGCCAGATCTGCACTATTTCCAAACTTCAGCTATATTTACACACCCACAGTTAGCAGCTGACAAGTCATATATGAAGGAAATTGCCTCCCTCTATAAAAGGGCTCCCGTCAGAACTTCTATGTTCCACATGAAAATAATTCAAAGCAGTTGCCATGAAAGAGAAGCCGTACCCAGAGCAGTTACCACAACGGACCTATTTACTCAACAGACCTATTCCAGCACTTCTGCAGTACTTCTACTCAGCTTCTGAGTTAAGTGCTAGAGTTAAGTTTTCATTCTTTCCTTTTTTGAGCTCATTGTAGCTCCATGAGACCAGCAGAAACAAGCCTAAAAGAACAAGAGTGCAGTCAGGGGGCAAATCATGAACAGAAGTCTAACTTGTGGTCCAGTCAGTGTCATTAATGCCAAAGAGGCTCCAGACATGGACAAGTAGGAATTACCTAGGATTGGCTCCTGCCTGCTTTTTGGTGCCTGGTAAGTGCTAACAGTGCCTGAAAAGATGGGAGCTCTGACCTGAGTGGTCGTGTTCCTTGCCTTGTGCTTGCAAAGCTGGTGAAGGGTAGACATTGCGCCTCACCTTTCAATAACTGTCACCTTCTTACCAAATCCCGGCCAGGGCTTTAGCAGATCCTTCTAGGATCTGGAAGATCCCTCTTCCATTCCTCTTTTCTTTTGTCCAGGATCAAGAAGGTGAGAAGGAGTCATTGCAGAGGAATAAGGAGGAGGGATTATTTTTTAAGAACTGGAGTGAAAATAAGATGCTGGACGTCAACAAGACAGGCCTGACAGTCTCAAGAGATGTGAGCTGGGTGATCCATATCCCAGAGAGAGAGCACTGCAGAGGAGAAGGTGTTTACTTTTCATACTTGCATTTACTTTCCAAAAAATGAAGAAGTCTGAGAGGTATTGAAATATCATACCACCCCAAAGAACAGTTTATGTTATTTACTTTCCAAAAAATGAACAAGTCTGAGAGGTATTGAAATATCATCATACCACCCCAAAGAACAGTTTATGTTTTATTGCTTTCGTGTAAATCTTGAATGGAAATCTTTATAGTTTTGCTTGGAAGGTAATTTAAGTAACTGCTTCATTCCCAAATCTAGGGAGAGATAATACCACAAATAACACAGCCACTTTAGCTATGTACGAAAACATTTGTAAAATGTCAGTATCGTCTGCTCTATTTGAACGCTATCACCCTAAGTAATGAATCAATAAAGAACAAGTTTTATTATCAGGCAACATTAAACCTGGTGAAATACTCAGTATTCCTGAAACAGTTCAGATTTGCTTAATGAAGATACCGCTTCTAGATCAACCTAGGATAAAAAGATGATACATTGCACTTAAGGCACTGTATGAATTTGGAGTATTTAAGGAATTTTGGAACCATCAAAAACACTTGAATGAAAAAAATAGGTAATACTTCCTAATATACCTTGTATTCTGTTGGATTTTGTTTGTTTCATATAAAAACAAATTTTAAAAAATTGCCTCACAATACATATATAATTGATATGTTATATCTAAATATAACACGTATCATCACAGTTCATTTGGCCACATACTCTGAGGCATCACGCTAACAATTTTCCCCTACCTCTTGCAATGCTTTGTCTGTAAGTAAGTCACATGAAAAATTCTCATTTTCACACCTGAAAGAGACTGAGACTTCTTTGCCATAAGAAAGCATGACTTAAAAAAGCATGCCACACCAGCGTTTGGGCTGCACCATACCGCAAGTTGTCATGTGTGTAAAACAGGCTGGATACAGCTGAGAAGAAAACATGTGACAGAAACATCACTTTGCTAAATAAAGTGCCCTGCAGGGCTCACAGCTCTCACGCTTGGTGTCAAAATTCACAGCTTCTGTAGACTTGCCACCCCACCAGCAGCACTGGCCGGAGGCGTTCTTGTCAAGGTGTCTCTCCCAACCTCTGCCAGTTCAGGCTCTCTTTTGTATCTCTTCTAAGCTTTCTGGAAATGTAACACCTCCATAGCCTCCATATGGCTAGACCAACAAAGACAGTTTCTCTTCTAACTTTTCCAACTCTGGACCATCATTCAAGGGGTTCTTTTCTTCCTTCCCCTGTCTCCCCCTTTTTTTTTACCTTTTTCCTTCTAGATTGGCATCCCTTCCTCTGCAAGCCTTGCTTGCCTTGGCTTACTCTCCTAGGTTTCCCAAGCAGTTTTAGAGTGATATTGACATTACCCTTGCCACTTTTCATGGCTCTCCAAAATGTTTTGAACAGCAGTGGTGAACATTGTCTGAGATAACCAGACATTGAGTAATATGAACCCAGAACACAACAGAGGGGCCAAACAATAACATTTAAGACTTTCTTGTATAAGTGCAGCCAGACACTGAACTGAACCTGATGGACGAAGCACTGTCAAAACCAGAACCACATGTTAAATCCACCCCCTCCTCTTCCAGAGCTCTCACAGGGTTTGCCAGGTGTGC
Organism: Tinamus guttatus; assembly: GCF_000705375.1. The sequence continues at coordinate 44,687 of NW_010586757.1, forward strand.
TGTTCATCACTCTCCAAATATTTGTCTCTTGTTCGCTTTCTCTATCACCCTGGAATTACAGGTTATAGTGTGAAGCAAGAATGGCCACACTTTGCATGTAGGAGTGGTGGTCAGTAAAATGAGCATCACTTTGTGATGTTCTTTTGAGCTCTAAAACATGTGCTATTTTGCATTTCTTGTTGTGACCTCACTGTCTCTCAGAGTCAAGAAATAAGCCAAGAAACATTCTTTGCAGACTGCAATTAAATAAACAAACACACAGCACTGCTAGTACCTGGAAAAACAGCCATTAATTATTCCGGCTTGAATCCTAGCCCCGATCTGCGTGTCCTGGTGGAACAGCTGAAAGGGGAGCCAGGACATGTGCTCTGGTCGTTGACCTAGATGGGAAGCACTCAGTGAGTGCATGATGCTTTCATGCATCACAGAGAGGCTGTGATGTGACACGAAAACGGCTTAAAGGTTGATATTGAAGGCTATACCAAAGTCTTTCTTAAGGTTTTGAAACTACTTTGGGTTATAGGAAAGAGAGGGATTTTGTAGGGTAACAAAAAGTCACACATCATCTCACGAGAAATATCTCACTAGCTTATTTATCTCTTGTTAAGCAGCTTGTGTTCATGGATCAAAAAGGTGCATAATCATAGCACAATTTTAACCAGGGTAGTAGTTCTCATTACAATGTGAGTACAATGAGAAAAAAAATATAGTCAACAAATGTCTGCTTTTGAAAACTTTATCACAGTTTTTCTTCTCTGGCGTCTCCCCTCCCTCTACTCCAACTTTTATAACAGGAATTGCTGCACCTACTCTATTTGTATTGCTGCACCACAAGTAAGCTGTATTTTCTGTAAATGAGAGAACTGCATGCAAGCAAAAACCTGCATGTGGTTATTATTTTGTATCTCTATCCATACATTTGAGTTTTCTGTCTGCAGAGCCTCTCTGCTGGAGCTTTTCGATATTCATTTTAAGTTCGGTGAGTATTATAAAACAGCCGAGACAAGTTTGCTCTATCAGTTAGACATTACGTCAGCGTGCCCTCTCTAGAAAGAATAAAATATTTATTATGATTAATACAAAAGGCATTACAGACAGAGCATTTCATGAACATCAGAATGGATTAAAATTTAAAACAATAACATACCTAATAGCTTCTTTCTACTTTGGGAACTAGAGAGCTGTATCTTTTAACATCTATAGAAGCTGCATTAAAAGATATTCTTGAGGCATTTGCATTTTGGCCTAGTCTGAAGTGACAGTGAAACGCACACTAAATTCAGATCACAGACTTTTAAAACTTACCAGAGGCAGGAAAATTTTATGCCACATTTGATCTCAGCAAATACTGCTTGGATAACCTGGAGCCTTGCTTTTATTTTATTTATTCAATGGGAAGTAATAGCCTTTTGGGAATGATCAGTGGTCCTGCAGCTGGGCATACTGAGCCAGGCACCGGGCTCTCAGCAGACCATGGGGACTGTCCCCAAACCTGCTCTGCTCATCCCACATGGGGCCCTCCTTGGTGAAGATGCTGCCTGCACTGTCACCTTTGGCTCTAGTTGCTCCCTGGCACTGGGACGTGTGGAAATGTTTGTTGCCTATTGCTGTAATTGTCTTTAAAAGGTTGTTCTAGTTATCTTCCGTCCCACTGGTAAAGGTCAGTGCTTTATCAGCTTAACATTTTATGAAAGTCCGGACTGAAAAGTAGGAAATGTATCTCTCTAATTAGTCAGTTTTGCATTTTGAATACAAACCAGCATGATCATTGATTTCCTAAGGCAGACTGAAGAATAAAGACTAGACTGGAGGATGGAGAGATGGAGCCAAATCTTCCCACAGTCTGTCCTGGTATGAGAAAAGGAGGAAGATGGGATCTGGACAATTTGGGAAGTGGATAATTGGCTGAATAAGGCACGCAGAATAAACGGGGTGGTATATGTTCCAAACCACAAATACACTGAGGAAAGTATCTGTCTATGCTATGTAGGAAAGTAAACTTGGACTTCAACTTGAATCACATATGCTAGAGGCTTTGTGTTGCCTTTAAAAAGAAAAAAAAAAGAAGAAGAAAAGAGAAAAGAAAAGAAAAGAAAAGAAAAGAAAAGAAAAGAAAAGGAAAGGAAAGGAAAGGAAAGGAAAGGAAAGGAAAGGAAAGGAAAGGAAAGGAAAGGAAAGGAAAGGAAAGGAAAGGAAAGGAAAGGAAAGGAAAAGAAAGGAAAGGAAAGGAAAGGAAAGAAAAAGGGAAAAAGCTACATAAAGGACACTTTTGGAACTCAGCAAACTGTTTAGCTCGCAGGAATTTTTTACTTAAATTGAAAGATAACATAAAGTTTACCACCGAACTAAAAATTAGTGGTTGCTTCTTTGTAAATGACAGCATTTGCTCATTATGTTTGTTATTTGCAAATGGGATGAAATGAAAGCAAATATACCTGGTGCCTTAAAACAACCCATTTTGTAATTCTGAAAACAATTAGCAGCAAATTCAGCTGGAAGAAACTATTTGGGAAAAAGGTGAAAGCGAGGACCTGCTTAAGAACATTTTACCAGAGACCAAACAACATGAAAAATAAGAGAGAGGGATACTTTCCTGAATTGCCACACTGCTTTTACTCAAGTTAAAACAGTTATTAAAATAGTCTACAGCATGGGGACAAGGGGAAATGGACTGCAATTAATACATATTAGAAGAGTAGATAAAATATGGGATCGGGGGAAGGAAAAAAGTCAATATTCCTCAGGGTCAAGGACAATAAAAACATTTTTTAGCGTGTCAGGCAGAAAAGGAACCGTAACAATGACGTTGGTCCTTTGCTGCGCAGAAATGATACAACTGTCAATAATAAAGAAGAAAAAAAGGTAAAAATGTTCTATAAATATATCTACTCTGCCTTCAGGAACAAGAAGAAATTCTTCTGAAATTTTCACTTCCACACCAGAAGTGTCTCTCCACCAAATGCCATTCTTTATTCTACTGTTTTTGCTAGCCTACTTGGACTTTCAAGTATTGTTTTGATGGTCAGAGTTTCCTTTGGTATTGTCCTGTGCAGCATTTCTTTAGAATGAGCTTCTCTTTCTGTGTTACCATTTGATGACGGACACGAACTCACTCGACAGAGGAGTCACGTTAGTGACATTATTTGGAGGTGTCTTAAATCCATCCATCATTCTCTTCGACCTACCCCTGCTGTACCAGGTAGCTTCAGTTTACTTAGCATTTTTAGTGTATTAATTCATACTCACTGATGATAAATATTTTATTTGCTGTCAATAGCTTAGAAACTTATCAAACAGTTGCTATATCAGCAGGTTCATACGAAGAGCTGGCTTAGGAAGTTTTTGAACCATCAACATTGATTTTCAATTAATCTTAGCACACCAGAGAAATTCTGGAGTGCTGAAAGAAAAAGCTAAACCTGTGTCAATTTTTGTAAAAGGTAAATGTGGTGACTGAGGTCCATGCAGCCCTATCAGCCCACCATCAATCCAAACAAGAAAACAGTGCTTCCTACCAGATTTAATGCCTTGAAAATATCATTTATCTTGCCTAAATAAGCTTCACTGCTGGCAGGGACATTCTGAGTAGGATCAGAGTGAACTTCTAATGGATTTCATTAATGGATTTCATCCAAGCAAAAAAGCATCATGGAACTTAAGCCAATTTGAAACAAGATAGAAAACAACCATTAGACATTAACATAAATGGTCTTATCCTTACAAACAGTTTATGTTTTTTTTTTTTTCTGAAATTATAGTGCATCTTCTTTTAGATCTAAGTAGACTATTTAAAACAGTAAAAAAAAAAAGTTTAAAACTGCCTAATTACATACCCCCCCCAAAAAAAAATACCATTTCAGGATCCTCTGCATGCCTTTGGTTTGCCTTTTTTATTTTCAAGTCAACAAGTAAAAATTTTAAAACATCTGAGAAAAAAATGCTTTTTTTTTTACCCTACCTTATTTCTTCATGAAGCCCAAAGCTTTTAGTTATGGGGGGAAAAGAAAGGATATTTCCTATGTCATATGACATATTTCATATGTCTCCTCTCTGATTGCTTTTATATATCTGTTGAATATATTTGTTGCAGGTGCATATAAGAAGGTACAAAAATATCAGGGTAATGTAATTAAAAAATAATTAACTTCTAAAAAGTACTTTTTGAGGGGATTTCATGGTGTATTTTTTTAATTATTTCCTTTTGTAGCAGAAAACCACCGTGGCAATATTGAAAGCTTTGTAATGAATATTTTATGTAGAGTCTATTTTTTTCAACATATGTCTTTATTAAGATAGATTGTAACATAGTTAAATAATGTACTAATGAGTTTTCTTTCTGTCTTCAATATTTTATTATACTGAAGTTCACTAAAGTTTACTTGCTTTCTTTGCTGAAATCATTTGACTCCTGTTTATCGGTCATTCAAAGGTGACTCTCAAAATGTTCAAAGGTTTTGTTTAGAAAGCTCTTTTTCTTTACAAGAGACACAGAAGAATAAGCATATGTATAACCCTGCACTCAAGTTATCCTTGATAATTTTTTACTTAAGAGTACGTTGAATCTAATACCATGGAGTGTCAAAATTGTATTGAGCTGGGCTTTCACTGCCTGACATTTTCTGGCCTCATTGCTCTTACTACTATATTTTTTTCTATTAAATGATCAATCTCAATTTATGTTTTGGGGAAGAAAGAGAAAGGAAGGAGGGTGGTGTGAAGAAGGCCCTAATCTCTTCTCTGTTCTTGGTGAAGCACTAACAATTTCCTGACACACTGAGGGTTTTTGTGTTGAACTTAGCTATGGAGATGTTCAACAGCTTTGCATGAGAAGAACTCAGGCTGATCATGCATTTTGCAGAAAAATGAACCTTGATAGTAACAACACAATACATTTATAATTCATTTATTTTAAAGCACCTAGGAGACTACTTCATAATTGTGTGAAATTATTTACAATCAAATATTTTATATTCTTAAAAACTTTTCAAAACTCTCCTCCTTAGGGGAAATAAATATGAAACACCAAAATCTTCAAGCCTGTCATTAATGATACACAATTTGTAAAAATGGAAAAGCTTTTTTGAATTGACTGGCATATAAATTACATTATATTTCATCCCTTTCTCAGGTGGGAAAGCCATTATTTCTAGCAACATATTCAGAAAAGGAAGGGAGGAAGGAAGGAAGGGAGGAAGGGAGGAAGGGAGGAGGGAAGGAAGGAGGGAAGGAAGGAAGGAAGGAAGGAAGGAAGGAAGGAAGGAAGGAAGGAAGGAAGGAAGGAAGGAAGGAAGGGAAAGTTAAATATATTTTAAGAAGAATCCT